>JBBBDQ010002425.1:927500-1272500 GCA_037127315.1 Ascarosepion bandense
TTTTGCCGTTAGACATTTGAACTAGTATAACTACAAAACACTTGTATATTGTTATAATGGGGCCTCACATCAGTGAGGGGAGCCGGTGTGCAAGTGAAACTGTTGAGAGGAAGGCCCCGAAACGGTGCACATTATCTCCTGATGAACCCAATTTAAATATAAATTCGAGAGGAACACATTAAAAAACGTTCGATGAAGTCATATGCCGTAGAGAATCTCGGTGGAAATATCATTGGCATGAGGAGCATTACATATTCAGCTCGCTTCAGGTGAGTTTCAATTACTTTTCAGTAATTTACTTCTTGTAATCACAATGTTCCAGGGTAACATTTAAAATTAAATGAAGTCATATGCCGTAGAGAAGCTCAATGCACATGTCATTGGCATGAGGAGCATTATATATTCAGCTCGCTTCAGGTGAGTTTCAATTACTTTCCAGTAAATTTTTTTCTTCAGCGCTGTTTATACAACAGTTTATGAGTGCTCTTCAGAAACTCGATTAAAATCATTTTTAATGGCCAGTCTTTTGAAGCCGATAGGAACAACACAGACTTTCCGCAAGGTTCCCGCTTTCGTCTTGGCCTCTTTCTGCTTTATATTAACGATCGGCCAAGGGACATACTCAGATTGTTAATAAATATCTATCTGGCATGAATAGCATGAAGTGGAAAAACTGGCAGTCACATTCAAAACCCACAAAATATCCAAAACCTAGGTTTCTACCCTCGGTGATGTAGACGTGCGTGATGCAGTGGATATCGGCTCCGAACGAGAAATCAGAGAACCAACTTCTTATTCTAGTTATATTCGCTGCATTCACTTATACACATATATTCTTGGGAAAAGTAATAATCACTCGCTTCTTTCTCTATCTATGGGTTAAATAGTAGAACATATTAAATTCTATAGCCTTGTTTGGTAATCAATCTACCGCAGAAAGCAATGGTAACCTACTGCATGAAAATCTTATGTCCAGTCAGTCATGTCTGTTTGGAGACATGATCACCCAAATGACTGACTGGGCAGAAGATTATCCCACAGTAGGTTGCCATTACTTTCTGCGGTAGACTGGTTGCCAGTCAAGGCTAGAGAACCCAATCTGTTCTATTATTGAACCCATAACTGTAGGGAAGAGACGGATTAATACATTTCCCAAGGGTATTTGCGCGTAAGTGAATGCAAGGAATTCAGCTGGAATTCGAACTCGGCTCCCCGATTGGTCTTTCCGAGTCGATATCCATTGCACGACAATGCACATCCACTATGCAAGAGTAAGATCAAATTAAAATTAGAGAATATGTACCATAGCTGGGATGGAACTTCTTAATGCTCATTTTCCAAACAAAAGCCGTGTGTCTGATGAATTATTTGAATCCTTTTCATGTGGCACGGTTATCAATAATCTATAAGTCTTAGTCAGATGTTCTGACAAACTACATCTCTTAGTTTCGCGAGTTCGGCTTTAGAGATTGGGTCCGCTACGCCACATACACAGACTCGAAACTTCCTCATTCCCTCCATATTTTATTAGCTAGCTGTAAGTTCCACTCAAAATGATTTTTTCCTGAAAACCACTACTTTGCGGAACAGATTAGCAAAAGTATGCTCCTCTGAAGACGAACCACTTTAAGTTTAAGCTGTTAGCTTACAGTTGTATATCCTACATATACTTATAGTTTGCATATACTTCCTCCTTTTACGTCAATATAAAAGCCACCTTCTGTAATCCTGTACAGTGAGTAGCTCTTTAGTTTTGTATTAGTGGGACATTTAATAATTTTTTCAAACAGTACGCCGTATTCAAGACAGCATGACAGAGATTAAAGTGTGTGTGTGTGTGTGTGTGTGTGTGTGTGTGTGTGTGTGTGTGTGTATATATGTGAATTGATCAGACGAAGTTTTTATCATGCTTATATAACACAATTTTCGATTTTACCGCAAATAAGCATATCTGCTCTGAAATGTATCGTAATGTCAACAAATGTAAACATGTTACGGAAATTAACGAATTTTAACGAATATCTACTTAAATACGAGTATCGGTAAAAATAATGTTCAAAATAATTCATTACAAATTGTCGGTTGCTTATAACCAAGTTTCGTTAATTTCCGTGACATGTTTACACACACATATATATATGTAAATTAGGAGTTTGAACATTGTTTTTAATAGATACTCATATGAGTAAATATTTTGTTTTCATTAAACCGTATATATATATATATATATATATATATATATATATATATATATATATTCGTTTTTTTTTTTTAATCGTTTCACCCCAAGCAAAGCATTCCACTGCCACTATTGCGCTTGGGGCTACATAGGGGAAGGTAAATAGAAAGAGTGGTTAGATATAGGAAATGTCAGAAGGGGGGTGATAGGTAGTTGGGAGGATGGGAAGAGTGTTTGAAAGAATGGAAGCGAGTTATTGTGTTAGGAGGTGTCTATTGACCTTACATTTAAACTCCTGGAGATTGTAGCCGTCGGGGAAGCAGTCATGTGGAAGGGAATTCCAGAGTCGGGAAGTACGAGAAAAGAAACTAGTAGAAGTAGCGATTGCATTTTATTGGTTTCACTGTAAAAGGGTGGGATCTAGTTGCTAATCTAGTATCTCGTGCAAATTCGAACCTAGGGGGCACCAGTGATCTAAGTTCATCGGAGCAGAAGCCATGGAAGTATTTATAGAAGAGACACAGGGAAGCCACGTCGCACCGGTGAAAGAGAGGCTGCAGGCGGTCTGCTAAGTCAGTAACGATCACATTACAGACCCTCCGCTGTACCTTGTCGAGAAGCCCAAGGAGAATAGCAGGGGCACCCGACCAGATATGGTAACAGTATTCAATGCACGGGCGGCTGGTTGATTTATAAATGTGCAGGATAGATTCAGACGAAAAAAACTCCGGGCCCTGCACAGAGGACCGACTTTCATAGCAGCGGATAAAACAAAATTTCGATGTTTAAATCCGTTGAATAGACATTTCTACGAAGACTTCCTCGTTTCCTCAGCAACGGCGAAACGAAAATTTTATTTAATCAAATTCAAATGACAAAAGATTTTATACTGATAAAAGTCTAAAAAAACTTCCATACACAGGAAAATAAAATGGGGTGAGATTAATAATTTTTGAAATAAACAGGAAAGCAGACAGATACCTATGTTCCATATTAGAAGACATCCCCTCCCTTTTATCTGAGTTGAGAATTTAAAAGTAAAAGTCTTGCCGTATCAGGGAAATAGAAGTGGTAAAGGGAATAAAAGAAAAAAAAAGGAAAAGGAAAAAGAAAACTAGAAAAAAGTGGGGAAAGGGGTGGTTGACTGGGAAGTAAGCTGAGAAAAATGTTGCCCTAGAAACAAAAGAAAACTGCTATCATCGGTGTTAAAAAAACATTGAAACATTTACCAAAGAGATTTTAGTTTAAATAAAGAATGACTGGGATAAATTCTATAAAATAAATTTACGTACAAATTTAAATATAAATTAAAAATTAAAAATTAAAAATATTAACTTCAAGGGTAGATCTCAAAAGAATTCATTACTACAAGTACACACACACACACACACACACACACACACACACACACACACACACACACACACACACACACACACACACACATTACCGAAAATAATTTACTTACAAAGCTAAAGGATATTTGCAATTCACGAGTTAAATTTAATTTTAATTATTTTTAAAAATTAAGAATCTAAATTTAAGGTGGCTTAGTACGAAAGGAACGGAATTATTATATATATTATATTTGTAAGGGCTCTGCTAAAAGTTAACCGAAACTAATCTTTTTGTATAAAAAGTAATATCGATTTAGCATTAAAAAATATAAATATACTATTATAACAAGGCGCAGGGAAGTTATATGACTAATAGAATTATGAAAAACAAAATGGAAATAAGAATCGTCACAAAAACAAAACAAATTATTTTAAAGGTGCAGGAAAAATAGAGCTAAAGAGTTAGTCTACAGGTTCATACATGCTAAATAGTAGATATTTAAATAGAAAAAGGAAGAAGGAAGGTATCTCTAAGATTGAGGTTAGTATTTGGTAGTGGGGTTTAAGTTTACTAGCTTAAAAAACGACTTTTTTTTACTACATTCATAAATTAAATTTAAAACTGAAATCTTAAGTTCTAAATTTCATAAATTTCGACTTATGGCGGCATTTGCTAATGAATTCTTTCGGTAAATTTAAAAGTAGGTGCTGATTTGGGTACTTTAGTATTTTTATTTTTTCCTCTAAACATAGATTGCACCTGTCGTGAAAATTTCTGGGGGTACGGGCTGATCCTATCAGTTTCTAACTAACTATGGGGTTTAGACCTTCTTCCTTCATTTTCCAAAATCTTCTGGAAAGGGCTTTTTGATATTTTTGATTTGGGTTGGAAAAAGATTACCTATGATTGTAGTAACATTGCTTAAAATCCTCCGCGGATATACCAATATATGTCTGGTAATTTGTTCCATTGTTGGTTGGTGAGATTTGAGCTTCGTAGATTACCTGGGTGGATTTACACTTGCCTTTCACCGGGAAGATACTCACGGAGCTACAATTTCAGCCGTTAGAAATTCCAGACTTTGAATCGATATAATATAATTTTTTAGAATTCTAAAGAATTTATATAATACCGATTATAGAATTCTAAAATTGTAGAATTCAAAATTACAATATATATATATATATATATATATATATATATATATATATTCGTTATCCACATACAAGGTTGTTTCGCTGTATCACATCTCATCAGTGTCGCTAGACATTCACTTGATTCTGATATATATATATATATATATATATATACACTGCTTAATTAAAAACAGAATAATTACTCAAATTACATAACAGTAAAAAAACTATTGAAAAAGAAAACAAATAATCCAAATTACTAGATCATTATCCTACTATACCCCCACTTTATGACTTAGCCAAAACTCATCAGGCAAACATTCTTATTAGACCTGTTATATCTGGTATTAACCTTGTTCGCCATTAATTAGTTAGAGCTATCATTAAAATAGTTATGAAATACATAGGCACCATTAGCACTAAACATATCAGACACTCAGAAGACTTACTCCATACAATTAGAAAGATTAATATGACTAACTTATCTATGGCAAGTTAAATTACTCTGTATTAACATGTGCATTAAATTTTTTTTTATTCTTAGCAAACAATCGAAAATATCCAAAGTAAAGCTCCTTCTACCTATTCACAAAATCATAAATGTGTACGTTAATCAATAACCATTGTTATTTCTTTTTGACACTTTATATAAACAAAAATTTTCTTTTAACTACTTTATCTTTCATATGTTTTGGGGATTACGGCCATATCACGTTGAATACACCGGTTCTTGCTCGATTATCAAAGTTAAGCAACGTTGAGCCTGGCTTAGATGAGTAACCGCTTGGGAATACCAGGTGCTGTAAGCGTTTAGTGACGGATGTGCGTTGTGGTGCAGTAGATATCAGCTCGGAAAGAGAAATCAGTGAGCCGAGTTCGAATTCCAGTTGAATACCCTGCATTCACTTAAACACTGGTACCCTCGGGAAAGGTATTAATCCGTCCTTTCCCTCCAGTTATGGGTTAAATAACAAGGGTAGGAAAAAATTTAAAAAGTATTACTAGACACAAAACTTATATAAAAACAACAAATTGTTGAAAAGAAAAAGGTATTGCCAGCAATAAAAGATTTAGTTGGTAATAAATGACCAGCCATAAAAACAAACCAACCAATCATGTTTTACTCTTGCTGCTGCCTTTGCCTAAAGTGGAAAAAGAAACAACACCTGTATCATCTTTTCCCCATTATCCCTCTTATTTTTTTATAAAATCAGAGGCTGAATACTGAATACTTAATTCTGTTAACTCTTTATTCAGTCTTTGCTTTTCAAAAAAACAAAAAACAAAAACAATATAGATATTCTGGGCAGTCTTAGTAGTTGATATCAGGGGCAGACTGATGCCCAAGGGCCCGGCACTGCAAGGGGGCCCGCCTGGCTGCCAATAAAACTTTCAAGGTTGTCCTTGTCCTACACCCTAATACATGCAGTCTGACTCAGGTCACTCAGCTGCACATATAGCGTGTGTGTGTCTCATACATGGCCGTTACTGACTACTTTTGATTTCGCCGCACCCCTTGCCTGGTCGACGGGAAGAAGCAATAAATCATTTTAACCTTCCAAGAACATTCGGATGATTATAAACCTGGTGCCTCTGTATTCTGTAGTACCTGTCAAGTCTTGGTGAACAATCTAAAGGGGATCATTCAGTCCTCCTGCCCACCTTCTCCGTCACTCCGAAAAGCCACTAAAATCTTCATATGATTGTTAAAATTTGCAAAGAAAGGATACCTTTTTCTGTAGGGAGTGAATACGACCAGATATCTCTAGATCTTGAATTTGGTATTGAAGTTGTTTTCTTCCCTTTTGTTTTCCAGTCTGATCATCGCTACTGCGTTGAAGAGGCCATAGTTTTTTCAAGGATTCTTCTAAGTATCTGAAGGTGGACATAATGATGCTAACACTGGTTTTGTGCGAGGTTTTTGGTTATGCCTTACTGATGTGCTTTGTGATGAAGATGTGCGTTGTGGTGCAGTGGATATCGACTCGGGACAGCAATTCTGGGTGCCGAGTTCGAATTTCAATTGAATTCCTTGTATTCACTTACGCATAAATATCCCTGGGAAAGGTATTAATCCGTCTCTTCCCTCCAGATAGCAAGGCAGATTGGGTTCTATAGACTTGGCTGGCAACCAGTTCACCGCAGAAAGTAATGGCAAACAGTTTACCGCAGAAAGTAATGGCAACCTACTGCGGGATAATCTTCCGCCCAGTCAGTAATGTCTCTTTCAAGACATGATCGCCCAAAGCTTGTATCAAGTATGGCATTAACTAACTGACTGAATATAATAGTTGGAAACTTCTATTGGCCATAAAGTGGGGGATTGGTTTTCTATTGCTATAAAATAATAAACTAATCCACCACTAATTATACTTAATATAATAATGTAATATAATCTATCTCTTCTCTCTTCAACTATGAGTTAAATGGCAGGACAGATTAGGTTCTATAGTCTTGACTGGCAACCAGTCTACCACAGAAAGTAATCGCAACCTACTGCAGGATAATCTTCTGCTCCGTCAGTGATGTCTCTTTCGAGACATGATCGCCCGGAGCGTTTATCACGTATGGCACTTAAGTTACTGACTGAATATAATACTTTGAAATATAATTTAAACTTCTATTGGACATAACGTGGAGGATCAGTTTTCTATTGTTATGAAGTAATAAACTGATCTCTCACGAATTTTACTTAATATAATAATGTAATATAATATCTTTCTTCTCCCTACAACTATGAGTTAAATAACAGGACAAATTGGGTTCTATAGCCTTGGTTGGCAATCAGTCTACCGCAGAAAGTAATGGCGACCTACTGTGGGATAATCTTCTGCCCAGTCAGTCATTTCTCTATCAAGACATGATCCCCCGAAGCGTGTATTACGAATGGAACTTAACTGACTGACTGAATATAATAGTTGGAAACAATTAAAACTTATAGTGGGCAGAAAGTATGGGATCGGTTTTTTTATTGCTATGAACTAATAAACTGATCCCATACTAATTGCTACTTAATTATATAATATATCTCTTCCTCCTCTAGTTTTGAATCAAATAACAGGACAGATTGGGTTCTATCACCTTGGCTGGCAACCAGTCTACCACAGAAAGCAATGGCAGCCTACTGCGGGATAATTTTCCGCCCATGTCTCTTTCGAGATATGATCGCCCAAAACGTGTATTACGTATGGCACTTAACTGACTGACTTGCTGCTCACTGTGACTGCCTGCTCATAATTTCAGACAAGTCTCCGGATGGTATGAATAGAAGCGTTTCTGTTGTGGATTGTTTCTTGAGTAATTCTCTCGAGAAATGTTAAAGATGGAAGGCATTCACTTATCGAGAAGAAATCTCTCAGCTGGTTACTCAAGGTATTGGTCAGAAATTATTATTTCAAAATGTTCCTTCTCTGAGACTTTTTAGCATCGTCATAGAGGGCTGGGATGACTTGTATTAGCCCTTCGTCTCTGTTGAGTCCTTTGAAGCCGTGTCAGAGGCCGTCACGACGTAAAATACACTCTTGAAATGAATGAAATTCTAGAACAGATTCCTCTGGTTTTGTAAATGTTTCTCGATTAGGTCTGTAGTTGAACATCTGCTGCTATGAAAGTCGGCTCCCTGTGCAGGGCCCAGAAATTTTTCCCACCTGAATCTATTCTGCACATATACAAATCTACCATCCGCCCGTGTATTGAATATTGCTGCCATATCTGGTCGGGTGCCCCTGCTGCTCTCCTTAGGCTTCTTGACAAAACACAAAGGAGGATCTGTAACGTGGTTGATACTGACTTGGCAGATCGGCTGCAGCCGCTCTCTCACCGGCGTGATGTGGCTTCCCCGTACCTCTTCTACAAGTACTTTCATGGCTTCTGCTCCGATGAGCTTAGATCACTGGTGCCGCCTAAGCACGAATTTACGCGAGATACTAGATTAGCAACTAGGTCCCACCCTTTTACAGTTAAACAAATAAGATGTAACCGTAAATTCTACTACAATAGCTTCTTTTCTCGCGCTTCCCACCTGTGGAACTCCCTTCCACAAGTCTGCTTTCCCGACAGTTACAATCTCCAGGTGTTTAAATGTAGGGTCAATAGACACCTCCTATCACACCAACTCCCAACTATTCTCAGAACACTCTCATCTACACAACCCTCATTCTCAGTATCCTTACCCGCCTATCACCCACCCTCTGACATTTCCTATATTTAATCATCCTTTCTCCACTCTACGTAGCCCCCTGCGCAGTAGTGGCAGTGACATGCCTTGCTCGGGGTGAAACGCTTATAAAAAAAAAAAAAATTTGTTCCACTTATGTGATTTATAGAAAGCTTTAAAAACTAATCAATCAATAAAAAAAGGGAAAATTATTTTCTGATTTATTTTGTGAACCAATGCGGCTGTCCGAGTTATCTGCTGAAATAGATTCCGCTCTCACTCTCTGCAAAGTAGAAATGCTACTTATATATATATATAGTTTGGAAGAGTTCATGTGTCCTATGAGTAAGTCATGATAAGGATAAGAGACCTCTTGGAAATATCAGATGCTGTATGATTGAATATGTTCTTATAGTAATGTGTTTTCGGCTATTTTGAAACGCCGGTTCACGTACGATCATTAAAGTTAAGCAACGTCGAGCCTGGTCATTACCTTAATAGATGGCTGCTTGGGAATAGCAGGTTGCATGTGAGAGTGGCAACAATAGCTCGGAATTGTTAATTAGAGAGCCGAATCCATATTTCATTGACAGGCGTTATATTCAGTTACGCGCAAATATCCTTGGTGATATATGAATCCTTCTCATCATCTCCAGCTTTGGGTTAATCAGTAAGATTTATATAATTAAAACTATTATTATCTACAACGATAAAAGATAAACATTGTTGTAACCCTAAAAGGTTACTGCGTGAGCGATCACAGAACAGAGGTTAAGAATAATAGCATATCAACAAGTACAAGACTCGCACGCTGCGTGAAGTAGTTTTTTTATAATCATAACGCCCCAAGCAAAGCATTATGCTGCCACTGTTGTGCAGGAGGTTACATAGGAGGAAAGTTATGACAGAATAGAGGGGATGTCAGGAAGCGGGTAAGAGAAGGATGACAATACTGCAGAAATGAGATGAGAGCATGAGAGAGAGGATGCAAGTTAGTGAGATAGGAGATGACTATTGAAATTTAAATTCTTGGAGATTGTAGCTGTCGGGGAAGCATGTAAATGGAAAGGAATTCCACAGGCGGGAATTGCGAGAAAAGAAGCTGATGGCGTAGAATTTGCGTTTACAATTTATTGGTTTCAGAGCAAAAGGGTGAGACCTAGTTGCTAATCTTGTGGCTCGGGCAAATTCGTATATAGTGGGGGTAACAGTGAGCTAAGTTCATCAGAGCAGAAGCCGTGAAATTATTTGTAGAAGAGACACAGGGAAGCCAAATTGAGCGGGTGAGAAAGTGACTGTATCTAAGCTGCCAAGTCAGCATCGATTACATTACAGATCCTCCGTTGAATTTTGTCAAGGACCCCTAGGTGGATAACAAGAGCATCCGGTCAGATATGGCAGCGGTATCACTGGTCGTAAACTTCTACTCAGGGTAATCTACTGTATTTATCTGCCTCCCTAGTAAGTTCTCCGAGGCGTTAAGTTCAGCCAATTATATCCCGTTGACCCTGCACAAGGCCAGGTCACGGCTAATATCGACTTTCCTCAGATGAAACTCTACCGTTCGGCATAGCGCTCTGTGGGTTCCTCCTGTCCTTAGACAGTGGGGAATACAGAGAGCAACAACTGCTAGTCAGTATAATTACCCTACTGTATTTATCTGCTCCCCCATATTTGCAGAATATAGCACAAGGCCATTTTAAGGGTAAGGTCTCTGGGCTCTTAAGCTTAGCCAAAACTATCTCGTTGACACTGCACAAAACGGGGTAAGGGCTACTTTTGATTTTCTCCGGACTAGACTCTATACTTCGGCGGAGCCTCTTCAAGGTTCCCCCTGTTCACAGGCAGTGATGAAGACAGAGATTAACGACTGCTAGTTAGTTAATACCACAATAATGTCCATGTATTTATGAATATCAGAAAATTCAATTGCTGTATACAGGTAGGTATACAAAAACCGGTGATATACCGACCTGTATATATACTTCTAAAAAAAAAAAACAGCCAATAATCAACGTATTATTTCAGAGAATAATTTTGTTATTTATTGAAAATGGTTTAAATTTACATGTTTTACCCGTGGTGCGACATGAAATTCTTACACCAGTTTCAGAGATATGCAAGTAGTTTTAAGTAGTACAAAATAATATTTCTCTATACTTCTGAGATGAGGTAGTATTTATATTACTTATACATTTCGGACCATTGTCCTTATCTTTCCTGCCATGCTTATGAAGTTTTGACTGTTGTACGCTCCGGTCTTCTTCAGGTGCTAGGAATTTTTAATCGCACCCTTTATTTCGATCACTGACACGTTACTTCTGGATGCTCTTTATTTATCTCCCTTTAACTCAACTCTCTAAGTTATAAAATATCCCAGTGATCAAAACAAAGGCTTCTGTCAACAATTCACAGCACCTGAAGAAGGCCCGGGGTGTACAAAGGCCGAAACGTCGTAAATATGGCAATAAAGATGAGGACAACAGTTCGAACAGGACAAAGCAGATTTCACTGTTTCACACAGTACTCCTCTTACAAAAGATCGCCAGGACTTCTATTCAGGAAGTTTCCATGTCCAGCTGAAAAGACTTAATGATGAGCACAAAATGACGCGGACATTTCGATTTTCTAAGAATTTATCCAAAGGGCTTCCTAGTTAACAGTGTCAAACATCTTAGATCAACAAAGTCTTTGTACAAATCCTGATTTTCTTCAACACACATTTCTCGTATTTGCCTGACGGTAAAAGCGATGTCCATTGTGCCTCATTTAAGTCTGAATCCATCTTGTGAATCAGGAAGAAATGAGTTAATGACATATTCATTTAGGCGATGTAAGATAACAGAAGCTTAGAATTTACAAATGCACTCAAGAAAGCGATACGCCCGAAGATAAACCGTTCCACACGTAGGCCAGAACATTTGAAAGGCGAAAAACTATATCTTTTCGTCGATTTTATTTGCCCCAACTTTTGTGTCACGTATATTCAGTTTTGTGTCACGTATATTCAATTTTGTGACACGTATATTCAATTTTGCGTCACGTATATTCAATAAGAAGAAATTGTTCACCACTATCGTCAAATATTTAAACCGAAATATAAAAACATGTAATATACACATATTTTCTTTATTCATAGTGATATTCAAATTTGACTGAGAGTTAATATTAAGGTACATTTGAGTGTATGAAAATTTAGATATAAATAAAAAGTGAACATTTAAAAACAATATCAATTTTCTACAAATACCTTGACGGCTTCTGCTCCGATAAACTTAGCTCACTTGTGCCCTCTATATATGAATTTACTCCAGCCACAAGATTAGCAATTATATTTTGTAAATATAATTTTTGAAATTGGAATTTAAACACGCATGGAAGCACAAAAACAAGAACAAAATATGCACTGCTGATAATAAGTAAATATCTATCTATCTATCTATCTATCTATCTATCTATCTATCTATCTATCTATCTATCTATTTAAGTCTGTTCATATCTATCTATCTATCTATCTATCTATCTATCTATCTATCTATCTATCTCAGTCCGTTCATATCTATCTATCTATCTCAGTCCGTTCATATCTATCTATCTATCTATCTATCTATCTATCTATCTATCTATCTATCTAGAATAATAATAATAATAATAATAATATATATATATATATATATATATATATAATATAAACAAAAGAAAAATAAAAGTATATTTCTTAAATAATCCTAACGCGAGAAAAAAAAAACAGAACAAAAGACAGAATTGTCTGCGATACCTGAATTGGTATTGTTGCATTATCTTAATGAAAAATAATGAAAAGGAGAAATGGCCATCATATCTTTTTTTTTTTTTAATCATATCACCCCGAGCAAGGCGGTAACGCCACTGATGTGCAGGGGGCTACATAAGATTAAAGAGATTGGAAAAGAGAAAACCGGAAACCGCATCCTAAACAGGAAACAAGAGATGAGCCTCTTCACCTGTTCACTAGATGTGGGTGGAGTGTGAACCGGGCGATATTCAAGACATACGGACATACGCACACTCGTACGAACACCAACAACCATAGAAGAGAAAATATCAACCTACCGCCAATAATTAGCGCATAAAAATTACTTCAAAATTAATATAAAGATAACGAAAATGAGAAAAATCCACAGTTAATTACTGAAACTTCTGACGAGTGGAGTGGACGATTACAAAATGATTAATCTGCGAAACTCTGGAGTCAATCTGCCACCAATCACCTAATTACAAATTTTACTTGTATTAATGCTTTATATATATATATATATATATATATATATATATATATATGTGTGTGTGTGTGTTTGGTATTTAAGTTGGGTAAGTTCTGATAGATACGAACTCAAAAGAACTCAATGTTAAATTTATTTATTTAATTCAACAGAGTCATAAAATCTATAATTTTTTTTTAGATATTCTACAACCTGTGTGTGTGTGTAAGTCTTTTCTGGATTATTTTGAATATTAACTGTTGTATCATTTGGGTCTGACGAGCAGGATTGCCTGTGAAATACCTATTACCCATGAAAATGTAGAATATCTAAACTTATATATACTTAAACGAAGAGGACATCATGTTATACCTTAGGTACTTTTCGACCAACACTTTTTCAAAGATATGCGTTGGTAAATCAGAAAACAATCAGAGACAGTGTCAATATAACGATTGAAGAGAAAAAGTTGGAACGCGATTAAAAAAGAAAAAATTTAATTACAAATAATTAAAATTCAAAGAGGGAGGTGAAAATAGCAAATTCCACAAGAGTATAAAAAAACACTCTCAGTCCTCCCAACAAGCGTACGAAGCGGATGGATAAAGTGATCCTTCTGTCTACACAGGCTTGGCTGGTGATTTTTTATAAATTCCGCCTCAAGGAGTCGGAGATGGTATGCCGAGCGGGCACTGTGTGAAATTGATAACCAAGTGTCTTCATAATCGGAGGCACACTCATAGCTCTCAAGCAAATGCTCTCCAATTGCCGAATCGTGGACTGCTTGAGTAGTTCTTTTAGTCTGGCTCCGACTACCTAAACGCATATAAACAGGGGCGTGCTGCGCGACACGTGTTTCCAACCTCAGATTGGTACGTCCTATACATACTGCATAACACCGGCATTTAAACTTGTAAACAATTAAATTTTTCCGAAAATTGGACAACCGATCCTTACTTAACGTAAGAACGGGGTTTTCGTTACTAGTGCTTTTCGCAAAACCACATTTACCGGCTTATACAAGTTGGAATTTATTTGATTCCAAGTCCCGTTAGATTGGTCTGACTCTGACCCGGGTCTATTGATGATAGATGGAAACTGAACTGTTAGATGGAATTATTTGATACTCTTCAGAATATTTTTGAAAGTAATGGATATCCCATAAACTTTATTAGATCTGTGATAGACAGAAAAATCAATCGTTTTAAGGAACCAGAGGTGTTTGAACCAAGCCGTTGCTCTATTTACTTAAAGTTACCTTGGCTTGGCAGAATATGTCAGTTATTATTCGACAGAATTTCAGCGTGTATTTCATCATGTTTCAATGCTGTTAAGTAGCGCACAGTATTTCAAACAAGATCTGTGCGTCCAACTTACCCTCCCCAATCGTTGTATTGACTGTCTAATTTGCAAATGTATACATGTGAAAAAGTGTTGGTTGAAAGGTACCTAAGGTATAACCTGACGTCCACTTTGTTTAAGTCTGTTTTGTTTCTGTGGTTACAAATTTCTTTATATATATAGAAAGCCGATGAGCAACAGTTAGTTTGATTCTTGCACGCAATTTTCAGACCATGTGTGAGTCGATTATTTAAAATACTGGTCATTTATGGTTAGCAAGGTCATACTTATAATTGTTATTGTATTTTTCTAAGTTGATACCCATAACACCTAATTCACGACAATTTATATAAACAAGAGTGCTATCACACAACACACGTGGCCTAGAGATTACATTTTCGCATGAAAAAGACAACTTCAATATGGAATGCAATGTTCCCTTTTATATTTTCTTTCACTCTATTCTTGATAATGAGTATATTATCCATAAATATAGCATAACTTAAAACTATATTTTTTCTTGCACATATACAAATCTACCATCCGCCCGTGCAATGAATACTGCTCCCATATCTGGTCGGATGCCCCTGCTATCCACCTTGGGGTCCTTGAAAAAATCAAACGGAAAATCTGTAATGTGATCGATCTCGACTTGGCTGCTAGGATACAGTCACTTTCTCACCGGCGCAGTGTGGCTTCCCTGTGTCTCTTCTACAAATACTTTCATGGCTTCTTCTCAGATGAACTTAGATCACTGTTACCCCCCATAGATAAATTTGCCAGAGACACAAGATTAGCAACTAGGTCTCACCCTTTTACTGTGAAGCCAATAAACTGTAAACGCAAATTCTACTCTAACAGCTTCTTTTCTCGCACTTACCGCCTGCGGAATTCCCTTCCGTTTACTTGCTTTAGAGATAGCTACAACCTTCAAAAAGGCTTCTCCTATCTCACTAACTTGCATCCCCCTTCTCTCTCTCTCTTTCTCGGTCTCTCTCTCTCTCATGCTTCTTTCTTCGTCCATTCCACTCTCATTAATATTCTCATCCTTCTTCTAACCACTTTCTGACACCTGTGACTCTTTCTCATAACTTACCCCCTATGTAACCCCCCTGCATATCAGTGGCAGTAAAATGCCTTGCATGGAGCGACATGATATATATATATATATATATATATATATATATATATATATATATATATATAAGTATTATAAGTATAGTGTACGTATTGATGGAATAATATTCCTGGTCCAAAGAAACACAATTCTTAAAAAAGTGCTCAATACAAAGTAGAGCTAATAATAATATTTAAATAGAATTTACAATAAAAACATCACTTGACAAGACACAAGAAGTGTCGAAACAAAATAACTACTTTTGTCGTGATATTATAACATATCCATGTTATAATTTCTTCATATATATAAATATATATATATGTATACATACACACACACATATATATATACATATATTTTTTTCTAAACATATACTGTTAAATATAAGAGACAATGACTGTCTATTATGTTTAATCATGAGCCGTTCTAAACATCGTATTTTCGCTTTAATTTCACCTGAAATTAAGGACAAATATTCTCCAACATTTGGATAATTTTTTATTAAGTAGTTCTATATATATATGTTTAAAAAGAATTATCTGCTGTCTCAATACACTATATATATATATATATATATATATATATATATATATAATTCCAAGTGAAGAGGACTCAATGTTTTTTTTATTTTTATTTGGAGTACTCTGGCAGTTATTTTATTATAAACAGTGCTCAATATAATGAGTATTATAGAGCTTAATATAATATAAGGTTCTCATCATCAGGCAATGTTGGTGTGGTTGTGCAGATGATTTACATTTAAAAAATTTAATTTTACATTTTTTAAATGTAAATCATCCGAACAACCACACCAACATTGCCTGATGATGAGAACCTACCTCGAAACATAGAAATTTCCATGTCGCAATGTAAAATTGATATATAACCATATATATTATTATATATATATATATATATATATATATATATATATATATATATATATATGTATATATATATATATATATATATATATATGTATATATATATATATGTATGTATGTATGTATGTATATATATATGTATGTATATATATATATGTATGTATATATATATATATATGTATGTATGTATATATATATATGTATATATATATATATATATATATATATATATATATATATGTATATATATATATATATATATATATATATATATATATATATATATATATAAGGGGTGACTGAAAAGTAATTGCCTATTTTATAGATAAGTATCCAGTCCGGAATCCTGACTTAATAACCTGAGATTTTTCTTGAGGGTTTAGTTAAAAGAGCAAATTTGAAACGTGCTAATCCAAGACTTTCGAAGAACTTGAAAGGCTAATTCAAGAAGTTATGTCTTCCAAACCAAACGAGTTCCTGGTGAAATCAGTTAATACGATTCCCGGGCGGCTCGAGAAGCAAGAATCGGAATGTGGTGGGCATATCGAATTGTAGATAAACATCATGCTTCCCACTCACATTAATTTCTTGCAAAAATTATTGTACAAAAATAAATTCCCAATATTTTAAAATGTGGTATTACTATTTAATCAGCTTACACACACACACACACACACACACACACACACACACACATATATATATATATATATATATAATAATAATATTTATTAATAAATTTTAACATTGATATGTTACAATATCACTACAAAAGTAGCTATTTTGTTTCGACACTTTTTGTGTCTTATCAAGTGATGCGGTTATTTCAAAATGAATGGCTTTAAAAGTTTAAGAACCAGCAAGACCTCTTTCATCAGGGAGGCATTATTGTATGTACAGTGTGGACCAATCAGAGTAAAGCAACTTTTACTTTGGAGAATATTGTAACATATCAATGTTATAATTTATTAATAAATATTATTATTATTATTAGCTCTACTTTGTATTGAGCACTTTTTTAAAAATAGTGTTTCTTTGGATGGGGAATATCATTCCACCCATACTTGCATATATATATATATATATATATATATATATATATATATATATTTATATATATATATATGTTACATATATAAAATAAGTTTTAATTTTTTTACCTATAATAAATATTGACTCTGTATATAAATATGTTTTAATTATTCAGCCCTCTGGCTGGATCGGTTTTAATAGAATTTGTTGGGATTTACATCCAAGCTATTTCTTTAGTATCTATAACTTATATATATATTAAAAAAAACAAATCACCCGAGCGCTATGGACTCTCCTTATGTGTTTCCTGCCAGTATTAAACATAAGTTGGCTTAGGAAATAATAAAAAAATCAGTGTGGTATAGCATAGAACAGAAGGAGGGAGTAAAGTTCATCACTGACGATATCCTCCTGCGCTACAGAAAGTGCGTATTTTCGAAATATATATATATATATATATATGTATATATATATATATGTGTGTGTGTGTATATATATATATATATACGAGTTCCTGGTCAAATCAGTTGACATGATTCGTATGAATGTGTGTGTGTGCGTACGAATGTGTGTGTGTGTGCGTGTGTGTTTTTGTGTGTGTGTTTTTGTAAAACGTCCCACATGATTCGGTGAATGTGAAAGACCGTAATACATAGATTAGTGATGACTTTTGTGATCAAAAGAATTATTTGAAACGAGTTGAATGAAAGTAATTAATAATATTAATTCAAAAATTAAAAAAGTATTAATTATTTAACGATATTTAATTATAAATCATTTTATCATGATAACATTCTTTGAAATTACGCATATTAAACATGGATCTTTATGAAAAATATAGTTTTAATTGGCAAAGGGACTGATGTAGAGAGAGCAATAAGTGGAATGGATTTTGTTTCAAAAGATGGTGGATTGGAGGAAATCAATTGCATTAAAAGAGCAAAAGTGGGGGGGGGAAACGTGTGTGTAAATCATTTTGAAAACATGGAAATTGAGAGCAAATTACTTTAGTTCTGGAGAAATGACTAAGAATACAGCGTTTGATGTAAAAAAAAAAATTGTTTTTGAAGGAGGAAGGGCATCCGGTTAGAAGATATTTTATTTCAAAAGATGCGAAAAGAGAGGAAACATTTATTGCTAAGGATGAACGAAGCGATTTAGAAATTACAGTAGCTTAAGAGGTAGAAAGGCTGAAAAACTAAACCAATTATATTAGACGAGATGAAAGTCGAGAGGAAATTATTTTTGTTAAATAGGAACAAATTGTGTCTGAATTGACGGAAAACATGAGGAAATTATTTCATTTAAAGGGGAAGGGAAAAAGAGGGAGCAAATTGTGAAAGAAGAAATGTTAGAGAAATTCATTTGTATGAGAGGAAGGGAAAACAGAAGGACAACATTTTAACAGAAGAAATGTTAGGTAAAGAAAGTCTTTTGTATTAGTGGGAGGGAAAAAAAGGAAGCAAATTGCAAAAGAAAATATAAATGTTAGAGAAATTCATTTGTATGAGAGGAAGGGAAAACAGAAGGACAACATTTTAACAGAAGAAATGTTAGGTAAAGAAAGTCTTTTGTATTAGTGGGAGGGAAAAAAGGAAGCAAATTGCAAAAGGAGCGATGGAAGAAGGTTAAAATCATTTGTTTTAGGGGATAAGGAAAAAGAGAAGGAGAAAATTGCAACAGAAGTGACGGAAGTAGGAGAAAATCTTTTGTACAAAGTGTAAGGGAAAATAGAGGGAACAAGTTGCAAAAGAAAACATGGAAGAAGGAAAAGGGGAAGAAAAAACGCAGAAGTAAACAGCAAAGCGATAGTTGGAAGGAGTAGAAATTATTTGCATTAAGAAGAAAAAAGAAGGATTATTTATTATTTACAATACGAAATAAATTAAAACGAATGGGAAAACATCTCGATTGCAAGAAAAAAAACGCTGTAACTATTTGTATGAATGATTAAGTATATGTACTGGGAACAATAGCAAAAAGGGGAGGAAATAATTTTTTTACGGAAGAATTGGAAAAACTGTGCTTGAATAAATGTAATTGGAGAGGAAATTATTTGCGTAAAAGAGAAATGGATAATAATAAAATAAAATCCCATCTGGAAAGATGGAAAAGTAGATAAAATTATTTGTGTTATGTCTTAAGGGAGCGGCGTGCATAAAATGGTGTTCTTCGTTTGATTAACTAGAGGAAACTATTAATTTTAGGCTGAAGAGAATATTGTTTAATAAACTAACTTTTAAAAGAAATAATGTGACAAGGGCGCGGAGTATTACGTTGGAGAAAAATGTGAAGAGGCGCCATGGATGAGGAAATTATTTCTATTAATGTCAAAGCGAAATAATTGTTTGTAGAGAAGGAATTGGTTATATCTATTTGGTAAAATATAAAAGTTGTAAATAAGACGGCAGAATGAGAAGTGACGGGGATGTTCTCATTTCGAAGAATTGATAAAAAATTAAAGTTATTTGTTACAACGGACGTGATTGAAGTTATATGCACGGTTTTGAATAGAGTGAGAAAGGGCTGGGAATAGTTTGTGTCAAGGCATAGGTTAGATACATTGGAAAAGACTGTTTTGGTGAGTTGGAAATAGATGTTAAATTATTTAGTATTAATTCAGAAAAGAAAGAAGCAAACTGTTTATAAAGAGGTTAAATGATTTGTGCGGAGGCAGAAGGGAAATAAGATATTTTGCGAGGGGAAATGCAAACAAAGATATTTTCACTAAGAAATGCGTAAAGAGTGGGAACAAATTGTCTTGGATTGTTTGTAATTAGAGAAGAGATGTTTACGTTAAGTGGCAATATGGCTTCCCTGTGTCTCTTCTACAAATACTTTCACGGCTTCTGCTCTAACGAACTAAGCTCCCTGGTGCCCACTATATATAAATTTACTCGAGCAACAAGATTAGCAACTAGGTCCCACACTTTTAATTTGAAACCAATAAATTTTAAACGCAAATTTTAAACTTCTTTTCTCGCACTTCCCACCTATGGAATTTCCTTTTGTTTACTTGCTTCCCCGACAGCTACAATCTCTGAGAATTTAAATGCAAAGTCAATAGTCATCTCCTATCTCACTAACCTGCATCCTCTCTCTCATGCTCCTTTCTCCGTCAACCCCACTCTCATCAGTATTCTCATCCTTCTCTTACCCACTTCCTGACCCCCCTATAACCTATCACTCTTTCTCATAACTTTCCTTCTATGTAACTCCCTGTGCACCAGTGGCAGTAAAATGCCTTGCTTGGGACGATATGATTAAAAAAAAATTAAAAGCTAGATAGATAGATAGATAGATAGATAGATAGATATGAACAGGATAGTGATAGATAGATAGATAGATAGATAGATAGATAGATAGATAGATAGATAGATAGATAGATATGAACAGGATAGTGATAGATAGATAGATAGCACGACAGCTACAATCTCCAAGAATTTCAATATAAAGTCAATAGTCATCTCCTATCTCACTAACTTGCATCCTCTCTCTCATGCTTCTTTTTCCGTCCAGTCCACTCTCATCAGTATTCTCATCCTTCTCTTACCCACTTCCTGACACCACCTATAATATGTCATTTTTTCTGGTAGGATTTGAAAAGAATTTCGAGGATTTGAAAATGAAAGGAATATTTTATACTGAGGAAGAGGGAGAACACTTGAGAAGTGAAGTTAACTCAGTGGCGATTATTGCTAACGAATCGTGCTTGAAGACAAAAAATTTCTGGTGCTTTTTTGTGTTTTAAATTTTTTAGATAGATCTGTAATGTACGAGAAATAAAATGAAAAGGAAATTATATTTTAAAAATGGGAAAATTATTTGAAAAATGATCATGTTAGAAGTAGTGGCATGAAAAAGTGAAATTACGTTTTGGGAAGGAAATCGAATCGAAGTTGTGAGAGTCTATGGATGAGAGGCAATCATTAATAGATGAGAGGCAATTATTAATAGATGAGAGGCAATTATTTATTTATGCAAAGAATCGTATATGACTTTACTGAGCGATAAAACATAAGAGGTAATTATTTAGTTTAAAAAATTAATGGAAACTGAATGTGATTTGAGAGATGAAACTTACAAAGCTATTCAGTCAGTCAAGTGCCATACATGATACACGCTCTGGACGATCATGTCTCGAAAGAAACATGACTGGGCAGATGATTATCCCGCAGTAGGTTGCCATTGCTTTCTGCGGTAGACTGGTTGCCAGCCAAGGCTATAGAACCCAATCTGTCTTGTTATTTGACTCATAGTTAGAAGGGGACGAGATGTATTATATTAAGTAGTAATTATTAGGGGGGATCAGTTTATTACTTTATAACAATAGAAAAAACGACCCCCTTTATGCCCAGTAGAAGTTTTAATTATGTTTTCAACTATTATATTCAGTTAGTCAGTTAAGTGCCATACTTGATACACGCGTTGGGCAAACATGTCTCGAAAGAGACATGACTGACTGGACAGAAGATTATTCCACAGTAGGTTGCCATTTCTTTCTGCGGTAGACTGGTTGCCAGCTAAGGCTATAGAACTCAATCCGTCCTACCATTTAACTCATAGCTGGAGGGAGAAGAGATAGATTATATTACATTCTCATATTAAGTATAATTAGTTGTGGAATACTTTATTACTTCATAACAATATAAAAGCGATCCCCCACTTTATGCCCAGTAGAAGCATTAATCATGTTTTCAACTATTATATTCAGTCAGTTAAGTGACATACGCGATACATGTTTGGGGCGATCATAACTCTCGAAAGAGCCATGACTGACGATTACTCCTCAATAGGTTGCCATTACTTTCTGCGGTAGACTGGTTGCCAGCCAAGGCTATAGAACTCAATCCGTCCTGTTATTTAAGCCATAACTGGAGAGAAGTGTCGGATTAATACCTTTCCCAAGAGTATTTGCGCGTAAGTGAATGCAAGGAATTTAACTGAAATTCGAACTCGGCAACTCGATTTTTCGTTTCAAGCCGATATCCACTGCACCGTAACTCACATCCACACGAGCTTATTTACTTATCTATAAAATGAATGGAGTCTGACAGTCTTGAGAGATGGATCCTGAAAGGTAATTTTTTATTTAAGGAAAGAAAGGGATGTGTGTGTTTTCGGAAATAAAAATGTGAGGCAATTATTTACTTAAGGAGAGAAAAAAATCTGACAGTGTTGTGAGATAAAAGATATGAGAGGCCATTATTTATTTTACGATATAATGGAATACATATGTGTTTTGAGATATGAAATACGGCAGGTAAGTATTTATGCAAAAAAATAAGGAAATTTGACTGTTTTTTGAGAGATGTAACATTAAATGTATATATTTATTTGCGGAATTAGATGGGGCTTGAGAGGCAATTATTTATTTATGGTAGGAATAGAATCTTTGTGTCAGGTGTGATATGGGTCAGGAGAAGCAATTATATATTTAAGAAAAAATGAAATTTGACTGTGCTGCTGTGAGAGGTGGAAAACATTGAGGAAAGAATGGAAACTGATCCTGATGATAGAACATGAACCTTCGATGGAACACGATTTGAAATTATTTATTTAAGATATTAATGGAATAAGACTGTGTTGCGAGAGGACATGGGAGGCAATTTAAAAATTAAGGAAGAATGGCAAAGGACTGTCTTGTGAGATAAGGAAAATAAGAAGCGATTATATATTTGGGGATTGAATGGTCGGTGATGGTTTTGTCAGAGACTGGATATGAGGGGCAATTATTTATTTTACGAAAAATTAGAATTTGACACTGTTTTGACAGATGAATCATGAGAGGACAATTGTTTAATTCAGCTGAACTTGAAATAAGATTGTATTCTGAGATATGGAATTATGAGTAAGGATTTATTTATTTACGAAAAAAAATGAGATTTGAACTTTTTTGTTGTGTTTATATAAGAGAGGATATTGGAGGATCGGTTGTGAGAGGTAATTATTCGTTTGAAACAAAACATGAGAGGCAATTATTTATCTCAGAAAATGCCGGTATTTGTGTTTTAAGATTAGAAAATAAAGGCAATAATTTATTTTAAGATTTAATGTAATCTGACAGTTTTTGAGAGGGTTACCATAAGAGGCAATTATTTGCTTTTGGAATTAATGCAGTCTGTCTGTGTTTTGAGAGGTGGAATATGATTGGTAATTATTTATTTATGACAGGAAGGGAATCTGGCTCTGTTGCATATAAGAAGTATTTATTTATTTATTTTAGGAACTAAGGGAATCTTTCTGTAGAGAGTGAATTATTAATTTAAGAAATATAGAATCTGATAGTGTTGTGAAAGTTGAGGCATGAAAAGAAATTGGTTATTTTAGAAAACAATGAAATCTCTGTTTGGAGATAAGGCACATGAGAAGAAATTATTTATTGAAAAAAAAAGAATCAGACAATATATTGAGAAACAGAACATAAGATAAAATTACTTCTTTAAGGAATCTATGGACAACTAGGAGTATAACCCAGCTTTGCTCGGGTATAATGAAAGCTTTATGTATGTTATGTTTTATCATGAGCTATTCTAAACATAGTATTTTGGCCTGAATTTCAGGTACAAAATAACGACAAAAATTGTTCAGCATTTGGATATCTTTTTAGTAAGTTGGTTTGAAGCTTTTGGCTCACATAAGCCATCTTCAGAGAGGCTACAGGGACGTTAACATAAAGACATCCACCATCAAAGCTGATTTTATCTTGTGTTGATATAAAACATTGCAAAGCAAAGATGAGCTGAAAGCTTACAACCAGCATAATAAAAAAATATCCAAATGTTGGACAATTTTAGTCTTTATTTTTACCTGAAATTAAAGCTAAAATACGATGTTTAGAACTGCTCATGATTAAATATAATAGACATTCATTGTTTGTTATATTTAACAGTATTATGTTCAGAAAAATATATATATCGCGATTTAAGCTTAAAATACAAAATATATAAATAAAATATAAAATATTTAAATATCTATAAAACTAGCAGTATAGCCGGCGTTGCTCGTGTGTAATGAAAACTTTAAAACTAATCCATTCGCCGGGAGCTCAGACTCTTTGGATGTTAGCACGAAAGACTAAAAAGCAGTAGTTGTTTCCAGTTAAGAACTGCAACCGTGAAACCTCTGAATATCGTTTCTTATGTCTTTGTCTATGAGTGTATCAAATTTGATTAAAATCGGGCTATTCCTGCTATAACCTGATTTTTTTGATTATCGATTGTTGATATTTATCGGGGGTACCTCGACACAACCATAGCTAAGAACACTCGCAGACGCGTATAATACACCTGTGTAAATTTTCAGGAAAATCGGTTCAGCCGTTTCGGAATCTATAGGTAACAGACACATACATACACAGACACACACATACAAAGTTCGATTTATAAATAAGTTTAGATTACTGTGTTTTCAGAAGTGGAACGTGAGAGGTTATTGTTTATTTAAGGAAAGAATTGCATTTTATTTTGTTGTAAAAGATGGATCCTGATATGAAATTATTTATTTATGGAAAGAATATAATCTGACTGTTATTTGAGATAAGAGACAACGTTTTCAGAGTGAGCCAATTATTTATTTATTTCAGGATATACTGGAATCATTAGAGGAAATTATTTATTTATGAAAAAAATGGAACCTGATAAATTGAATCATGCGAGACAATTATTTATTTAAGCAAAAGAAAAAACTGTTGGCATAGAACTTACGGCTACATCTCGGCAGCTCAATTGATGAGGTTTTTACGCATTGCGCTTGAATTCATTAATCCTAGGTCAGTCAGTTAAGTGCCATACGTGATACACGCTTGGGCGATCATGTCTCGAAAGAGACATGACTGACTGGGCATTATCCCGCAGTAGGTTGCCATTGCTTTCTGCGGTAGACTGGTTGCCGACCAAGGCTACACAACCCCATCTGTCCTGCTATTTAACCCATAACTGGAAGGAAGAGACGGATTAGTACCTTTCCCAATGGTATTTGCGCGTAAGTGAATACAATGTACCAAAGCGAAAAGTAATTACCATAAAAGCAATTAGAAATTTAGAAAAGAGGTGCCAAGAGCCAACCTTACGGTTGTGGATAAGGGACTCAAATCGAGATGCCAGATCAGGTCACATAATATTGCTGATTCTTTTTTGGATTTTATCAAGTATCTCAAGCAGCTGGTCTAGCAATAGATTCAATATAATCTTTTCACTTCATGTCAGCTGAGATCATTTGCTCAAGAAGACACAACGAAACATTTTCCGAGAGGTTAGCATCAGCCATGCTGATAAAAAACAGAGAGGGGCCTCTCTCGTGATTAATGGAGGGAAGTTTAGTTTTAGAGGTATTAAAAGTGGTAAGTCCACTTTTGTCCCAGTTAACGACGGTCCTGAGTTCGTTTTAAACATTAAATGCCATTTTGACCTTGTCGGATTGATCAGCCTTACTATAAAGGTAGGACTAAATGGTTATAGATGCCAAATTCAGAGCTGATATCATCAGCACGAACGTTAATGAAAATTAAAAACGGCGTTGGACCAAGGAAGGAGCCCTGGACGATACCCGTGTTATATAAGTGGGTATAGACGAGTGGCCGTTCAAGATGATATTCATTTCACGATGTGACAGAAAAGACTGAATCAGTTACAAAAATGTGTCCTAAGACATTGTAACTTTTCATCATGTGTAGAAATCTTGTATTCGAGACCCTGTCAAAGGGCTTTCGAGATATCCAACACTACAGCACGAGATCCACTTATTGTTATCTAGATGCTTCTCTGTGTCTCTTCTATGAATAATTTCACGGCTTCTGCTCCGATGAACTTAGATCACTGGTGCCCCCTAAATACGAATTTGAACGAGATACTAGATTAGCAACTAGATCCCACCCTTTTACAGTGAAACCTAAAAATGCAACCGTAACTTCTACTCCAACAGTTTCTTTCCTCGCACTTCCCGACTGTGGAATTCTCTTCCACACGATTGCTTCCCCGACGGCTACAATCTCCAGGAGTTTAAATGTAAGGTCAATAGACACATCATAACACACTAACCTGCTCCCATTCTATCAAACACTCTTCCCATCTGCCCAACCCTCATCCTCGGTATTCTTACTCATCTGTTACCTTCCTCCTGACATTCCCTATGTCTAACCACTCCTTCTCTTTACTTTCCCCTATGTAGCCCCATGCGCAATAGTGGCAGTGGAATGCCTTGCTTGGGGTGAGATGATTAAAAAAAAACATGCATTATTTTTTAAGATCCTCTGTATCCTTACTCATCTGTCACCTTCCTCCTGACATTCCCTATGTCTAACCACTCCTTCTCTTTACTTTCCCCTATGTAGCCCCATGCGCAATAGTGGCAGTGGAATGCCTTGCTTGGGGTGAGATGATTAAAAAAAAACATGCATTATTTTTTAAGATCCTCTGTATCCTTACTCATCTGTCACCTTCCTCCTGACATTCCCTACGTCTAACCACTCCTTCTCTTTACCTTCCCCTATGTAGCTCCATGCGCAATAGTGACAGTGGAATGCCTTGCTTGGGGTGAGATGATTAAAAAAAAAACACCCATTATTTTTTAAGATCCTCTGTATCCTTACTCATCTGTCACCTTCCTCCTGACATTCCCTATGTCTAACCACTCCTTCTCTTTACCTTCCCCTATGTAGCCCCATGCGCAATAGTGGCAGTGGAATGCCTTGCTTGGGGTGAGATGATTAAAAAAAAAACATGCATTATTTTTTAAGATCCTCTGTATCCTTACTCATCTGTCACCTTCCTCCTGACATTCCCTACGTCTAACCACTCCTTCTTTTTACCTTCCCCTATGTAGCCCCATGCGCAATAGTGGCAGTGGAATGCCTTGCTTGGGGTGAGATGATTAAAAAAAACATGCATTATTTTTTAAGATCCTCTGTATCCTTACTCATCTGTCACCTTCCTCCTGACATTCCCTACGTCTAACCACTCCTTCTCTTTACCTTCCCCTATGTAGCCCCATGCGCAATAGTGGCAGTGGAATGCCTTGCTTGGGGTGAGATGATTAAAAAAAACATGCATGATTTTTTAAGATCCTCTGTATCCTTACTCATCTGTCACCTTCCTGCTGACATTCCCTATGTCTAACCACTCCTTCTCTTTACTTATATAAGTATAAGTCTAATTAGACAATAGTTGGAAGGTTAAGACGGCTCACCAAGGAGTAACATATGTTAATTTCGAAGAGGCTGGAAAGCAGAAAGCAGCGAGGCTTTCATTATACAGTTTAAAAAGAAAAGGAGCCGGTTCAGGAGCACGCATGTTAATTATTATTACATGGACACCATTAGGTCCACATAATTTGCTGTGGTCTAGGTCAGAGATGATAGCAGAGACCACGGAAGAAGTTATATACATATCACTCAACAAAGACACGTTTATTATTTTTTCATAATCATTTCACCCCAAGCAAGTCATTTTTCCTGCCACTAGTGTGCAGGGGGCTACATAGGAGGAGGGTGAAGAGAAAGCAGAACAAGTTATAGTGGGTGTCAGTCCTCAACGGGCAGACTAAAAACTTTCCTCCTAGGAACGTCACACAGGAAATCGTGGAGTTAGATGTTAACGGAAACCACCCAATGGTCAGAGTTTCCGAGTGGGCAGAGTTGCTTGACATTGTAAGAGTCAGGGATGAAAGCGAAACAGAGATCTAGCAGTGAGACAGGTCTATTGGGTTATTAGAGAAACGCATGGGGAAATCCACCACTTGCGTAAGAGACTGAGTAATTGAAAAGTTCATGGTAGGAACACCAGCAAGATCTGTGAGAGAGTTTTCCAGCAACTTGGCGTGGTAGGCGTTAAAGTCTTCAAACACAAATATATGGGCAAACGGATTAGTAGAACTGGCCTATCCATATTATTCGAGATGCCAAGTACAGAACAGTCAAGAGATGACGGGGAGCGGTAGAGAAAGAAAAGATAGCTAGCCGAGCTTAGTAGAGAGAGATGGAAACACATGTAGGAATGATCTAGAGATTCAAAAGAGATCACCCAAGGTAGAGGGAGATGTTCACTGACATAAACACTAAGTCCATGCATAAGGACCTCGGAGTCCTTCGTGAAAGGGGGAAGGTAACCAGGGACGTAGAACTCAGAAGAGCGGATAGAAGGAAACTCTGGATGAGTCAAGAGTAGAGTTTCAGGAGAATTTATGTGCAAATTATTTAGCTTGATATAATGACTGTTTACCCTAGCGGACGTAGGTAGAATCTTGCCGAAGAGCGCATATTTTTATATTAATATTTCTACAATGTTCAGGCCAGTAGATGTAAATAAATAAATACACTGTTTGATAATAAGTTCAGAGCATCTACTCTAATATGAGTATACATTAAAAATAATGTTAAAACAAATAAAAAAATCTCGGATCTAATCCATTTCCTAATAAATAAATAAATATATATATATATATATATATATATATGTGTGTGTGTGTGTGTGTGTGTGTGTGTGTGTGTGTGTGTGTGTGTGTGTAAAAATATACTCAGTTATGATCTGAGATTAAGGACAGGATGGTTAAATAAAAAGAAGACAAGAGGAAAACTATTTAACTCGCCTACGCGTTTCGTCCTGTGATGGACTTTATCAAGTCGAAATGAGCTTTATTCCAAATTACATATCTATAAACAAAATGTCAATATGCGCCCCGTCTCTGGTGTTAACTGGGAACCATTAAGATTTTTATAGCAAAATTATACTTATCATCACGGAAATATTATCGCGCTTGTAACGGCAGTCTTCGTTAGTTTATGGCTTAGTGACGTATTTGCCGTTTGCGTCTTGGATAACTTTTAACTTTCTCCTTACTAGAAATGATTTGACCAGTTTTTACCCTTTTCGTCCCCGTTTGTGTCCGCCTTCAATATTGCTTTGCATGACGGTGATGAAGAATCTGCACACCATGCTACATTGCCAAACCATGACATCTTCCGATGCTTAACAGTGGCGACGAACGATTCCTGGTATTTCAAGAGACTTTTATAGGATACAAATACTATATAATTCAAACAAATAACGAACAAAAAAGTAGATTTGCAAACCCACGAAATCGGATCAGGATGACTGAAAACATTTTGGAAAAAGCAAACCAAGGCAAAATTCACAATCCAGTGTGAAATTTAATTTTGACGAATAGAAAAGAAATTGATCCCATACTGAAAGAAAAAAAAACGAAGCCAGATATCGCGATCCAATGTTAAATTAATTTTCTAACCAATGAAAAGAAGGAAGGAAAGTTGAATCAATCAGAGAGATGGAATCAGCGATACCATACATCAGCAACAAGTGGCAAAAACTTCAAACCACTGATCCGGGCATAAGGTCCGGTCACACATTCGTTCCCCTTCTCTTTCTGGTGTGCTATTTTTTCTTTACCTCTTCTTTTTTCTCGCCATTCTCGCCGTCAAAAAAGACCAAGCAAAATACTTCAAATGACTCCTAAAAAATTAACGCCTATAAGTACCATTTTATTTTATTGCTATACTTTCCTTTTCACTTACCCACCGGTCATAAAAAAAGAAAAGGAAGACACACTTCATTACTAATCTTTGCAGACACACAATATGACATGCTACTTACAACTACGAAATCATGAATCCTTTAACTCGACACTACACTTTCTCTTTAAACATTTGCACAGTAATTTCACTTCTTACAGAGTTTATGGTATTCTGTTCAGTTAATAAAATTCTACTTATTTTACAAATGAAACACATTTATTCTCTTAGCGTTCTCATACCTTTAAATGTTTGGATCGTCGACTATATATATATAGTGGCTTTGTGTCTGGCATGAGAGACGCTCCTAAACTTTTAAGCTTGCTCCATACATAGTCATTTGGTTTGGAGCTCCCAGTAGAAGATGGAAAGAATTTTTCTCAAAGAGAATGAAGTATGATTTATTTTGAAACTTATTGCCAATAATTGCTTTAACCAAATAGTTCAGCTCGGATTAATAGCGTTATTATAAATTTAGGCCAAGAGAATAATTTTCGTCTTCTTTTTTACTCTCAGTTTCATTGTCTTAGAAAAGACCCGATCTCGATTCTGCGGAATCTAAGGGGTATTTTTCCAATGATCTTACGGGCTCGGAAATTCCACATAACAATCAGCCTTGTGACACATTTTGCCTCTTTGGGGAGGTTATGCCTAGTTTCACCCAGAAGCATGCTTAAGCAGCCACCGACAACATATATAAGGGAATGGCGTAAATAATTGCTTCCCTTAACGTGACCTGAACATGTAGCTATAATAAAAGGTCTCCTAACTAGGTAGGCTTACGGCCTATCAAGTTGAATACACCGGTTCTCGCTCGATCACCGAAGTTAAGCGACGTTGAGCCTGGTCAGTACTGAGATGGGTGACCGCTTGGGAATACCAGGTGATGTAAGCGTTTAGTGACGGGTATGCGTTGTGGTGCAGTGGATATCGGATCGGAAAGAGAAATCGGTGAGCCGAATTTGAATTCCAGTTGAATAACCTGCGTCCACTTAAGTACTGCTACCATTGAGAAAGGTAATAATCCGCCCCTTCGCTCCAGTTATGGGTTAAATAACAAGCGTCGGACTTGGGGACCCTGCCCTTAAAACCAAATCCCAATGAATCTTGATACTCGAAAAGAAAAATGTATTACTAGACACAAAAACTTATATAAACAACAGTAAATTGTTGAAAGAAAAATGGTATTACCAGCAATAAATAAAGTTTAGTTGGCAATAAATGATCCACCGAGGTTGATTTGCCATAAAAACAAAACAACCAAACTTACGAGGTAATTATTTTCAATAAAATTAATTAAACGATTCGCTTCTAAAACCATAAGAAGTCAAACTAGGAAAAACATTTTGACCAGGCCAATAGACAAAAAGTGCTGCAGGTAGTCGACATTTTAAATGACTGTTTTGTATACCAGGGTGCAAAGACCGTCAATGAAATATCTGCTTAATCAGATGATGAATGTGCTTGAAAGGCCCCCACATATTTGTCCGGAGTTTCAGCAATGGATTGTTTATCAAACAGAACATTTCACAAAAAACAAAAAAACAAAAAAATACAAAAAAAAACGTAGCAATCAAAACTGGACTGTGGAATTTCAGATACCAAAGGACAAACATCGACGCTTGATGAGTCTGACTTTCCTGATGCACTTTTTTCAGGGCGATTGTAACTAATTCATAAAGTGACGACGCGTTGCGAAGAGAATAATGGTCAGGTGAAGATTAACGCGCGTGTCTAGTTCACTTAATTGAAGTCAATAACAACCCGCTTAACACACGACATTTGCAGCATTGATCCAACCTTCCGCTGGGAATCTATCTTCAAACAATAAACACCAATCTACGTTTTCTGTTATTATACTCAATTAGGTTTTACTATTTAAAAAAAAACTGTCTTGTTAATAAATAAATGTATATGAAGGGTTATTATGTATTTGTAATGAGTCATAGATCGATAGGCTCGAAATATTTGCTCTAGAAGATTACGATAGAAATAACCTTAATAGAGTATTGAGGGACAGGAAGATTTCGCCGCAAACAAAATATGAGTGCTAGACTGTTACGTCATGTCGTTCCTTCGTTATGGCAGCAAATGCCTAGACAATCTCATCAAGGATGAAGGAAAGACTTGAAGCAACCGAAATGTGGTTCTACAGAAGGATGCTGAGGATGCGAGGGTCATTCAATAAATAAGGTGAATTTTTCGGTAGAAAGACTTCTAATACAGATAGAAGCTTACTTTTTTTATTTTTAAATGTAGTCTCCCAGCAGTGTCACTCACCTTTCCCATCTGTGCATAAGCTTCCGTATTCCCTCAGCGTAAAAATATTTGGACTGAGCCAATCGCTCACAGCACATTCGACTTCATCGTCACTTTCAAACTTCGTGCCTCTCGTGAACGCTTTCAAGGCACCAAACAGATGAAAGTCTGAAGGAGCAAGGTCTGGGCTGTAAGGGTGATGAGGGAGCCGTTCCTAGCCCAGCTCGTTGATGGTCTGCACCTTTTGGGCTGCTGTGTGAAGTCTAGCAAGGTCCTCACGAACAATTTTGTGTGCTATCCCAACAGATAGGCTCAAAGTCCTTGCAGTGTCATCCACTGTCACCCTTCTGTCAGACTGAATGAGGTCATTGACTGATTCGATCACCTCAGGAGACCTCACTCTTGTAGGCCTCCCAGGCCCGTCTTTATTCTCAACACTGCTCCGTCATTCTTTAAACAATTTATCTTACGTGTAGACATTTTTTGACTGAAACATTTGGCACCATACACAGTTGACATTCTCCTCTGAATTTCAACAGGTTTGCACTATTCAGCAACCAAAAACTTGATAACTGACCTCTGTTCAATCCTGGAGCATGCTTCTTGGTCTGCCATCTTTGTTAATCGCCAAAACTCTCAAAGTTTTTTTTTTTTTCAATCTGCAAAGAACATGAAATCCCTTTAAAAAAGAAGTGAAGGAAAAAATTTTAAAATAAGTGAGCTTCTATCTGTATTAGAAGTCTTTATTCCGAAAAATTAACTATATTTATTGAACTAGCAGTATAGCCCGGCATTGCTCAGGTGTAATAAATGCTTGAAAACTAATCCATGGTCCTGGAGCTCAGACTCTTTGGACGTTGGCATGAAAGACTAAAAAGCAATAGTTGTTTCCAGTTAAAGCGAAACCGTAAACTGAAAGAAAAATGAATGGATGTAAGTCAAATTTTTATTTCCTGGTATCAATATCAAATAAGTGTTTTTTGTCGTAAACTGAATTTTGAAGGCTAAATAAGTCCTCTGAGTAAATGGTATGATGGCTGAGACTAAGAACTACATTTATACGTACTTAGAGCCAAACCCGAAGTAAAACCTAAAATAAAAGGACTGAAAAAATACAAACATACAGGCAGATAAACAGACGCACACACACACACACACACACGATGAAATTGCCTTTTATATATATATATATATATATATATATATATATATAATCAATTTTCTGCACTGTTGTAAGAACTGCAACATTGAAACTTCTGAATATCGTTTCTTATGTCTTTGTCTATGAGTATATCAAATTTGATTAAAATCGAACCATTCCTTCTATAACCCGATTTTTTTATCATCGATTTTCGATATTTATCGGGGGTACCTCGACACAAAACCTAGCTAAGAACACTCGCAGACACTTATAGTACAACTGTGTAAATTTTCAAGAAAATCGATTCAGCCGTTTTGGAGTCTATAGGTAATGGACACACACACACACACATACACACACACACACAAACACAGACCCACACACACACACACACACACAGACAAAGTTCCATTTATAAATAAGTTTAGATAACCCTCCTACCATGGACTGAACATGTGGACAAGAAGAGGTTTTGTAGAGAATGGAAACGAAAAGGAAACTGATATTTAACACCTGGATAAAAACAGCGTAAGTTTCTGGGACATGTAGTGAGGAAGGAGGGCTTGGAGAACCTGATGCTCACGGGACAGGTTGAGGGAAATAGAGGCCAGAGATTTCAACGCTTGACCTTCTTGATGGGCTTGAGCAGATACATGGCGGAGTGAAGTTTGAACGGTATAATAGAAGGGTTGTTAAGAGCTATAAGGGACAGAAAGTTGTGGAGGGCCATCATCACCTCCCTCCAGAGGGACACGGCACATAGAAGAAGAACAGGCAATCAAAAACTGATAACTCTCAAAATATCTTGATAATAATTTAAAATAATGTCTATGGTAAGTCAGTCACTGGATATCGGTCGAGATTCTGCGTCGTCAAAATAGATTTTATGCGACCGAATTCGACTTTATTGATTCCACAATTACACTGTCTGTGCCAGTCATTATCTATCTCTGTCTTTTCATATCTATCTAATTATCTATCTATCTATCTATCTATCTATCTATCTATCTATCTATCTATCTATCTATGTCTTTTCATATCTATCTATCTATCTATCTATCTATCTATCTATCTATCTATCTATCTATCTGTCTATGTCTTTTCATATCTACCTATCTATCTCCCCTTTTTATAATTATCTATCTATATATATCCGCCTTTTCATTACCTATCTATCTATCTATCTATCTATCTATCTATCTATATCTATCTATCTATCTATGTCTTTTCATATGTACCTATCTATCTCCCCTTTTTATAATTATCTATCTATATATATCCGCCTTTTCATTATCTATCTATCTATCTATCTATCTATCTACAATTGTGTATTTGGGCTTCAGTCGCTCTTTCATATAGGTTTTATTCTATCTATCTATCTATCTATCTATCTATCTATCTATCTATCTATCTCATTCTGTTCATTATCTATCTATCTATCTATCTATCTATCTCATTCTGTTCATTATCTATCTATCTATCTATCTATCTATCTATCTATCTATCTCATTCTGTTCTTATTCATATCTATCTATCTATCTATCTATCTATCTATCTATCTCATATTCCGTACTTATCTATTTGTTTTGGTTAGTTTTTTTTTTTTTGTTTACCTATTTAACTATCAATCCATGTCAACTTTTTCTCTCAGTCTTTGATATTTATCCATCGATATACGTCCTGCAATCAATTATGCTCTAACGCAACTGGTGGTTTTTCGCATCCTTTTTTCCAGTAATTCTGAAGCACACTCTTCTCTTCTAGATTTCTCCTTCACTTCTATTCCTGACTCTGGCCATGCCATGCCGCCTTGCCCTTTCTGCAACTCTATTCAATTCTGTGGTTTACATTTCCTCTCCTCCTCTTTCCAGAAACCTCCTTCCAGTAGAATATCTTACTGCTATCAAAGAGCGGACTAGGAATCTTTCTGCGATTTCTTTTTTGATGTCCCTTTGGAATAAAGTTTTCAGTCTCTCTGTTGAAGGCTATACATCTGATGTCTCCTTCTGGGTGCAAGATGCCATAGAAGTTTTCATTCCAGTTAGAAAATTCCAACTTAAACTTCATTTTTCTCGTTGATTTTCTCCCGCTTGTTCGGTTGCCATTGCTCACAAGAATCACTTTTTCCGACCTTACCGTAGCAACGTATCTGACTACAATAGACGCCTCTTTGTCTCTTCCCCAAACGTATACAAGCGTGTTCTAAATAATGTTAAGCTGTTGTTTATCGTTAAAATGAAGCATTGTATAGCATCTCGCAAGTTTGTCTTCAAAGACAACTGGCGACTCAACAAATGTGTGCTGAACAGCAGCAAACTCTCAATACCTCCTCTATTCAATACATTTGAAGTTCTCACTGCCACAGAGGAGAAGTTTTAATTCTTTTGCCCGTAAATTCTCTTCAAAATCTACACTTGACTCGTCTGGAGTAACCACACACAATTTCCTATCTAGAAACAAGACTCAACTTAGTGATGTTTACATGAATCAGTCCTTGGGTACATGCCAATTAATTCATTTTGCACAAAACTCGAAAACCTGATCACCAAGGAAAATAATTTAATAAAAACTTAAAATAAAATTTTCCGGGAGTGTTTTTTCTGGGGACCTAGGTCCGTGTAATAAGACGCCGAAAAAATTCGAGTTAAAAGACGACATCCAGAAATAAACGAAATGTTGCCTTTAACCTCTTTCCCAAATACAAATGAAAAACTCGACAGACTAGAAAGACCCCGTGTCTAGTTAAAAAATTGGCTTCAGCGACCGTGTATGTGGAGAAGAAATCAATCGAAATCCGGGTTTGCGCGGATTTCTCGACAGAGCTTAATGTAACACTCAAAGACCATCATTATTCTTTACCTAGACCGGATAAAAGTTTCGCGAAACAAAATAGGGAAAAAGTTTTTTTCAAAGAACCACCTCAGTGACGCGTATCTGCAAATACGGGTGAAGGAAGAATGTTCTAAGTTGCTTTGTACCAACACCCATCGTTGGTTGTACAAATCCGAACCGTTCGGGGTAAATGTTGCACCCGCAATTTTCACTCTTGAATCAAACACAAAAACTGAATCGGATTTGATCGGCAATACTCGGAAAAATATGGCCGCCTTTTATACACGTTGCATTGAATATTTTGTGCTTTCTGATTGGCTAAGCCTTTGATTGGTGAACTATAAAATGGGTTGACCCATGAGTGTCTCACCAGTATACAAATATATATAAAAAGATCAAACAAATGTTAATGGTTTTCTCTAGTATTTTTTACCAGAGCACCATGTTGCAATTTTAACACTAATGTTTTTCTAGTATTTAAATACTAGCTCATTTCAGAAATATAGACAATTACCAATATTTATACATGAATTTTGTTCATCATTTCAGAATTCATCTGGGCTGCCAACGATGACAGAATTTTTTAATGTTAATGGCTTTTTCTAGTAGTTTTTTTTTTACCAGAGTTCATATTGCAATTTTTTGATGTTAATCGTGTTGATAATATCCGCCATAGTTTATGGATAAACCTGATTGGTTAAGCATTCTTTTTGTGAACTATAAAGTGGGTTAGTCCATGGCTATCTGTAAAGTATACATGTATCCAAAAAATACTAACAATGGATACTAAAAATAACACAATTTCACCTGTATATTCGCGGTAGACACTTTGCAGACGGACCATAAACCGTTAGTTACGATCTTCGGTTCCAAAAAAGATTTTCCTTTGCATACAGCAAATAGATTGCGGATATGGGGAACAATTCTTTTAAATTGTAACTTCAAAATGAAGTTCCTACTGTCTAAAAATCTCTGTCATGCGTATGGACTGTCCAAATAAATCCCGAAACATAGAGAACCTTTTAAAGATACTGTAATTGCTTTTCTCCGAACAAAAGGATAATGCAAAACTACATTATGTAACACAGCAAGAGAATTTCCTGTAACCTTCGACGAAACTAAACAAGAAGCTGTAAAAGATGAGTTTACCAGGCAAACCAGAATCAAAGTTCTTGCAAAAGACAAACAGACTTCGGATATTTTTCTTTATGCGACGAAGTACTGATATTTAGTGAGCGAATCGTCATTCCCACAACATTACAAAGAAAAATTCTGAAAGATTTCCATACGGGTCTTCCAGAAATTACAAATATGAAAACCTTATGCGCAGTTATGTATAATGGCCGAACATAAATAAGGATATCGAAAATATGGTAAAATCCTGTAAAGGCTGTGCTTTGGTACCTAAGGTACCTCCAATCAAATATAGTCCTTCACCCAAAAAAGATCAGCCATAGTCCCGAATTCATGTGGATTTTGCAGATCCGCTAAACGATTCTAATATCTTATAGCAATAGATAGATTTTCTAAGTGGCCTGAATTTTTTAGATCTAGATATTCCACTACAAATGTGAAAATCAATTTTCTACAGGAACAGTTCGCCTAATTTAGGGACACAATTTACGTCCGGAGAATTTAAGAAATTTTGGGAGATCTTCCAGACCAATCATATTACGATCGCTCCATATCATCCAAGATCCAATGAACAGGTCGAGTGATTCGTTGACACGCTAAAAAGAGTTCTGAAGAAAGCTAGGGGCACCCCCACAGAAAAGATCCTACAACAGTTTTTTTCTAGTGTATAGAATCACTGCCAACGACAACACACCATCATAATTACCCCCAGCTGGGGTAATGTTTACCCGTAAAATTAGGTATGTGTCCGACAAGCAAACAAAACCTGGACAAACAAACACAATACCCACAAAACGCTACAAACCCGGATAAAAAGTTTTTTTCAGGATGTGCCAGGATAACAAATGACAAATGACAAAAGAGAAGGAAATAGGATTTATATAATAAATGGTCCCCAGTTCACTCACAAAAGACATTTAAATCAGATCAGGAAATGCCTGTCACCCGGTGCTGACAGCGGTCCTTCTGAGAGAAAGAAAGTAAGGAATGTCATTTATGATACTTTTGACATGCACAAGCGATCGCGGAAGAGCTCCGTGTAAAACGAAAAAGAAAAACGACAGACTTTTTCGTCGTGAATCCAAAAAGAAAAAATATTAAAACTCCTGCGGAGTTAATACTTAGGAGGAGGATGTTATGGTGACTTGCTTATATGACACATTGAACTCTTCTGAACTATATATAAGCAGCAGTTATGTATTGTAGAGAAGGGCAGAGTGGCAGAGAGAGAGAGAGAGAGAGAGAGAGAGAGAGAGAGAGAGCACGTCAGTGAAATTAGAATAATGGTTAATTAACGAACGTAATGAGTTGGTTCGGAAGCGAGGTTAGAAATGATGACAATTAAAGATGGTTAGACAAAGTAGTAGTAGAATTGAGGCTATGAGTAACTTGATGGAAATAATGGATTAATTAGAAATGCTAATAAAGTAAGGGTTTTGAGAGAGAGAGAGAGAGAGAGAGAGAGCGCACGTCGGTGAAATTAGAATAATGGTTAATTAACGAACGTAATGAGTTGGTTAGGAAGCGAGGTTAGAAATGATGACAATTAAAGATGGTTAGACAAAGTAGTAGTAGAATTGAGGCTATGAGTAACTTGATGGAAATAATGGATTAATTAGAAATGCTAATAAAGTAAGGGTTTTGAGAGAGAGAGAGAGAGAGAGAGAGCGAGAGAGAGAGAGAGAGCGAGAGAGAGAGAGAGAGAGAGCGAGAGAGAGAGCGAGAGAGAGAGAGAGAGAGAGAGCGGAATCTATTCCAGCAGATAACTCTGACAACCAGACTTAATAGTTACGCTAATAATTTCTCATTGGTATATGTTTGTATTATTGTCTTTGTAATATGTTTGTTTAACACTATTCCGTCTTTGTGTCTTTATTTCTGACCCCAACGCACCACAAAAACTTGGTGACGCGGTCACAACATGTATCAACACGCAAGCTAAAGTAATCGCCCAAAACATAGACCTAAACGACCAAATAAGTTGGACTAATAACGCGCAAGTCTTTATCATATTATAAAGAAAATTTCAAAATTAATCCAGCATAAACCCAACAAAAGTCTACGGCTATATAGTGTTGAATACGATCACCGAAGTTAAGCAACATCGAGCCTGGTCAGTACTTAAATGGGTGACCATTTGGGAATACCAGGTGCTGTAAACATAAGGGCCAAGAATGGTCCACCAGTCCTCCAGGTTTGGGGGTTGGGTGCAGGACTAACAACCCGGCCTGAAAAAAACAGTTTATTACAGAAACAACAATAAAAAAAGTTGCTGCTCTATGCACCATCTGGGTGTGATGGATAAATGATGATGATGACGATGAAACCCAATCAAAAGTGAAAGAAAAAAATTAATTTTCAAAAAAGGAAGAAGTTAAGCATAAACAAGCAGAGAAACACAAAAGTAACTACAGTCTGGTTCAATAGTATATAAAAAAACAAAAAACAAATACAATTGACAATTTGTACAGTTAAAGCATACAAGAAGTTTACCCGTCTGTAACAGAACCCATGCTAGATAAGGCCAACACCTTATCCCAGGAACAAATAAAAATAAACATTAACGAAATCGATATCATTAAACGGTATCGACAATTAAAACTCATGGATAAAGAAAGAAGAGATCTTTGACACTACAATGGGAAGTTTTGACGGCGCAGAGATCTGTGAAATCATAGAGGCATATATTTACTACACGAACTAAGTAAAATAATAGATAGAAATGACAGAGGACTCTACAGAGACGACGGTTTTATAATCTTAAGAAACAATAACAAACAACACACAGATAAAACTAGAAAAGCAATCATAAAGATTTAAAAAAATGACGGATTCGACACAAACATAAAACTAATCTAAACGAAGTAGATTTTCTGGATATTACCTTCAACCTAAGAAAAGATACATAGAAACCACACAGAAAAACCAGCGATAAACCTATGTATATACACACTTTTTCCAATCGCCCGCCATCAATATAATCAGGAAGATATTAAAATCAATTGAACGCAGGCTTTCCGACAACTCTTCTATTCAAAACATATTTAACGAAGCTAGAAAGATTATGACACAGCACTGAAGGATATTGGATTTCAGGCAACATTCACTCACCACAGAGCACAAAATATTGCCAACAGGAAGAGAAATATCGTATAGCTCAACCCACTGTATATTAAAAACGTAAAAACAAACAGAAAAATATTCTTCAAACAATTACATAAACATTTGCCGGAATCAAGAATTCTCTATAAAATATTCAACAAAAACACGGTGAAAATCAGCTACCGTTGCACCGAGAACATGACACAAAAATATAAAAGCACAACAGAAAAACTATCAACAAAAAACCCCAACAAACTAAACCCTTGTGTAACTGCAGAGTAAGGATTGAATGTCCCTTAAACAATAATTGTTTATTAAACAATGTAATACACCAAACGACGGAAAAGTAACCATTGAGAAAAAATAAACATAGGCGTAACAGAAGGACCCTGGAAACAAAGAAAGTATGTACACAAACATCCTTCACAAAAAGTAAATCTGGGAAATTAAAAACAAAACCAAAATCATACTAAAAATATCATAAAAAAAACAAAAAACATCGGCCTACAGCAGTCAATCCAAAACATGCAGACTTTGTTTGGAGGAAAAAATCGCTATAATTACCTTTTCAAACTGAAACAATCTACTAAATAAACGATCTGAACTCATCTCAAAATACAGACATGAAAAGAATTCTTTATTACATTATTCAAAAATCGAAAATTGAAAAGAATAATAAATAATACAAACAATTAAAATAAATTTATCCAAACAAATACAGAAATTACTCCCGCCAAAATAACCGTTCGAAGGATTACCCACAATGCACCACTGACCCGTATTTATAAATAACCGAAAAAAACCCAAGACAATATGGCCTGATGATTGCGCCGAGCATGAAATAGTTTGTCGCCTCTAGGCGTTGACTTCAATGTTCACGTTTATATTTAAATATCTCTGATATTGAGCACATTATCCAACAAATATAGCAGGCTTCAAAACTATATTGTTTTCTTAATTAATATATATATATACACACATATATATCAGATTTTCATATCTCTCTCTCTCTTTATATGTACAAACATGGCCTTATCTGACTACCGGGCATACCGGGCACAGGTCCGGGCCGATCCGTGCAATCATAGTGAAAATCCGGTTAAGGCAAAATGTCTTCGTCAGAAATCAAACTGAACAATTCACAAAGAATGAAAGAAAGAAAGAAAGAAAGAAAGAAAGAAAGAAAGAAAAACGAAGAAAACAGCCGAATGAACGCGTTAAAAATCTGTTTGTTTATTTATTAATTTTGGGAGAAAAGACAAACCCGATTTCCTGCTTTCGTTCACGTTCTGTGCCTAATTTCCATTGGAACAACCGAAAAAATCCGCGAAAATCATAGTTTCTGGAAGCGGATGAGACTGATGACGTCATCACATTGTCAAATAATAAATCCGGGCAATTTCTCTGTGCCCGGTGTTTTTTAGCATCAACTACGGCACTGTGTACATATATATATATATATGTTCATCTTCTCTATATATATATATGGATATATCTAATGTACAAGTATCTATCTATCTATCTATCTATCTATCTATCTATCTATCTATCTATCTATCTATCTGTCTGTCTCCGCATATATATATATATTCCTGTCTTTTCATATCAGTCAATTGATCTATCAGCTTTTTGGTATCTATCTATTTTGTGGACCCCGAATAGGTCCGAAAGAAAAGACAACTCGGGTATTAGTGAAGCATATCAGTCAGTTAAGTGCCATACGTGAAATACGCTTGGGCGATCATGTCTCGAAAGAGACGTGACTTACTGGGCAGAAGATTATCCCGCAGTAGGTTGCCATTGCTTTCTGCGGTAGACTGGTTGCCGACCAAGGCTATAGAACCCAATCTGTCCTGTTATTTAACCCATAACTGGAGGGAAGAGACGGATTAATACCTTTCCCAATGGTATTTGCGCTTAAGTGAATGCAATGAATTCAACTGGAATTCGAACTTGGCTCCCCGATTTCTCGTTCCGAGCCGATATCCACTGGACCACAAAGAGAACTACACGTCAGACTGACTGCCAAGTGTAGAGCGGGGAGACTCCACCAACTCAGCTCCTCAGTAAATCGTCCCCCTTGAGACAATGAGGAGAGTTCATTGTGGTACAAAAGGGTAGGTCCTATAACAATCTATTAGGTTCTTACAAAAGTATTGGCTGATTTTAGAAACATAATTTTATTCTTGAAAAATTATCCGTAGAGTTGTTGAAATTAGTTCCAATTGAGTATACATGCACCTCTTTCATCGAAAGATGAGATTATGTATTCGTCGTTGATAAAAAACGTATTGGCTGTGATGCGGCGATATCTTTGAAAGTTAATTTTACCTCTGGTTTGATCTAAAAGTTTTACCATTTAAAAATGTGCTTAAGTGCTTAAAAAATAATAATCACTTGGTGAAAAACCAGGAGAATATAAAAGACGTGGTGAACCACCTTATCCAAAATTGGTGAGTTCTTGCAACGTCATTCTTGCAAACATGTCTCCGTGCATTATCCGAATGAAATCACGTGGATTCGCCAATGCAGATCTCTTTTGTTTTTTTGCAGGTGTGTATGCATTTTAGCAGTAAAGGTCTACATGAATGCGCTGATTGGCTTCTAAGAAGCAGTAGTGAATAACATCAATTGCAGACTACCTGACAGTCACCATAGTTTTCTGGTGATACAACTTTGACTTTGGAAAATGTTTGGGGGACTCATCACGATCAATCCATTAATTTGATAGTTTATGTTTAATGGACCCTTTTTTCATCGCAAGAGACTATTCTGTCAAGAACGGGATTATTGGTGTTACGCAGAAAGAGCATCGAGTCCACTTCAAAACACCTATATTTTTTATTTTCATTGAGATCATAAGGTAAAAATTTATGGAGATTTTTCTCCCTGTCAATGCTCTGCAAATGTCGTGACACTGTTGCAGTGCTGACCCCAAAAGTTTGCGGCATTTCTCTGACATTTTCGCGTGGGTCTTGTTAAACAACTGCTTGCAATTATTTGCATTCATAACTGCATGACCGTTCTCTACGTTTTTCACCTTTAAGGCTTTCATCCCTAGTACGGAATTTCTGGAACTACCATCATACTGTCCGATCACTTGTGAACCCATTTCTCCATGTTCTGTCGATATTGACAGAAGTTTTGGAGGCACAGTACCTAAGCAAACAAAGATAATGTTATGCCATGTTCATAATAAATAACTTTTATGCTTCAAGAATTGTTCTGTCCGAAAATAAGTTAAAAATTATTAAAAAGCACACACACACACACACACACACACATATATATATATATATATATATATATATATATTAAATCACTGGTCATAGCACATTGCATTGCATTTAAATATATGTTTTTTATCATTTCGAGCTCTCACGCGGTGTGACGTCATAAAACCGCATTACAAATTTACGGACTGCATTTGCTATTTTTGGTCATTGTTATCGTTGCTTAGCAAAGTTTTATGTCAACACAAGATAAAATTGTCGCTGATGGTGGAAGTTTTTATGTTAACGTCCTTGTAATCTCTCTGAAGATGGCTCATGTGAGCTGAAAGCTTAGAACCAACTTAATAAAAATTATCTAAATGTTGGAGAATTTTTGTCTTTATTTTCACCTGAAATTATAGTGAAAATACGATGTTTAGAATGGCTCATGATTAAATATAACAGACATTCATTGTCTCTTATATTTGACAGTATATGTTTAGAATTTTATCTGCTGCCTCGATACACTATATATATATATATATATATATATATATATATATGCGTTTTTTGAATTATAACTATCTTTCTTTCCGTTTCTATCTACAAATAAGTCTATGTCTCTCCATTAATATGTATTTTTGTTTATATATATATATAGCAGCCATTCTTATCTGTATATCAATTCGGCGGCTAGAGTTCAGCCACTTTCTCACCGAAGGGATGTGTCTTCTCACTGACTATTCTACAAATATTTTCATGGCTTCTGCTCTGACGAACTTAAGTTACTGGTGCCCTTGCCACAGGAGTTTACTTGTGCAACCAAGATGGCAACTGGGCCCCACCAATTCACAGATCAACCAAATGCAGATAACAAATCTACTCCAACAACTTCTTTTCTCGCACTTACCGCCTGTTGAACTCTCTTCCATATTCTTCCTTTCCTGACGGCTACAAACTCCAGGAAAATTAAATGCAATGTCAATACCCATCTCTTAACCACTTGATTCCAGTTCTTTCTACATCACCCTGTATATATTTTCCTTTCTCTCTATCTGTGAAACTGTTATCAAATCTGTATTCCCATTCTTCTCTTGCTCCCCTCTCTGACACCCCCTGTAACTGTCTTTCTCTTTACTCACTTCATATATGATCTTTTACTCTTACGTACGCCCCTGTGCATCAGTGGCGTTAGTGCCTTGCTTGTGGTAAAGCGAATAAAAAAAGTGATCATTTTCCATTTATATATATATATATATATATATATATATATATATATCCGAGTGGGTACAGAACGAAAATTTTTTTTTCGTCCAAAACATTAATTTAAAACAGTGCTCGATATATGATGTATAGAGCTGTGATTATTTATTATAAATTATGTTTTAGAACATGTACATAATTTTTTCTGTCTGAAAGTTCTTGCCTAGCCCTCCTGATGAGACGTTGGACACCCAACGTTGAAACAAACATATGATTGTAGAGGACATATATAGAAAAAATATGTACATGTTCTAAAACATAACTTATAATATATATATATATATATATATATATATATACTGATTGATTGGTTGTTTAATACTTAGTTTTTGATCTTAATAGAGTTAGTATACACTTGTATTAAAAAGTGTTGTATTCAATTATATTGTTATTAAAATTGCCTGAAGAAACCACTTGTGGTGGAAACCAATAACTCGTTTATAAATGAAATATATATATATATATATATATATATATATATATATATATATATATATACTCGTGTCGAAAAATCTTCCACGACTCTACGAAGAAGGGAAAAAACGGTTTTTAAAAAAAGAAAGAGCTAAGTACATGAACATTAGTCAAAATGCTTCGGGCCGAGTCATTACGTCGCCCAAAGAAAAACCTCGAGACGAGTAATCAATTGACAAAAAGCGCTCAATACTTAGGAAGAGCGGAATAAATAAAGAATACCTAGTGAGCCAGACAGACCTACCTAGGTTTCACCTAAACGGATTGTCAGGGAAAGCTGGCTTCCTGACGATCCGTTTAGGTGAAACCTAGGTAGGTCTGTCTGGTTCAATAGGTATTCTTTACTTTATATATATATATATATATATATATATATATATATATTAAGTAAATCATTCGTTACCTCTTCGTCACCAGGGCCCGTGGTACAGTTGTTATAACATCAGCTTAACAACCACAACTGTCTGGATTCCATTCTTTGTAGTGGATGCGCAATGCTGATGAGTCCCAAATATAGGACGAAACGGCCGTCCAGTGCTTTCTGCATTCTGTTGAGGTCCAATATAAGGCTCGATAATTTACTTAATAATTGTTCAAATCCTCCTACTACTTCTTGAATAATATATATATATATATATATATATATATATATATTGGTTTTTCTGTCTGTCTTTCTTTCTTTCTCTCTCTCTCTCTCTCTCTCTCTTTACACTCACACATATACATGCATATCAAGCACATTTGACATAGCTAAAGCTTTTTGTAATATGTGTGCTATACTTGTGAGTAGGGTTTTGCGTTTCTTTTAGGCATAGGCTACCAGTTATCTCTTCATTTAATCTTTTGGAACATTTTCCGAACAATCCGTGTTATTCAACTACAACTAGAAGTACTGATGTCCTCATGTGTCACATTCCTGAAATTTTCATTTCTGGATCCATGTATTTTCCTGGCTTTTGGCGATTTTCAAAGATGCATCACAGTTTGCAGCGACTGTTAATTAAACAAGAAAATACTTTCTGTTCTTGTGACCTTTGATCGCAATGTCTGGGCAATTAGCTTTGGTCGTTCTGACTATGTGTATTGTAAAATCCCATGAAAATTTTACAGGTTTTCTTTCTGTAACCGGATCTCGGTGGTGTCCATATCAATTTTTTGTAATTTCCTTTTCTGTAAGTGATGAAATTTTCGGTGCAGATATTGGCCCAATCTGTCATACTGTGTTTTATATTCAATAGATGGCAATTCAGTGCCAACTGACAAAAGATGGTCAATTATTTCTGACATTTGTCAGAGAATCTGCATTTCGGGTTAACACATTTTTCAGTATATGTTCATAATGATTTGTAGTTTGAATCTTTTGGTCCTGTGCAGCAAGAACAAACCTTTATTATTATTATGTCATTTTCATTATAAATCGGATCTTCTATGGTCGCACTACCTATCAAATCTACAGTTAGACCTAAGGCAGGGCGAGGTGTGTCGTTATGGCTCCATTTCATGTTTTTATATCTCCCTAACATCCCTACCGTTGCATAGACAAAGTTCTTCTTAGTGTGTTGGCTGTACTTAACGAGACAATTTTTTGTATGTCTCTTAAGCTGCGGGTTGCAAGGATTCTTTCGATATGTTGTTTTGTTCCATTTTTTATCATACCAAGTGCTCCTACTATCACTGGTTCGATGTTGTTTTCAATTTCCCCCATTGTTTCTATTTCAACTTCCATGTCTTTATATTTTGACAGTTTTTCGAATTCCTTGGTTGCTATGTTACAATCCGCTCGACAAGCCATATGAATTAATCAGCAAGTATTGCCTTTCTGTTTGCTAACAATAATGTCCAGTTTATTTGCTTCAATTTTTCTGTCTGTGTAGATGGTTTAATCCCGTAGAATGGTGACATCCACAATTTCTGTAACCGGTGCTGGGTGATGTTCATACCAGTGATTGTTTACATATTTCCCATAGTGTTTGCACATTGTCCAGTGTAAATATTGCCCCACTCTATCGTGACGATTTTTATATTCATTTGAGGCAAGTACAGAACATTCTGAGATTAATTGGTCTATTGTTTCCTGGTATTTGTCACATAACCTGCATTTTGGATCCACATTATTATTTATAATATTTGCCTGAAAGTTCCGAATGAAAAGATTTGGTCTTGCGCAGCAAGAATAAAGCCTTCAGTCTCAGACTTTAATCCAGATGCATGTAACCATCGATGAGTATTAACTTTATGAACATTGGATTTATTAGCACGTTCTGGATATTGGTAATGCAAAGGTTTATCTTGCCAGCGTTGTTTCATCTGTTCAAGAGCTTCATTCTTGGCTTTCTTTTTCATATTTTTTGCCGCAGTTGTTGGTTCTTGGCTTCTATTTTGCTTTTCTATAGAATCTACTAAATGTAAACCTTGTTTGTATTTACTGCTTTCTTTCATTATTGAATTTTTTTTTTCATGCTGATTGACTAATTGTATCATCAAGTCCTTTGTTGTTTCTATGTATGTTAGTAAGCCAATAGTTGTTGTCGTATTCTAGCTGAATAATACATCCACCACTTTCTTTACGGGGTATGGTTAGACGGTCTAGACCAGCCTTTGGGTGATGCTTCTTATGCTTAGAAAGAAGCTTTCTTGTTTTAAAATTCATTCGTCTGATTTCCTTTAGAGTCCAGTTTAGGATGTTGAAACTATATCGGTCCACTGGGGTGGCAAGGTTATTAATTGCCATAATTCTGTTCTGAGAATTCAATTCAATTTTTAATATCAGTCGTAGCCTTCTATAGTACTTTTTACGCACTCTTTCTTTCATTTTATTATTATTATTATTATTATTATTATTATTATTATTATTATTAAAAGTGTTTGACGTAACTCTTCCGATATATTTCAACATTTAGAAAAGAGGGTTGTAACAGGAGAGAGTTATGGAAGAAACTGTTATTCTTCCATTAACGGTTCTCCCATTATCGGCATTATTATATCCGTGATATTATAACACCGTGGTTCACGGACGAAATGTATCGACAGAAAGGAAAAGGAATGACAAACCTGTTTTGTTCTCAGATAAATTTTTATACTCCTAAAGCATACACAAAACTATTTATACGTCTATACATGTTTACCACACAAAGAAATTATAAAACAGTTACAACAATAACTTGTATGTAAAAAAGGGACCATACTTTTAATATTTTTAACAGGATAAACTAGAGTTACTACTGTTTCTTTATGACCTTCGTGAGCCTGTAGCGGATAAAATATTAATTAAAATCAACCTTCTTCACTTTTACAAAAATTCACAATGACGTGTGAAATCCTGGTTTTCCCAAATAGAAAAAGGGTTGACCATGTGCTTAACGAAAACATCAGAAAAATCGAAACCAGATTTCGCAAGTAGGTGTTAAAATGATTTTTGACCAATAGAAGCGACTTGTAAGACTTGAAAGGACTTGGCGATCCAGTGCGAAATTCTAAAAGACTATATATGACCTCGGCGTCAGTCAAGAATCACAGATGAGAGCCAAGAGACGAAAGAACTAAAATGTAACGTCAACTCCAAATCGACCAGGAGATAAGGTCAGGTCGCATCTTGTTCTCTTTCTCCTTATCTCTTTCAACAATTACTACTACAAACAATTTATTCGACTCTCGATACACTTAAATCAGCTTTACCATTAAACCCTAACCCTAACCCTAAACTTCTTATTAATGTTTCTAATTAACTCCTACAACTTATGTTATTTTTCCTTATAATAAATTTCTTTTTTAAATTGCAAAATGTATATTTTATTCTTCTTACGCTATTCCACACAATTTCACATATTCCAACCTGCCGATAACCAACCTTCTGATGATAATAATTCTGTGATTATAACTCTGCATAAAACTTGTAAGCTGTAGAAATTTTGGTTAAGTCTGACACAAGGCCGAATCCAAGAAATATTAACCAGCTCCCTACGACTACAAGTCTATGTGATTTTTTCCTGTAAGGCCTACTGATGTGGTTTAGGGACGTCTTTCTTCTGTGGGCTGTACATCACAACTGCCTTTCGTCACTCTATCCTTTGGTGTCATTCACCAGCCGTCACGTGATTTTCTCAATGAAGAGACCATTGCCGTGTGTTTCCCTACATATGAAAAAAGTAGAAAGTCACTGTATTTGACAATGTTTCCATGGCGTGTCTCTCTTCTTCAGGTCATGGTTAAAAATAGCATAAAAGTATAGAAATATATTTAAAATCTTCAAATATATATATAATAAGTAACTCCCTTAAATCGATAAGAATACGGTATAGTATGAATAAGAAAAGACCACAAATTAATAAAAATGAACTTTTTCCATCAAAATGTTTATATTGTTATTAAGAGGAAAGATCAGATCATTTTTTATTTTTTAAGTATTTAAAAAAAAAAGAATTATTCCTTTTAACATGTTCGAAATTTTGGCAGAAAATCTTGTTTTGATTTGAGTTAGCGAGTAACCAAAACGTTACTAGAGTTTACAATGGAAAACAATATTACATCACTCACCATTTTTTCCGGTGACAAACACATTAATTTGGAAATTCTAGCAAAAATCAAATAATTGTCCGATTTTAATAAAACTTTCAGTACCTATTCGCAAATAAATTAAAATATTTTTGAATTTTTAAAAAAAATATTAGTAAAAATATATTTTTTTTACATCTGTTATCCAAATCCAGGTAAATCCATGAAATTTTAATAAATTTTACTTTGTTGCGGTAAATGGTTTTATTAGTTAAACGCAGAACTTATTGAGGAGAATAAATATATATTTTTTATATTTTGGCCTCTGTATTCGAAAATCTGCTCCGAAAAGTAAAATAAAAAATGCAATAAAACTCTGATATTATTTAAATTGATGAGCTTTTAACTGTTTGAATAAATAATAAAAATTAAGAACATTATAGTCCGAAGAGAAAATGTTATTTTGAATTCTCATGAAATTTTAAAATAATTGTTTTCATTTTTTTAATTATAATAATTTATAAAGTTTCAAAAATATTTTTAAAATACTTAAAATATTTGTTGCGGTTAGATTTTTGAGTTAATATCTGAATATTATATTGGTTATTAAAAATAAAAAAGTTTAATACAAATTGTTTGACTTTCATATTTTTAAAATAATTTAATTTTTCTGTGTGCATTTGAATTTTTATCGTAATTTTTACGTGCAAATTAAAAAAATTAGTGTTTCCTCCCCTGACCTGAAAAATAAATCTGTACACGTTTGTCACTTGTGAATGCCATGTACTTATCTCTAATCAACAATTTGTCAACACATTTTGATATACGTTCTGTGATTAATAAATAGTTTTATTCTAAATTTCACGCTGTAAATAAGTAATACTCGTGTAGATCAGATTAATTTAACACCAAATTTCCTAATCTTTTAAAAATAATGTGTCACGTATGTATATTTTATTTTTGCAAGGTTTTTAAAACCGAGAATTAATTTTTGTTTACAAATGTATCGATCGCTCAAAAGTGGCAGTAAAATTAAAAAATTAAAAAAAATTTTCAAACTTTTATCTTCCAATCAATATAATCTTTGTTTGAAATACACCAGAGTATTTTTCTTACTGGAAATAGTAAATTTAATCTTTCAGCTTTCAATTAAAACTAAAATGAATGTTTAAATTTTTTTTTTCATTTTTAAAAATTTAGTTTAAAAGTTAGATATCGAAAATGACTGGCGGTACTTAATATATAAGTTATTTTAAATGTCCATTTTGTTCAAAGACTTTTTTAAACATAATTTCCAGACAGATACACTGTCGAAATCTTGCTCAACATTGTTAGAAACAATGTCTTTTCTTTTTATTTTCTGAAATCGCTATTTTCTAAGTTTATTATTATTTCGTTTTATTTTATATAAATATATGTAAAGTACTTATTCTTGACTAATAATTAATGGTTTTATTGATGGAAGCGGCCTTCTATATAAACTTGGTGGATAGGGGGGGAGAAATGCAACAAATAGCAATTACAGTTTGCATGGAAATGTTAGCGACATAAAATCTTTAGGACTTGTCTGCTAAGTATCAGAATCCATCATGGCACTTAAACGCGATCGATTGTTAAATTCCAAACATAACTCGGTTTGTAACAAAGCTTCATTGTTTTATGCAGAATAAGAATTAAACTTACCGTTGTAGTCTGAAAGTTTGGTAAAAATTTTATCTAGCCAAGAAACATTAATAATTAGTAGCTGCATTTTACGAAAACTTCAATAAGAGTTTTATTATCTTTCACTCTATATGCTTTTATTCGGTTCATGAATTGCGGGTTGTGTCTATAGCAAATATTAGTCATTTATATTTGAATCTTTTATAAATACTTATTTACTATAGGCACAGGTAAATAATAGTAAGTTAAATAGTAAATATTAATTATTATTAAAATAGTAAATAATTAAATTAGTAAATTATTATTTAATTATTATTAAATTAGTAAATAATTAAATTAGTAAATAATTAAAATAGTAAATAATAATAATAGCAATTATTATTAAATTAGTAAATTAAATTAGTAAATTATTTAATTATTATGAAATCAGTAAATAATTAAATTAGTAAATAATAATTAATAATAATAATAATAATAATAATAATAATAATAATAATTATTATTATTATTATTATTAAATTATTAAATTATTATTTAATTATTATTAAATTATTAAATAATTAAATAAATAAATAATAATAATAGTAATTATTATTAATTTTTTCCAATCGTATCACGCCATGCAAGGCGGTAATGCCACTGATGTGCAGGGGGCTACATAAGAGTACAAAGGTTAAGTACAAGAGAGTGGAGAGGAAGACGGACCAGTCAGAAAGGAGCAAGAGAAGGATGGGAATACAGGTGTGATGACAGTTGCAAAGGTGGAGAGAATGTAAAGGATATACGGGTGCTGAAAGAACTAGAGTCAAGTGGTTAATAGATGAGTAATGACATTGCATTTAAGTTCCTGGAGGTTGTAGCCGATAGTAAAGCAAGAGTATGGAAGCGCGTTCCACAGGCGGGAAGTGCGAGAGAAGCTGAAGGAGTAGAATTGTCGTCTGCATTTGGTTAATCTAACTGTGAATGGGTGGGACCAAGTTGCCACTCAAGGTAAGTGATACTGAAGGAGGTGTGTGATAAAAATGCAGAAGACTTAGAAGGAAGTGAAGATTATGAAGATAATGGAATTAGATGACGATTAAACTTGAGTTAATAACATTTACTTTCTTCAGTATATAAAAATATTTGAGTTTATAAGAATTTTCTTGATTTGAGGAAAAGTAAAATTTGGTTGTTTATATATTTATCTGTAAGCACTTAGTAGTTGACATTTTAACGGTGGATTTTGCCTCTTGGTATGAGAATCTAGGTAAAATCAGATTTAACATTGCTTTTAGGTTTAGTCTGGTCGAAACTTCTCTCTACTAATTTAGTGCATGTCATCCAAGGTGATAATTTTTCGTCACTAGCTTACGCCAAATCTGGATTTTCTTTGTTTTATTTGGATTTTCTTTTTGTCTATTCAAAGATTCGGCCCCTCTTTTGTTTTGTTTTTTTTCAATCTTTGTGTTTTACAGTTTTTCTTCTATACAGATTTATCTCCCTTTTCTTTTTATAATTCAACACCTTGCATTTTCATCTTTTTCACCATTTTGATTTGATTTCTTTGGCTCTTCCAACATCCATTTTTGGCCATACTTAAATCACTGCTTTCCGATGTGAAAACGAGGCTATGGCAAAAATCTCGTTTAAATATTTTCTGTCCATATTCACAATGGATAGCGACAAGCCTATGATAAGCGTCTACGCAAGTCACCGTTGCTAAATGAGTTAAGAGCACGAGTTACAAGTGGACGAGAGTCTGCAGGCCACCAATTGATGAATCGAAAATAAAATTCATCACTCGTGACAAGCCTCTTAAGCAGTCAGCCCCAAGAACTGGAGACGATTAAAAAATACACCAAACGTTACTGAGACACGAATGCGGGTAACATCCAAATTTGTCGACGATCGTTTAATTGGAAGGAAATCCTGACAAAAATTTCTAATTTTTCATTAGGAGCAAAATTATTGGATTTCCCCCATAATCAATAATTTAATAGAAAGAAACTCGTATCTTTCCCTATTAAACGTGCAGTTTCTTCAGGATTTAAAATACATGAATTACATGAAGTGTATATTTTGTACTGTAGTTATTTTAAACCTGCGAGAATATTCTTTTTGCACAGAATATATCAATGAAAATTGTCAACAAGTATTTTTAAAATGATTTCATGTGAATCAAATCAATAAAGCCACTAGGACGTAAATCGTAACTGAGAATATCAGAAAAACACGATTAAAGAGAACAATAAAAGAACAGGAATTAAGAAGGCATTAGATGACAATCGACATTGCGTTGAAAATTTAGAAGCTGGAAGAGAATCCCATAAGCGAGAAATGTAAGAGAAGAAACATTTAGCATAGAACTTACGGTTGCATCGAATCATTTCAACTGTAAAATAATGAGCCCTCGTCGCCAATCTAACAGTACATTTAAATTTGTCAAGTCTAGGCACCAAAGGAGAACGCTCATCAGAACAATTACCATGAAAATATTTACAGAAAGGACACAGGGATGATACGCTATGGCGGAAAGAAAAATGAATCAGAAATATTGCATATATTTGTGTGTCTAATCAAGAATGTCTAAATGGTGGACCAGAGATGTTCAATGCATGGACAGATGGTATACTTATAAATGCATATGAATGGAAATTGGCAGATATAAAAATAGTCTCCCATATATATATATATATATATATATATATATATATATATATATATATTTGTGTATTTTGGCGGCAAATTTTCTTTTAAACATGTCAGATTATATAAATTGCAAACAATATGTTTGCTTATTTTTAGTAAAATCCGTTCATACTCACGGATAATCTTTAGCGTATTACAATAAAAAAACGAGCTGTAACGTTGACAGATGTTATTTTATTCATTCACGTCCCTGAAGGTGACCTCAGAAAGAGGTTGAATGTACTTGGGTACCTTAAGAAACAAATGAAAATAACACCTGTCAACGTTACAGCTCATTAGCATCATAGTTTATATTTTTTACAATTCTTAACATACTTTATATTCTCACTTGAAACAAGCATCGTCTTTGATGCATTTTTTCTTCTCTCTCTCTCCTCACAATTAAATCGGAATGGGTTATTATTTATCTAAGGTAGTGGCAGGTTGTTAGGCATATGTCATTTGACAAACTAACAAGGAAATAAGCATCCTTAAGATATAATACTTTATTTGTCTATCGTGCGAAATCAAAGGCTTACTGACATTTATCGGTTAACTAGCAGTATAGCCCGGCGTTGCTCGGGTGTAATGAAAGCTTTAAAACTAATCCATGGTCCTGCAGCTCAGACTCTTTGGACGTTCGCACGAAAGACTAAAAAGCAATAGTTTTTTTCCAGTTAAAGCGAAAACGTAGACTGACACACAAACACCTTGCTTTATATATATATATATATATATATATATATATATATATATATATATATATATAATCAATTTTCTGCACTACTGTAAGAACTGCAACCTTGAAACTTCTGAATATCGTTCCTTATGTCTTTGTCTATGAGTGTATCAAATTTGATTAAAATCGGACCACTCCTTTAATAACCCGATTTTTTCGATTATCGATTTTTGATATTTATCGGGGGTACCTCGATACAAAACCTAGCTAAGAACACTCGCAGACGCTTATAGTACAACTGTGTAAATTTTCAAGAAAATCGGTTCAGCCGTTTCTGAGTCTATAGGTAACGGACACACACACAGATACACACACACAGACAAAGTTCCATTTATAAATAATTTTTGATTATGTTCATACAAAATGCACGGAGATTTGAATAATTTTAGCGTTTATATTAAAAACAAATCCGTTACTTTATGAATAAACTGTCGAAGAATGTATGTCTGTAGCATTCAAATAGCGGTGAAAAGTTTCATTGTGACAACTCGAGAACCTTGTACCCGATGACCTAATATTTAACTAAGTAACCCTTTCCATATTATTCTTACATAAAACGCTGACTTGCTAAAGAAAGATCACAGGGTCAGAGAATAGCACAAAATTGGGCGTGGCTAAAACTACGAATATCGATTGGGTGGAAAGCGAAAAGGGATTCCTTCAAAATACGCCGGGACATGGAAAAAACCTTCTGTACCGGCGTCTCGTATGATTAATAATTATAGTTTTCTCTTCAGCAACGCATACATAAACACACACACACACACACACACACACACACACACACACACACTATATATATATATATATATATATATATATATTCGAGTGAGTATAGAATGAGGAGAGAAAAGAAAAATCTTTTTCCCGTCCAAAATATTAATTTAAAACAGTGCTCGATATGTGATGTATAGAGATGTGAATATTTGTTATAAATTATGTTTTAGAGCATGTACATAATTTTTTCTATATATATATATACAAAAGATTATGTTCTAAAACATAATTTATATATATATATATATATATATATATGCCTAAGCATGTATCTACATAGATATTATGTATATTGTTTAAAGATTAATTCACAACTCTCATGTTTTCAGTTAACTGCAGGTAGGCAGGCTTTCCTTAAGTCTCTTATGCAAGGCAAATAAAGAAACGTACCCTTTCAGGCTTACCGATGCCATATTAACAAAATTGATTTCTTAATTTCACTGCCATCCTAAGTCTAAAAATCTGAATCTACGTAACACGCACCGATGTAAATAATAATAATAATAATAATAATAAAGACAAACCTCTGCATGGCCAATATCCAGTACGTGCCATTAAATCCAATGTTGACAAAGTTAATACTCATCGATGGTTACGTGCATCTGGATTAAAGTCTGAAACTGAAGGCTTTATTCTTGCAGCACATGACCAAAGTCTTTTCACTAGAAACTTTCAGGCAAATATTATGCATAATAATATGGATCCAAAATGCAGGTTTTGTGATAAACACCAAGAAACAATGGACCACCTAATCTCAATGAAAGACATAGTGCGTAAAGAGTGCTATAGAAGGCTACAACTGATATTAAAAACTGAATTGAATTCTCAGAACAGAATTATGGCCATTAATAGCCTTGCCATCCCAGTGGACCGATATAGTTTCAACATCCTGAACTGGACTCTAAAGGAAATCAGACGAATGAATTTTAAAACAAGAAAGCTTCTTTCTAAGCATAAGAAGCATCACCCAAAGGCTGGTCTAGACCGTCTAACCATACCCCGTAAAGAAAGTGGTGGATGTATTATTCAGCTAGAATACGACAACAACTATTGGCATACTAACATACATAGAAACAACAAAGGACTTGATGATATAATTAGTCAAACAGCATGAAAATAGAAAGAAACATATTCAATAATGAAAGAAAGCAGTAAATACAAACAAGGTTTACATTTAGTAGATTCTGTAGAAAAGCAAAACTGAAGCCAAGAACCAACTCTTGTGGCAAGAAATATGAAAAAGAAAGCCAAGGACGAAACACTTGAACAGATGAAACAACGCTGGCAAGACAACCTTTGCATGGCCAATATCCAGAACGTGCTAAATAATCCAATGTTGTTAAAGTTAATACTCATCGATGGTTACTTGCATCTGGATTAAAGTCTGAGACTGAAGGCTTTATTCTTGCAGCGCAAGACCAAATCTTTTCACTTGGAACTTTCAGGCAAATATTATACATAAAAATATGGATCTGTAATAAATACCAAAGAAACAATAAATCATCTAATCTCAGGATGTTCTGTATTTGCCTCAAATGAATATAAAAATCGTCACGATAGAGTAGGGCAATATTTATATTGAAAAATGTGCCAACACTATAGAAAATATGTAAACACACACTGGTATGAACATCACTTAGCACCGGTTACAGAAATAGAAGATGTCACCATTCTATGGGATTACACCATCTACACAGATAGAAAAATGCAAGCAAATAGGCCGAACATTATTGTTAACAATCAGAAAGAAAATACTTGCTTATTAATTGATATGGCTTGTCCAAGGGACTGTAACATAGCAACCAAGGAATTCGAAAAACTGTCAAAATATAAAGACATGGACATTGAAATAGAAAAAATGTGGAAATTGAAAGGAAGAATTGTGCCAGTAGGTGTTATTGGAATGATAAACAATGGAACAAAACAACACATTGAAAGAATTCCTGGAAACCCCAGCTTAAGAGATATACAAAAAATTGTTTTATTAGGTACAACCCACACACTAAGGAGAACTTTGTCTATGTAACGCTAGGGATGTTAGGGAAGATAGAAAAAAACATGAAATGGAGGCATAACAACGCACTATAATAAAAATAAATAGTTTAATGTACAATCTTTTTAATTCGTGCCGGATGGTTGCATTTTGAATTAAAAGTTGAAGTAGTTGTACTACTAGGAGGAAAAAACTATATTCATTATTAACGACAGAATTTATAACATGGATATTATACACAAAGAACTTTTTTATTAGAACCACCATCCTATCTCTGATATTATATATATATATATATATATATATATATATATATATATATATAAGTTGGGGAAATAAATCAACTACGCTACTATGGTTGCGTCCTTTTCAGTTTCCCCAGACGATTTGTATTTTACACCTCATATTGAAGATTCATTTCTCTTCAATCCTCTATTCAGCACTTCTTAATACAACTGTTTACTGGTTTAATCTAAATTTAATTTAAATCTCACCAATTACTGTTTAGTATATATATATATATATACGTAAAAAAATCACAAGATCGCCAAAACCTACCGCGGTTTCACACAACGGCTCGTCAGGGCCTGACGAGCCGTTGTGTGAAACCGCGGTAGGTTTTGGCGATCTTGTGATTTTTTTACGTGTCTTTGCTCTACATTGCTTCCTCTTTGTTATTCCGCTTTGGTTAGTTCTGTATCGAGCACTTTTTCTTTCTTTGTGGTTGGTTCCGTTTGGTTTTTTTTTTCTTTACTACGGGATATTGTATGTATTGTCTGTATTCCGCAGTTTTCTTTTTTTTTTCCCCCTCTTGTCCAACGCCTTATAGCGACGGACAATAACGGAGTTAAATTCTGTCTGTTATTTGTTGTCCTCAAAGTTTATTTTCGTATAATTTTAGGATTTAGATACTTACAGAGTCGGTCTTGTTATTATATATATATATATATATATATATATATATATATATATAATCAAGCTAAGTTATAGTTGAACTAGTAATTTAGATAGTTTCATAAAAAACAAAACGCCATAGACTGAGATAGCATCGTACAAAACAAAACCACTAATAAAAAATGCAAATGCAGGGACAAAAGTAAATGTCCACTTCAATGACTTTGCAACACAAAAGAGGTCATTCACAAGGCAAAGGTACATGACTTAAATGGCCAAAATAAAATATATTTGGGATTAACCAAAGACACTTTTAAGACCAGGTGGTTCAATCACAAGTCTACATTCAAAATAGAAAATTAAATAAAAAACTGTACAAAATTGGCTAGCCCCGTGTGGAAATTAATATCAAAATATGGAAAAGACTCAGACATGTGGAGTATAGTAAAAACTGCTAAACCTTACAACGCTGGCAAAATATGTAGACTGTGCTAGGAAGAAATTTAGAAATTATGATATTTCCAACCTAAAACGAACTATTGAATGAAAGAACAGAAATTATGACTAAGTTTATCCATACTAAAAAAATACCTATTAGGTTCATACAACCATGGATGAAAACGTTATAATTTCTTGTAATTTCATAAATTGCACTTTTAAAAATTCCCTGTCATGTGAGCGTTAAAAAAAACACTGTTACGTGAGCGTTACAAAAAACACTGTTACGTGAGCGTTAAAAAAAACACTGTTACGTGAGCGTTAAAAAAAACACTGTTACGTGAGCGTTCATATAAAAAAAAGGGTAAACGGTAAAATCAGTTATTGAAAATCGCCTGAAGACACCACTCATGGTAGAAACCTAGGTCGCGTAATAACTCGTTTACAAATGGAAAATATTCAAAAGTTCTACAATATAATTGTATTGAACACTTTTAATACAAATGTGCACTGGTCTAATATTATGACCAAAAGCTAAGTAACTGATCAATCAATCAATCTATATATATATATATATATATATATATATATATTGATTGATTGATCAGTTACTTAGCTTTTGGTCATAATATAAATTTATATATATATATATATATATATATATTATTTATTAGGCATAATTTTTACAAAAAGTGGATATAAGATTAAAGCCTTTAGAATGAGGTATTATTTAAAATTCGATTTAGCCACTAGATTTTGCTGCCATGTTTTCAAACTCTTCAGGAATGGCCTCAACTGATTTCCCCAGGAACCCTTGTGAGATGAAAGACAGAAATCCTTGTATTCGCCCTTGAAGTTCCTCCAAAGTCTTTAGTTTCGTAGAGTAAACTTACTCCTTTAACAAACCCCAAAACAAAAAGTCACAACGTCTTACGTCAGTACTCCTGGCTGGCCACTCTTAGGGACTTCGAGGTTTCATCCTTCCTCCCAGGAAAGTGAGCATTCAGCCGTTCACAAATGACAATAGTACCATATAGAGGGCCGCTATCTTGCATAAAAATCAAATCTTCAACACTATCTTAAGCACTGATATCTAGTTAGATTTCATCTTGCAGTATGGTAAGGTACTTTTCAAAATTCATGATGGTATCGCGAAGAATGAATGTGAATGCATATGAGGTTGAAAAGAGAGAGAGAGAGAGAGAGAGAGAGAGAGAGATTGATTATATCGACTTGGCGGAAGTCTCAGGACGGAAATCTCAGGGCGGAGTACCTTTGGGAAATGAATGACTGCCATGCGATGTGTTGGCATAGCCTTATAAATGAAAATGGTCAAATGGAATTGTTCGAAACCCGTCGATTGTTGTGCTAAGTCTATGTTATCATACTGGACATTTTTTAAACTATGCTGAGCGGACCTAAGTAACACTTTCAGAGAGAGAGAGAGAGAGAGAGAGAGAGAGAGAGAGAGAGAGAGAAAGAGAGAGAGAGAACGCACAATCCTGCGTGATCAATTTTTTGTAGAAAAGCTAGTACGCTAAAATAAGGGTAGAATGAAGAATCTGAAATGTTATTGGTCTTCAATTGGCACCTCGGCTTCAGTCACTTCCCCATTCTTTTTATATAAATATTTCCTTGCTAATTATTTTAATGAACATAGCGTAAGCAGTTTTTGAGGATATTTACTTCTTCTAGGAACCAGCTATGACAATGACGATGAAATTAGGTTCAACCATTTCAATGGAAGAAACAAATTTTATATACCCTCTTTGGTATAGTCCATAAATACATTTTTGGTGCTTAAAGGAGCTCTTCAGTGATATCCTGCCTTCATTGCCGATTTCGGGTTTTTAAACATCATATCGGCTCCGGCAGTAACCCCGACTTTCGGTCAAGAAGTACCAAGCCGGCTCCTTACTTTTGTGCTACTTATCGGGATTTAATTTTTTTTTTCTGCAGAATTCGTACTTCTTCGATCGGAAATAATTCTGCATCAAAATGTCAGTGTTTTCTCGCATAAATATCGATATCTATGGTTATTTGTCGATTGTTGTCGAGTACTTAGGTGTCAGTGAAGTTGTGAACAAAATTTCGGCGCTCTACGCCCTTGTGAGGTTGATGACTGAAGTTCTCGAGTGATAGTCAGGAAGTGGGTAAGAGAAAGATGAGAATACTGATGAAAGTAGAGTGGACCGAGAAAGGAGCATGAGAGAGAGGATGCAGGTTAGTGAGATAAAAGATGACTATTGACTTTACATTTAAATTCTTGGAGGTTAAAGCAAGTAAATGTGAAGGGAATTCCACAGGCAGAAAGTGCAAGAAAAGAAGCTAATGGAGTAGAATTGCATTCACATTTTATTATTTTCACAGTAAAATGGTGGAACTTAATTGCTAATCTTGTGGCTCGAGTTAATTTATCTATGTTCTTAACGCAACTATAACTAATTTTAATATTGCTTTTGTTAAATTCTTTTTTAGTGTGGGTGAATGGTATAAATGTTTACGAATTAAGTTCAGGAAGAAAATTCCACTGCTTGTCTGAAAATTATGCCTGAAAGGTGCGTTAAACCAAATAATGTTACATGTACGTAGTTTCTGCTTATTTCTGCCTACTTTGTCTTCATCAGAGAATTCTAAACAAGTGTTGAGATTTCTTTTTTTTAATGCATTGGCATTTAATTTTGAAGTTGTTAAAAACTTATTTTTAGAGTTAGTTCATAAGCGAAATTGGAGAGATTTATGCAAGTTATTAATTATATTATGGGGGTGAGTTGATTCCATCATTTGTGATTGGATGAATCGTTAGCGTACGACTTGTACAGACCATTGTTCCGGTTAAAGGTTTCATCTAGGAAGGTTACGATTTAATCGTTATCTGTAGCAATTACGTTAAGACTTTGGGCTTTGAAAAACTTTAATATTTTCTAAGCCCGTCCGTTTCTTGTGAACTCGTTTTACCGAGAATGGTTCATCCGTCGTCTCCGTAAAGTTCAGAGCCTTAAACGCAAAGATATGTCTTAGGTTTGATATAAAAAAATCCGACTAAATCACAAGCCTCTGCAGAATCATACGCTTCCATAGAAATGCAGAAGTCAGAGATTTTCGGGGGTTTTTTTGTCCATCGGCATCTATCATCGAATAAGATAGATTTGGAGACTTGTTTAATTATATTAATGTCTTGTTCGGTGGTGGGGCAGTAATTTTTAGCGAAGTTTAAGGCTGCGATTAAAAGTTTTTCAGATATTGACGGATAGAAGTCACATATATTAAATTGGATGAAGGTGTAAACAATTTTATTTTTTTATTTTCTGAACCAATCAATTGCCTCGATCCTGTTTTTTCATTAATCCATGCCTAATGCATTCTTCGAGAATTTGGAAAATCTTTCATGAATGATTTCATTAATTCTATTGACATTGTTTTTGTAGGATTTTGTAATCGGTATTGTGGCTTGTTTGTGAAATTAGGTATACGATCTTTAATTGTGATGAATGTCTTTGTTTCTGTCGTATTAGGACTCTGGCATCTATTTTAAGGTACTTAGCTATTTTCGGCTTTCCTATTTATGTTGATTTTCTAGTTACTAGGCGCCATTTAATAGCTCTGTTTATATTACATTGAGCAGTGTTTTATTAACACCTGAATAATATAAATAGAGCACATCTTAAGTCTATATTTTATGATAGACTAGCAATATAGCCCGGCGTTGCTCGGGTGTAATGACAGCTTTAAAACTAATCCATGGTCCTGGAGCTCAGACTCTTTGGACGTTGGCACGAAAGACTAAAAAGCAATAGTTGTTTCCAGTTAAAGCCAAACCGTAGATTTAAAGAAAAATGAATGGATGTAAGTCAAATTTTGATTTCCGGTATCGATATCAAATAAGATTTTTCACCGTAAACTGAATTTTGAGGGCTAAATAAGTCCTCTGAGTATATGGTATCATGGCTGAGACTAAGAACTACAATTAAACCTACTAAGAGCAAAACTCGAAACAAAATCCAAAATAAACAGACTGAAAACCTGATTTTGATCAGACTCGATAGGATATCGGGGTATCAATTTTCAATATCGGAGTCAAATAAGTCATCCAAGGATAAACTAATCTAAGTAAGTCCATGAAAACTTATAGTACCCATCGAGAGTAAAATTGAAGAAAATGAGCTATATTGAGCTGAATATCGGTTTTTGATCAGATTCGATAGAATATTGGGGGTATCGATTTCCGATATCGGAGAAAATGAGTCGTCTAAGAAGAGCTACTAATGTTTGAGACTAAAAACTATATTTTTACCAAGTTAGAGCAAATTCTGCATCAAGAACGACGATAAAAGGGCGGAAATCATAATATTGACCAGACCTGATCGTATATCGGGTTATTGATTTCCGATATCGAGGGGAAATCGGAAAAAAATAAGTGTCCCATAACCTGACCAGAAGCCTAAAAAATATTGTGAAGTTTCGTGAGAATCGGATGAAAATTGTGGATTTGTATAAAGACATACATACAGTCAGATAGACAGATAGACAGACACACACACATTTTGCCTTTTATATATATAGATAGATGGAAAGAGAGAGAGAGAGAGAAAGAGAGAGAGAGAGCGATAGTGAAATGGGAGCAATTCGACTTGATGCAGTGGTTAGCTAGCTTGCTTCGTTAGAGCAATTACGACTAAGTTTAGAGTTCAATCCTCACTAAGTGCTCCATATTTTCAGCTTTGTGCAACAGCTAACTTACCTCTAGAAAATTTCTCTCTTTATCTAATCTAATCTAAACTTATTTATAAATGGAACTTTGTCTGTGTGTGTGTGTCTGTGTGTCTGTCTGTGTGTGTGTGTGTGTGTGTGTGTGTGTGTGTGTGTGTGTGTGTGTCCGTTAACTATAGACTCCGGAACGGCTGAACTGGTTTTCGCGAAAATTTACAGAGTTGTACTATAAGCGTCTGCGAGTGTTCTTAGCTAAATTTTGTGTCGAGGTACACCCGATAAATATCGAAAATCGATAATCGAAAAAATCGGGTTTTATAAGGAGAGGTCCGATTTTAATCAAAATTGCTACACTCTTAGACAAAGACATAAGAAACGATATTCAGAAGTTTCAAGGTTGTAGTTCTTATAATAGTGCAGAAAATTGATAATATATGTATATATATATATATATATATATATATATATATATATATATAAGGCAAGATGTTTGTGTGTGTGTCTGTTTAACTGTCTGTATGTCCTTTATACAAATCCACAATTTTTATCCGATTCACACCAAACTTCACATAAGTATTCTTTAGGCTGAGTCTGAGCTCCAGGACTATAGATTAATTTTAAAGCATTTATTACACCCGAGCAACGCCGGGCTATACTGTTAGTATATATATATATATATATATATATATATATAGAGAGAGAGAGAGAGAGAGAGAGAGAGAGTTATGTCTTTACTTTTTGTTGCATGCTTTCAGTCTTTTTTCCCGGGTAGAACTCTAACTACATTTGTCTGTGTCAGCTTATATCAGAGAGCAGAAATTCTCCCCTCCTCCGCCCAACCCCACAGGGTCGGACTGCCGCCTGAATATATGGGATCTGTTTAATTTCTTGTCAATGTTAATTTCCCACACTGTGGCAAGATGCCAATGCTACCACACATCGATGGCATCTTTTTATATCTCTAATCCCGAAACATTCTTGAGTTGCCCGAAAAAAAAGACAGTTGCTAAGCATTCCAATTAAAACATTAGATCGTGTATTGGGACAATCACTTGTGGCAGTGTATAACACTGAGTATTTTATACATACGCTCTTATTGTCTAAACATGGTCTTTAAGAAATTAACGAAAATATATATTCCTCTTTTCATTTGAATTTTTTTGTAGATTTTACGTCACTTTTTTCTGTTTCTAAATACAAAATTAATAATATGCACAAAATATTGTTTGTTTAATCTTCATTTTGTCGTGCAAAAGTCAATCAAAAAACTTACAACTATATCACATTCAAAATATTCGGTCCCGTACAATCACCGAAGACAGGCCAGTATTTAGATGGGTGACCGCCTAGAAATAGCAGGTGCTTTGTACTTGTATGTGCGGTTGGTGTAATAGATACTAGCTCGGAATTGATAATTTGAATGCCGAGTTCAAATTCCACTTAGGTTCGTTTAATTCACTTACGGGCAAAGCTATGAGTCCATCTTTTTCTCCCAGCTATGGGTTAATTAGAAAAGACTTGTATCACTAAAACATTATCATCTCGCTTCTAAATACTTCGTACATTTTAAAAAAGTATTTTTGGTTTTAAATAACCTGCGAAAGGAAGATAAGCTGTAAAAACGAATCAATCATTCAATTACTACTAGTCTCCATCAAATTAAGAGGGTAGGTGACTTCCGTTCTCCCCACGAATATTACATCCTCTTGCTTGGGGGTGAGGTATTATCTCTCTCCAATCATAGGATACGCGTTTATATTACTTACATTTATCCGGTTTTCTTGTGTTTATTTATTTATTTTTTTAATCATTTCACCCCGAGCAAGGCGGAAATGCCACTGATGTGCAGGGGGCTACATAAATGTAAAAAGATTAATTAGAAAAGAGTGAGGAGTACAAACTAGTTAGAAAGGAACAATAGAAAGCTGAGAAAGCAGGTGCGATGACAGATACATAGGTGGAGAGAAAGGGAAGGATATACGGGGGTGGGGAGAGAGCTAGAGTCCGGTGGTTAGTAAATGAGTATTGACTTTGCATTTAAATTTCTGGAGGTTGTAGCCGTCAGGAAAGCAAGAATACGGGAGTGAGTTCCACAGGCGGAAAGTGCGAGAGAAGAAGCTGCAGGAGTAGAATTGTCGTCTGCATTTGGCTAACCTGACTGTGAATGGGTGGGACCCAGTTGCCAGTCTGGTTGCACGAGTAAACACCTGTTGAGGAGGCATCAGTGACTTAAGTTCGTCTGAGCAGAAGCCATGAAAGTATTTATAGAACAGACAAACGGAAGCCACATTTCGACGATGGGGAAGTGGCTGCAGTCGAGCCGCCAGATCAGTACCTATCACATTACAGACTCTCCTTTGGAGCCTGTCAAGAACACTGAGGAGAACGGCAGGGGCACCTGACCATAAATGGCAGCAGTACTCCATGCACGAACGGATGGTTGACTTTATATATTAACTTAAGTTTCTTTGTCTATGTTAAGTATTCTTTGAGACCATATTATGCACATGATTGATTTGAGACTAACGTCTAGGACAATTTTGGGTGGGGGGTCTCGTTCGTTTGATGTTCTGGGGTGAGATTGAGTACAAAACCCACTCGAGTGACTGTTAGCGTAAACCCAGTTATATTCGAGTTACCACACTTCAATTCTTTTTAGATCGTAGGTCGGGTAGGGACCCAAATCATCTCTCAGTTGCGTCTCTGTCCTCGAAGAGAGAGTGCGGCTCAGCTGTAGCTCCGTCCGCGAGGACAGGGTTGCTTCTGAGAAAACTTACAGCATGAAATTTACTTTTACATCACGCAAGGTCTACCGTAAATTGAGATCTCGACTCCATTCTGATACTGCACTTAATTTTTTTTAAAGTTTAGGTATCGTAGCAAAGAGTGATATTTTTTGGAATAAAAACTCAAAGATATGACACAAGACCAAAAGTGGGGTATTGGAAAAGAACGGTCTTCTGTTTTATAATTAAACTTAGCTCGTCACAATTACAGAGAAAAACATGCAACAATATTCCTTACACCTAAACAGCAAATTATTACTTACCATTATTACTACATCTACAATAATACCTCAAAATCTCAATGAAGTCTTTACTCGTCCTCATATACACAATTCTTTTCCGAGAGTGGAGAAAATACAACAATTTAAAAATCTAAAACATCATGTATATTTACCATATAAGAAAGTAAATAAAATATTAGCAAATAAATCTCGCTTCTGCTCTCGGGAAAAAAAACTCAAATCTTTATTGAATGGGATAAAAAATGGCTGATAATCTTTAAAGCTTCAAAAATGAAGCTGCTCTTCCTTTTACCACCATAGAGAAATGTTCTTTTTTACCTTCTTTCTTTATAGACGATGCTTGTGATCCAGAAAGAAACACACGACACTTTCTTGGCCTCATTCTCTCAACCGACCACAAGTGGAATGACTAAATTGAATCAATAGATACACCAACAACTAAAAAGGTTGGGACACTGTGTCGGGCCATGTGGAATTTTCGTCAGAACTATCTTTCACATTTATAAATCTATCATTCGTCTGTGCATTGAATATTGTTGTCATATCTGGGTGGGAGCACCTGCTATTCATCTTGAGGTTCTCGTCCCAATCTATCTTCTACATTTATAAATCTACCATTCGTCCTTGCATTGAATACTATTGTCATATCTGGGTGGGTGCACTTGTATTCATATCGAGGTTCTCGTCAGAACCCATCTTACACAGTTATAAATCTATCATTTGTCTGTGCATTGAATACTGTTGTCATATCTGGGTGGGAGCACCTGCTATTCATCTTGAGGTTCTCGTCCCAATCTATCTTCTACATTTATAAATCTACCATTCGTCCTTGCATTGAATACTGTTGTCATATCTGGGTGGGTGCACTTGTATTCATATCGAGGTTCTCGTCAGAACCCATCTTACACAGTTATAAATCTATCATTCGTCTGTGCATTGAATACTGTTGTCATATCTGGGTGGGAGCACCTGCTATTCATCTTGAGGTTCTCGTCCCAATCTATCTTCTATATTTATAAATCTACCATTCGTCCTTGCATTGAATACTGTTGTCATATCTGGGTGGGTGCACTTGTATTCATATCGAGGTTCTCGTCAGAACCCATCTTACACAGTTATAAATCTATCATTCGTCTGTGCATTGAATACTGTTGTCATATCTGGGTGGGAGCACCTGCTATTCATCTCGAGGTTCTCGTCATAATTCATCTGCCACATTTATAAATCTAGCATTCGTCCGTGCATTGAATACTCTTGTCATATCTGATCGGGGGCTCCTGCTATTCGTCTTGAGGTTCTTCACAAATTTTGAAGGAGGATCTGCAATGTAATCGATCCCGATTTGGTGGCTCGACTTCACTCACTTTCTCACCGAGTTGCTTGTGTCTTCCTTTTATTGTTTTACAAATATTATCACGCCTTCTACCCCGACGTGAATTTTCCGGGTGCTCTGACCACCCGAATTTACCCGTGTTAAGAGATTAGCAAATATTTCCGTCCCATGATCGCCCAAGCGTGTATCGAGTATATCACTTAACTCACTTCTTAGATTGGTGGCAAGGTTTTATCAATTCTCTGCTGAATAGACGAACTATAAGTTCTAACAATTTCTTTTTTACTATTTTTCGTTTGCGGTACTCTATTCTGGGCTCACTCTTTCCAACCAAATTTGATCTCCAAAAATTTAAATGCGATGTCAATCGTTATCAAATTAATTCTTAGCTATCGGAACAAGTGGAATTTCCACGAAAGCAAAATTATGATTTCCTGGAAAAATGTTACTTTGTCATACTACAAATAATAGTAACGTCTTCAAACATAAAGGTATTTGATAATAAAATAACGATAACACAGAGTGTAATTTTATTAAAATATCTATAAATGTAATGTCCATAGAAGCTATTTTACTGTAATCTTATATATTATATGATGTGGTGTATGTACAGACCTTAACCAAAATACTGTAAGCTATATTGTGAGAGATTTTGTAAGAGAAAATTTTTTTTTAATAATGAAAAATCATGGCTCCTGTGTCCATTGTAAACAGAAAAGACCAACTGAGTATTGGCTAAAGATGTAGAGGCCAGAACTTTTGTTATTAGGTCGCGGAATACGAAAACAAATCTACCTATTTTTACTGTATTGAACAGTATACACACATATACACACACACAATTACTGCTATAACCACCAGCTTAAGCTGCTACTGATACAGTAATGCTATAGGCTCTCCTCCTACTCTCTCACTCTTTACTATCCTTGCGTTTAGCGAAGGTGAGAGAAAGGCTGAGGATAGTAGCGTTTAAAATCATAGAGGGGAAGGAAAATCTCGTATAGAGTGTAAGTGGCGTAACGGACGGAGGAACTAAGTAACTAAGGAAGGAACAAGCAGAATTATTATATGATTACACCTTTCTTAGTCTAGCTGCTTAATATTGGTTTTGTTTTTCTTAAAATTCTGTAATAGTAAGTAACCTCTTGTGTCTTAGTGGCTTTACTGCCTTGAATGTGGTGAAATAAAAAAAAAGTTATGGAAACGTACGGGGAGCGGATCTCAGAACTAATCATACAGCATTCAGTAATTCTCTATCTAATGTTGATATCATTAGCAGTAATATAAGCTCATTTTTGGATAATAACTTAAGAATTGGCATTTAATAATCAAATAATTATTTTTTAAAATTTACGTTCGTTTTTTTTTTTCAATTGTTTTTTTTGCGTTTGTGTTTTACTTGCAGATTATCTAATGTTGATAGTACGCAGAGAGGATTGCAAAAAATATAAATAAAAAACTCCGGAAAAAACTAGAATCTCTCGTTCCTCGGGAGCTCTGATTTCTTCTTCTTCAATGTGTCGTACCTCTTTAGGACGCAAGCGTGCATGCCCTTTCACATCTTCCTGTCTCTCGTGGCTCTTAGCATACTTTTTTCCTGTTACACGTTCAAACCCGACTGTGCCATCAACGTACTCATTTCCGTCATGAACACTACCGGCCATAATTATTAAGCCACCCAAGTGTTTTGAAAAAATGATGTATTTCATACTATTTTTTTAGTATCTATTACCAAGTGAATAACTGTAAATAGAAATAGAATTGTTCTTTTGTTAATACTGCACAAGAAGATTTGCATTAAATGAATTTATAAATATTTAATAATTACCTATATTGCAGTTTCATTAATGAAAGAATGAAGAAAGTTTAGGGCGATTCGGACGAGTTTATCTTTGCTTCCTTGTTTTGTAAAATTTTGCTAAGTAATAATAAGAAAAGAACGATTCTATTTTCATTTAGAATTATCCACTTATACATAATTTCTTTTTAAAAAACTGGGGTCGCCTAATAATTATGGGCGGTAGTGTATGTTACGCGTTGCTTTCTCCTGTCTTTCTTTCCCTCTGTATGACTTTGGCATAATGAATCTGGCGAAGCCCATCCCTGTCCATCTCAATCGCTTTCATTCACACTAGAAATGGGCAAATGACAGTTGATTCACTCGACGGGAGAACCATCCGCCCTAAAGCGTTGATATCCGCTCATCGATACCGTGTCGTTAATGCATACATAGCTATCAGTCATTCAGTTCGAATGCCATAGGTAATACATACTTGGGCGATCATGTCTCTTTCGACCCATGACTGACTAGGCAGATGATTTTACCGCAGTCAGTCAGTCAGTTAAGTGTCATGCGCGATACACGCTTTGGGCGATCATGTCTCGAAAGAGACATGACTGACTGGGCAGAATATTATCCCGCAGTAGGTTGCCATTGCTTTCTGCGGTAGACTGGTTGCCGACCAAGGCTATAGAACCCAATCTGTCCTGTTATTTAACCCATAACTGGAAGGAAGAGACGGATTAATACCTTTCCCAAGGGTATTTGCGCGTAAGTGAATGCAAGTAGGTAGCCTTTTTCTGCGGGAAAAAATGGTTGACAATCAAGGCTATAGAACTCAATCTGCCCTGCTATTATAGGGAGTCCCAAGAGTATTCTTTTTAATCATCTCACCCCAAGCAAGGCATTCCACTTCCATTGTTGCGCAGGGGTTCACACAGGGAGAAGTGATGAGAAAGAGGAGTTATAGGAAATATCAGGAGGAGGAGATTAATAGACGGATGAGAATGCCGAGGAGTGGGGGTGGAGTAGATGACAAAAGAGCTTCAGAGAATAGATGCAAGTTAGTGTGATAGGAGCTGTCTATTGACCTTATATTTAAATTCCTGGAGATTGTATCTGTTGGGAAGCAAGTGTATGGAAGGGAATTCCACAGGTGGGAAGTTCGTGAAAAGAAGCTGTTAGAGTAGAAATTGCGGTTACATTTTATCGGTTTCACTGTAAAAGGGTGGGACCTAGTTGCTAATCTAGTAACGTCTTCAAACACTGGATAATAAAATAACGACAACATAGAGTGTAATTTTATTAATATATCTATAAAAGTAATGTCCATAGAAGCTACTTTACTGTAATTTTATATTACTAACGGAACCCGTTGAATTTTCACGGAAGGATAATGATGATTTCCTGGGAAAATGTTACTTTGTCATACTACAAATGATAGTAACGTCTTCAAACATAAAGGTATTGGATAATAAAATAACAATAACACAGAGTGTAAATTTATTAAAATATCTATAAAAGTAATGTCCATAGAAGCTACTTTAATGTAAATTCATACCTCTAAGTATACTGGAGCAGAAGCCGTGCAAGTATTTATAGAATAGGCACAGGTAAGCCACGTTACGCCGGTGAGACAGCGACTGCAGCCGAGCTGTTAAGCTCGGATCGATCACATTGCAGATTCTCCGTTGGATTTTGTCAAGAACCCCGAGGTGAATAGCAGGGGCACACGGCCAGATGTGGCAGCAGTATTCGATATACGGGCGGATGGTAGATTTATATATGTGCAGGATAGACTTGTGTATAAGTGAATGCATCGAATTTGATCCAGCCATAAGAAGCTTAAAAAGGAAACAAAAAATGATGACGACGATAAAACAGAAGAGTAAGAAGAGGATGAGAGGAAAATGAAAATGTGAGAAAAGGAAGCATCTGGAAAAGAATTCGTTTCAAAAGAATAAGATGAGAGAAAAACGAATAAAAAGGGAACGAAAATGATGAAAAAGCAAAAATTCTTTATGAAGAAAAAGAGTGAAAAAAAAAGAAGAATTATGAAGAAGCGGCCACTTTTAAGAAGACGACGAGGAATCAGAAGAAATAAAAAATAGTGGACATTGAAGAAAACTATGAAAAAACAATCATTCAGGAAAAAAAAAAGAAAAATTTATAAACGCGTGTAAAAATCAATCATTTGAGAAGAAGACAAAGACAAAGAAATGGAAAAAGATGAAAATAAAAAGAGCATTATAAAAATTATTATTATTATTATTATTGAAGAAGAAGAAGAAGAAGAAGAAGAAGAAGAAGAAGAAGAAGAAGAAGATATAAAAATGATACTATGTAAAAAAATGAATCAAATTTATTCCATGTGAAGAAAGAAACTACAAAATTTTACTTTTGTTACTCAACTCGAACCCCAATTATAGAAATTCTGTTTGATTTACATAACAAGGCGAAATACGCTTGAGGGCATTTCAACGGAATGTATCTTTTTACCGAGAATAATAAAAGTGGGGAATTCTTTTCTCTGTGTTACATAATCACCTTTTCATTCTGTAAAACTTGATAAGAAATTTATATCAGGAAATGAAAGTTTCCATGCCAAATTCACAAGAAGTATAAGTAATTCCTACAGAATCATTTTAACGAATTCCTCAATACAAAATCGTATTTCTTTGTATCTCTTGACACTGATTGGAGGAGGAATACGTGTTCGAAAAGTGAGGGCCTCCTGTTTATGTAAGCAGAAAATACAACAGGTTCAAGGAGTATAATAACACCATTGGATGGAAGAAGTTACGTATAAAACGCGCGAGTGCACCCACATACACACACGGATACAGGGCCGTGTTTAGGGTCCCCGCAGACCCCGCAATTGCTGAGGGTGCGCAAGTTCCCTAGAAGCTTCAAGCCTCCGCAGATTTATTGTAATGAAAAATATTTTATGAAAAATTATTAAGATTAACTGGAAAATATTATTATAATTGCAAGTTGAAATAGACATCTATCAACCCGTCTCTCTCTATTATATATTGTCATCCATTATAACCCAGGCTCGAAACCCGACCGATTTGGCGTCAGTCGGCGACTCTACCCCTGGGCCACGGGCAGTCTTTTTTGCGCATATCATTTTACGCGCCCAATAGCTAGAGTGCTCCAATTCATTTTACTGAATGAGCGATGCGTACACGCTAGAGTGGCTACTGTTTTTCAAAGTCTACCTTTCTTTCCAGAGTGCTCAATCAGGGTGTGAGAGCGTAAATATTGTCATCCGCAGACAGATCTGTTTCGCTGTATCACAGCTCATCAGTACAGGTAGACTCCGATTGCTACATAACCCTAATCTATTAATTATAAACCTAGATTTAAATTAAAAATAAAATTAAAATTAAATTAATTTTTAAATTTAAAAGAAAAAAAATTTATAAAAAATATTTTAAAAAATTGTTTAGGTGCTGTGAAAAAGATTATAATTAGCTCTTTAATTTTAATTACATTTAGCCCTCCTTCTGTATTATTTTTTAATATTAACATATTAATATTAATTAGGATCGGGTCTTTTGGATTTTCCTTCCTGCTTTTCTTTTTGGATTAAAGCTATTTTTGTTTTTTTTAAATATATATATATATATATATATATATATATATATATATAATCTTTGATAATTCGTTACTACTAATGTTTTGACTTTATTTGTTTTTTACTTTCCCCACATCTATACTAACATTTTCTGACACTCCCTCTCCATTTTTTAAATAAACGCCTGAAGTCTAATTTTTGACAATATATCAAACTTCCTGGAGTAAAATGTTTTTGAAATTTGGCTTTAAATTTTTTGAAAAGTAATTGAAAAAACTTGCAGAAGGTTGAGAGCTGAAACGCACTGAAATGGCTATAAAAATAGCTAAGAAATCAACAAAAAGTAGCGAAAAGTTGTGAAAACTTTCGTAATGTATACTATAGCGCTTCAAAACGCCAATTCCGCGATTTCTTTCGTTTTTTCGTGATCACGGAATATCAGCGTTCCGAGAGTATGTTATTTTGTTTAAAGAACCATTTATTGTGGGTTCAGTATGCTCGCGGGTGGGGGTCGCAAGTTGCATTCTGCGGGTAGAGGGGCCGCAAGGCGCATTTCTCGGAAGTGGGGCGCGATGTTGCTAAGCACGGCACTGCACACATGCACACATACATAATACACACACACACACACACACACACACACACACACACACACACACACATATATATATATATATATATATATAACACTCTTATGCAAATTTACTGAAATTAATTAATAATGTGTACCTAGGATTTTTCATACTTTCCCTTATATCGTATATGTCCTCCCGTGGCGTTGTTTTCTCTTTCGACCGCGTTTTCCTTTATGGTTTGGACTGATGAATCCAGTTTGTCTTCTCACCTTGATGATATAACTGACGGTTAAAAGGGTGTCAAGAGCAAACGTGGAAGGCCATGATCGCCTAGTTCATGAAGGGTCATGACACAAAGAAGAAGAATACAGAGAGCTCTCCTCTGCGCATCAACCCTTCCACCTCACCAAGTCATTTACTTTCGGAGCAATTCCTGTGTAGCAAAACTTTTTCTATATACCCTGTCTTTTCAGGACGTAGGCGATCATGGCTTTCCACGTCTCCCTATCCTTGGTGGTTCTTAGCACGCCTTCTCCTGTTGCACCATGCAAGTCTCATTCCATCATCCACCTGATCAGGTCCTTCAAATATTTTATCCGCTACTTCCCCTGTCTCTTTTTCCCTCTATCTAGCCTGTTAGTATCAGGTTCTCCAAGACCTCCTTCCTCATTGCATGTCCCAGGAACTTTAGCTGTCTCTTCCTGATGCTCAGTATTATTTCCTTTTCGTTTCAATCCTTTCCAAAACCTCATCATTCTTCTTCTTCTTCTTCTTCTTCTTCTTCTTCTTCTATGTGCCTTGTCCCTTCAAGACGTAGGCGATCATGGCTCTCTACATCTTCCTATCCCTTTTGGCTCTTAGCACGCCTTCTCCTGTTGCACCATGCAAGCCTCGTTCCGTCATCCACCTGATCAGGTCCTTAAAATATGTTATCCGTTGCTTTCCCTGTCTCTTTTTCCCTCTATCTGACCTGTTACTATCAGGTTCTCCAAGCCCTCCTTCCCCATTGCATGTCCCAGGAACTTTAGCTGTCTCTTCCTGATGCTCAGTATTAATTTCCCTTTCGTCTCCATCCTTTCCAAAATCTCATCATCACTCACATGTTCGATCCATGATATTCGTAGCATCCTTCTGTAGAACCACATTTCAATTGCTTCAAGTTTTTTTCTTTATTTTTGATGGTATTGTCCAGTATTCAAAGCCATATTGAAAAACTCACATCACATTGCAATCCAGTACTGTTTTCTTTTTTTCTAAAGAAATTGTCTTAGAATGGATTCGCCTGATGTGTACATATAATCCTGCCTATACAGAGAACGGTAATAGTTGTAAAGGAGTTGTAGAGTTGTAAAGCAGTTGCTTAGTTGGTCAATAAGTTGGTGCGGGGTTAGTTGGAGTTATTGGATATAGACTCATTAGCCGGACATACTATTTCACTTCAAGAATGTATATAATTATTTCTACTAATAGTATTCCTGATTTGACTAACCCGTGTTCCAGTTTGTATATCTTGTTCAATATATTTTCCATCTCCATATCTGTTTTTGTTATTTATTATTTTGTTTGCTTTCTCACCCGGAATCCACAACATTACTCAACTTCTGGGATGCTTTCTTCGCCATGCCAGTTTGCTTTCGGTTCTCTGGAAATTGTGTTGATTTATTTTCGGTTTAATTATGATTGATCTAAAGGTACTTGAAAATTTCGACGCAACCGACTCTTAAACATGAGAACCAACCTCAGAAATGTCTTTTCTGAGAATTGCTTGTTTAAAGCGGGAACGCCTCAGCACATATTTCGAAATGACATCCTTCTCTTGTTAGTCTTTACAAAATATCCAGTTGTTATGCTAGATTTATTAGTGAAATATCGGGAAACCTCATATACGGTTTGTCGAAGAAACAAGACGAGCAGGATTACATGTATTCAACGAATTTGCTTAAGCAGTCGAGAAAACCTATAATGTTTTATTATCGGCAGACGTACTCTTAACAAAATGAGACATATTGATGACATTGCATTAGCCAGTCAGTTAAGTGCCATACGTGATACACGCTTTGGGCGATCATGTCTCTTTCGAGACTGGGTAGAAGATTATCCAGCAGTAGGTTGCCATGGCTTTATGCGGTAGACTGGTTGCCAGACAATGCTATAGAACCTAATCTGTTTTATTATTTAACCCATAAGTGGAAGGAGAAAAGATAAATTATATTATATTATTATATTAAATATAATTAGTGGGGATCAGTTTATTACTTCAGAAAACCAATCCTCCACTTTATGCCAGTAGAAGTTTTAATTATGTTTCTAACTATTATATTCTGTCAGTCACTTAAGTGCCATACGTGATACACGCTTTGGACGATCATGTCTCGAAAGAGACATGACTGACTGGGCAGATGATTATCTCGCAGTAAGTTGCCATTGCTTTCTGCGGTAGACTGGTTGCCAGACAAGGCTATAGAACCCAATCTGTCTTATTATTCAACCTATAACTGGAGGGAAGAGACGGATTAATACATTTTCCAAGGTTATTTGTTCGTAAGTGAATGCAAGGAATTCAACTGGAATTCGAACTCGGCTCTCCGATTTGTCATTCCGAGTCGATATCCACTGGACCACATCATTGCAGACTCATTAACGTAACTGTAAGAAAACATCTCACCCAGTTAGTATTCCTATCCAGTATTTTTTAACAGCAGTAGATATGTATTCCCTTTGTTTAGGATCGGGTTTTGGTTGCCTCTAAATTCACCTTCAAAGTTATATCCTTGACGATCTGCCTAAACCTTCAAATGTTATTTACTATTTACTTTTTACTTTATAAGGGAAGATTGGTTTATCTTTGGCCCGGTTCCTTATCCATGACAGTTTTCTGAACAGAAGTACTTATTTATTCCTTGTTTAGTGTTTAGGATTGGGTCTTGGTTACTTCTAAATTCTACGTGAAAGCTATACCCTTGACGGTCTTGCTAAACTGTGAAATGTTTACTTATTTTTTACTCTATGGTCCGGTTTCTTATCCTCCCCCTCCCAAACTTTTGAACAGGAGTAGATATTCATCCCTTTACTATTAAAGATTGGGTTTTGGTTTGCTTCTAAATTCTACTTCAAAGATATACCCCTGACATCGCTGCCTCAACCATAAAATGTTATTTACTGCTTATTTTTCTACTATAAAAGGAGGGAGGTTTATCTTTGGCCCGGTTTCTTATCCCCCCCACCCAACTTTTGAACAGAAGTAGATATTTATCCTTTGTTTACTGTTAAGGATTGAATTTTGGTTACTTTTAAATTCTACTTCAAAGTTTTACTACTGATGTGGTTACCTCCGAAACAAAAACAGGGTGAATTTGCGAGTAACCTGCTTAAGAATTTCTTTTATTAGATGGTAGAGACTTTAAGCAGCAATAGATAGTAAGTTGTTCAGAGCCTATTTTCTTAAATGATATTATTTTTGAATCATTCATCTCAAGAAAAGCGGGACCGCTACTAGTTCGCAGAGAGTTTACAGTGAGAGGAAAACAGGGTAAAACGGTTATTAAACAAAGCATAAAAGGTGGACTGGATACAAGAAGATAGAAAATGGCAACTGACGTTACATTTAAATTTTTTGAAGATTGCAGATATCAGGGAAATCGAATAAACGGAAGGGAGTTCCAAAGGCGGGAAGTGCTATGGAATAAACTGATAGAGTAGAAGTGGCTGGTACACTTAACCAATTTAATGGTAAAATGGTGGGACCTAGTTGCCAATCTTGTAGCGCACTCAAATTCATGTGCTTGGGCACCAGTGAAAAAAAAATTCATCAGATCAGTTATCATGAAAATATTTGTGGAAAAGAGAGATGGAAGTCGTTCGTTCTTTGGGTTTTGTCAAATATCTCGAGATGAATAATAGGAGCATTCGACCAGATATGGTAACAGTATTCAATGTACGGACGAATGGTAGATTTAAAAATGCGCAAAATCGTTACCGAGTGATGATAGCAGACACGGAAAAAAATGTAGGACCTTCTACAGAATTTAACAAAAGAAAGTGAAAAGAAAGGGGTGAGCATAAACCTCAAGAAAAATTAATGCATCAGCAAAAAAGAGGAGACTAATATGCCAACTGCAAATTGGAGAACCTAAAATAAAACAAGTAAAAAAATTCACATACTTGAGAAGTGTTTTGACAGTGGATGGAAAATGCGACACGGAAATCCAAAGACACATTGGCATGGCCAAACACGCATTTCAGGAGTTAGCCAAAGTAATGAACGACAGGAAAATCTCATTAGAAACAAAGAGAAGAGTGTTGGATTGCTATGTGATGTCTGTCCTTCTGTATGGAAGTGAATTTCTGGACGATCTCATCAAGGATGAAGGAGAGGCTTGAGGCAGCTGCAATGTGGTTTTACTGAAGGATGCTGAGGATTCCATGGATGCAGAACGTGTGCAACGATGAGGTGTTAGAAAAGCTGCAAACAAGAAGAAAACTGATAATATATATCAGGAAGAGACAAATGAGATTCCTGGGACAAGTAATGAGGGAGGAAGGCCTGGAGAACTTGATGCTCACAGGTCGGATAAATGAAAGAAGAGACAGGGAAAAGCTGCGTGAGACGTACTTGTTAGGTTTGAGCAAATGGTTAACGGAGCGGGTCTTGGAAGAGATACCAAGTGAAAAATTGCTGAGAGTAACACGAGACAGAGCCAAATAGAAGTCCATGATCGCCTACGTCCTGAAGGGATACGGCACATGAAGAAGAAGATTCTGACGCGTAAAACGGTTTTGCAAGAGATCCAGCCTTCCTAGCAGTAGTCACAACTATACATTCGATATAACTGTTCCATTTCAGGTCGTCTGTGAGTGTGAGGCCAAGGAGACTCAGTGGAATGCTCTCTAGGGGGCTAGCAGCCATACTGATAGTTGGCGGTAAACTTTATCTGTGGTGGTCAAGGGAGTGCAAGTTTGTTTCAGGAACATTTAAATTTACAATCCATTCTCCTGTCCTAAGAAAACCGAATGCATGGCCGTCAGCAAAAAGGGCAGCCAAAAATGCCAAATACAGGTGAGGGGTACTAAAATCAAGCAGGTACAAAAATTTAAATACTAAGGAAGTGTTCTAACAGAAGACGGAAAGTGCGACACAGAGATCTGAAGGCGAATTCGCATGGTGAAGGATGCATTTCAGAAGTTGAGTAAGGTATTAAGAAACAGGAAAATGTTAGAAACCAAGAAGAGGGTACTGGATTGCTATGTGATGTCGGTTCTTCAATATTGCAGTGAATATTAGACAATATCATCAAAGATGAAGAAAATACTTGAAGCAACTGAAATGTGCTTCTACAGAATGATGCTGCGGATATCATGGATCGAGCATGGGAGCAATGATGAGGTTTTCGAAAGGAAATTAATACTGAGCATCAGGAAGGGACAACCAAAGTTCATGGGACATGCAATAGGAAGGGGGGCTTGGAGAACCTGATACTAACAGGCCAGATAGAGGAAGAAGACACAGGAGAAAGCAGTTGATAACATATTTGAATGCATTTTATGTAGTCCCTCAATCAGATCTATGCCTTCAGTGTGAGGTATTTAAATAGCGCTTTCTGATGGTTATAAAAAGAAAGGTCTATAGTGGTCATATAAATTGGGTGAAATATTTTACGCTTACGTCTGTAAACACTACAACACTATATATAGTTAATCATCTCAGTGTCCTTCACAGGCTCCAAAGGAGAATCTGCAATGTAGTCGATCGTGATCTGGCAGCTCGACTCCAGCCTCTGTCTCACCGGCGAGATGCGGCTTCCTTCTGTCTCTTTTACAAGTATTTTCATTGCTTCTGCTCCGACGAACTTATATCACTGGTGTCCCCCTCCACAAGAATTTATTCGTGCAACCAGACTGGCAACAAGTTCCCACCCATTTACAGTTAAATCAACCAACTGCAGGCGACAATTCTGCTCCATCAGCTTCGTTTCTCGCACTTTCCGCCCGTAGAACTCCCTTCCGTATACTTGCTTTCCTGATGGATACAACCTCCTGGAAATTAAATGCAATGTCAATTCCCACTTGACTCCAGTCTCTTCTACGTCAAACCGCGTATCTTGTACTTTTCTTTTCTCTCTACCTTAGCAACTGTCTTCCCTCTTGTCTTCACCTTCTTCTCTTGTTCTTTCTCTGACACCTGTAACTGGTTCGTCTTCTCTTCACTCTCCTCCTGCCTAAACATTTACTCTCTTATGTAGCCCCCTGCGCATCAGTGGCGGTACCTCCTTGTTTGGGGTGAAACGATTAAAAAAAAAACAAAAAAAAAAACGAGGAATATTGGGGTGTCCAAATTCTGTTGACTATCTAATTAACATAGTTCGGATCTTGTTACAACTCAGCGGAAAATATTTAAAAATATTACTGATTTTAAAGCTCCAAAAACCAATTACAACATCATTTATATTCGTTAAACATTTTACAAAGAAAAACCCAATCAATGAAACAAAATATCAGCGGATCCTTTTCTTCAAGCGTCGATCGAACGAAAAATTCCCTGGTTGATAGCATTTCAAAGTAAATCAGTCATTAAGGAAAAAAAACAAAAAACAAGCGATAATTTGAATTTTTAAATTTATTATATTTCCAAAATTAAATACGCAGATAATAGATTTATAGACTCTGTTCTTTTTTGTCTATCAACTTTTATATCACAAAGGTAATTTAATTTAGTATATTTTTACATATAGATATTCGGAGTTATAATTCCTGTATAATAATATTTGCTAATGCGTTACGGTATATTGCATTATCGCGTAGAATTATTTGCGTCTAGGAGACATGTAAAATCTTTATTATTATTATAGATACGATTTGTTATTGGAGACCACAACTTGAACAACATAAGGTATGCAGATGATACAGTGCTGATTGCAGACACGGAAAGAAAACTACAAGACCTCCTACAGAAGGTAGCTGTGGAGAGTGACAAAAAAGGATTACAAATAAACTTGAAGAAAACTGAATGCATGGTCATTAGCAAAAAGAGGCACCCAAAATGCCAAATACAGGTGGGGGATACTAAAATCAAACGGGTACAAAAATTTAAATACCTAGTAAGTCTTCTAACAGGAGATAGAAAGTGCGACATAGAGATCCGAAGGCGAATTGGTATGGCGAAGGACGCGTTCCAGAAGCTGTGTAAAGTATTAAGGCACAGGAAACTTTCACTAGAAACAATGAAGAGAGTACTGGATTGCTATGTGATGTCAGTTCTTCAATATGACAGTGAATGCTGGACAATATCAACAAAGATGAAAGGAAAATTTGAAGCAGCGGAAATGTGGTTCTACAGAAGGATGTTGCGGATATCATGGACTGAGCATGCGAGCAACGATGAGGTTTTGGAAAGAATGGAAACGAAAAGAAAATTAATAGTAAGCATCAGGAAGAGACAACTGAAGTTCCTGAGACATGCAATGAGGGAGGAGGGTTTGGAGAACCTGATACTTACAGGCTAGATAGAAAGAAAAAGAGGCAGAGGAAGGCAGCGGATAACATATTTGAAGGGTCTGGTCAGGTGGATGACGGAACGGGGGTTGCAAGGTGTAACAGTAGAAAACATACTAATAATCACCAGGGATAGCGAGACGTAGAGAACCATGATCGTCTACGTCCTGAATGGACATGGCACATAGAAGAAGAAGAAGAAGAAGAACAAGAACAAGAAGAAGAATATTGCCCCAAGCAAGGCATTTTACTGCCACTGTTTTTTTGCAGGAGGTTGCATAAGAGGAAAGTTATGAGAAAGAGTGACAGGTTTTAGGGGGTGTCAGGAAGTGGGTACGAGAAGTATGAGAATACTGATGAGAGTGGAGTGAACGGAAAAAGGAGCATGAGAGAGAGAGAGAGAGAGAGAGAGAGAGGGTGCAGATTAGTGAGATAGGAGATGAATATTGACTTTACGTTTAAATTCTTAGAGATTGTAGCTGTCGCGGAAACAAGTAAATGGAAGAGAATTCCACAGGCGGGAAGTGCGAGAAAAGAAGCTGATGGAGTAGAATGGAGCGTTTATAAATCGATTGTTAAATAAACGGTTTTAGGTGAAAATTTTGAATTGTTTCTTAAACGTGTGATTCCAGTCTTGTAATGTGAATTCTATGAAGACAAACAAATAAAAATCTGAAAATTGTTTTATAAACCCCAAATATTTTTTAAAGCCAGTATTTTCATTTATGCGTTGTTGTGGTACTATATTTTCACGATACCGGGTTGGCCGATGGTTTCGAGATTACCACATGTTCCAGACTGGTTGTTCTCTGATTCCTTCCGAGCCCACGTTGCTTCTTAAGGTCCGCGAAAGGGGGGATGGATACATTTCAGTCGATGGAATGTTGAATTTGGCGTCGGAGAAGAAGAATAGTTGCCACACCATCAAAGAAATGACGAAAATCGTTTGTTATAAAAAGAAACAAACATTTATTTACTCTGGTATACAATAATTTCTCCCAGGCGGGGTATTTATCCGGATTCATGCCATCATTTAATTCCGTCTCAATAGTGAATTCGTCAAGGGCTTGAAGGTGTCAACCTGATAAAGTGTTCAAACGACTTAGTAATCAGTAGCGACGTGGACAGAAATTGGCTAGTAAGTTTTAATGTCTCCAAAACAAAAACTGTTCTCCTAACATTAAGGATACCTAACATTGCCAGCATTTGCACAGACAGACAAGAAGCTTCCAGTTCCCAGGTGGGTATTTATTCGACTACGCCAACATTTACTCCCACCAATAGGAAATTGTCAAGGCTGACAAAGTCAACCTGGATGCTGTTCTTGAAACGGACTTATAATCAGTGGTTAGCTGGGACAGAAATTGGTTGCAAGTTTTAATGTCTCCAAACAAAACTGCTCTCCTAACATTAAGGATACCTAACATTGCCACATTTGCACAAGGATAGACAAGAAGCTTCCAGTTCCCAGGTGGGTATTTATCTGGATCACGCCACATTTACCCCCGTCTCAATAGGAAATCTGTCAAGGCTGACAAAGTCAACCTGGATGCTGTTCTTGAAACGGACTTATAACTGTATGGTTAGCTGGGACAGAAAATGGCTAGTAAGTTTTAATGTCTCCAAACAAAACTGCTCTCCTAACAGCTTGTTGATACTAGCATTGCCACATTTGCACAAGGATAGACAAGAAGCTTCCAGTTCCCAGGTGGGTATTTCATCTGACCATTAATTATTTACCCTGCCCTAATAGGAATTGTCAAGGTTGACAAAGTCAACCTGGATGCTGTTCTTGAAACGGACTTTATAACTGTGTTGGGCTGGGACAGAATGGCTAGTAAGTTTTAATGTTCCAAAACAAAAACTGCTCTCCTAACATTAAGGATAACAACATTGCCACATTTGGCACAAGGATAGAGCAAGAAAGCTCTGAAGTCTTAGTGTGTAAGTAGGCTATCTGGATCACACCATTTACCTCATTCCAATAGGAAATTGTCAAAGGCTGACAAAGCCACCTGGATGCTGTTCTTGAAACGGACTTTATAATCAGTAGTTAGCTTTAAGCAAAATGTCAGTGTTTTAATGTCTCCAAAATAAAACTGTTTCTAAGATAGGATACCTAACATTGCTACATTTGCGCAAGGATAGACAAGAAGCTTCCAGTTCCCAGGTGGGTATTTATCTGGATCACGCCACCATTTACTCCCGTCTCAATAGGAAATCTGTCAAGGCTGACAAAGTCAACCTGGATGCTGTTCTGAAACGGATCTCTATAATCAGTGGTTAGCTGGGACAGAAATTGGCTAGTAAGTTTTAATGTCTCCAAAACAAAACTGCTCTCCACATTAAGGATACCTAACATTGCCACATTTGCACAAGGATAGACAAGAAGCTTCCAGTTCCCAGGTGGCATTTATTCGGATCACGCTACCATTTACTCCTGTCTCAATAGGAAATCTGTCAAGGCTGACAAAGTCAACCTGGATGCTGTTCTTGGAAACGGACTTATAATCAGTGGTTAGCTGGGACAGAAATTGGCTAGTAAGTTTTAATGTCTCCAAAACAAAACTGCTCTCCTAACATTAAGGATACCTAACATTGCCACATTTGCACAAGGATAGACAAGAAGCCCCAGTTCCCAGGTGGGTATTTATCTGGATCACGCCACCATTTACTCCCCGTCTCAACAGGAAATTCACAAGGCTGACAAAAATAACCTGGATGCTGTTCTTGAAACGGACTTATAATCAGTGGTTAGCTGGGACAGAAAATGGCTAAGAAGCTGGACAAGCCTCTGTGTACCAAACTGTCTTTCTCTTAACATTATGATACCTAACATTGCTAGCATTTAGCAAGGATAGACAAGAAGCTTCCAGCTCCCAGGTGGGTATTTATCTGATCACGCCACCATTTACCCCTGTCTCAATAGGAAATCTGGTCAAGGCTGACAAAGTCAACCTGATGTTGTCTTGAAACGGACTTATAATCAGTGGTTAGCTGGGACAGAAATTGGCTAGTAAGTTTTAATGTCTCCAAAACAAAACTGCTCTCCTAACATTAAGGATACCTAACATTGCCACATTTGCAATGTTGATATGTATTTCCAGTTCCAGTGGCATGACGGATCATGCCCATCATTTACTCCTGCCCTAATAGGGAAATTGTCAAGGCTGACAAAGTCAACCTGGATGCTGTTCTCTTGAAACGGACTTATAATCAGTGGTTAGCTGGGACAGAAAATGGCTAGTAAGTTTTAATGTCTCCAAAACAAAACTGCTCTCCTAACATTAAGGATACCTAACATTGCCACATTTGCACAAGGATAGACAAGAAGCTTCCAGTTCCCAGGTGGGTATTTATCTGGATCACGCTGACCATTTACTCCCGTCTCAATAGGGAAATTCAATAAGGCTGACAAAGTCAACCTGGATGCTGTTCTTGAAACGGACTTATAATCAGTGGTTAGCTGGGACAGAAATCTGGCTAGTAAGTTTTAATGTCTCCAAAACAAAACTGCTCTCCCAACATTAAGGATACCTAACATTGCCACATTTGCACAAGGATAGACAAGAAGCTTCCAATTCCCAGGTGGGTATTTATCTGGATCACGCCACCATTTACCCCCGTCTCAATAGGAAATCTGTCAAGGCTGACAAAGCCAACCTGATGCTGCTCTGAAACGGACTTATAATCAGTGGTTAGCTGGGACAGAAATGGCTTAAAGTTTACAATTCCAAAACAAAAACTGCTCTCCCCAATGATGAAGGATACCTAACATTGCTACAACAGCAAAGGATAGACAAGAGCTTCCAGTTCCCAGGTAGTGGGTATTTATCTGGATCACGCCACCATTTACTCCTGTCTCAATAGGAAATCTGGTCGCTGCTGACAAAGTCAACCTGGATGCTGTTCTTGGAATGGGATCTATAATCAGTGGTTAGCTGGGACAGAAATTCAAGGTAAGTTTTAATGTCTCCAAAACAAAACTGCTCTCCTAACATTAAGGATACCTAACACTGCCACATTTGCACAAGGATAGACAGAAAGTCAGTGTCTGTGGGTGCATTATCTGGATCTGCTGCCACTGATGTCTCTGTCTCAATAGGAAATCTGTCAAGGCTGACAAAGTCAACCTGATGCTGTTCTTGAAACGGACTTGGCATCAGTGGTTATTGGGACAGAATGGTTGCAGTTTTGAATGTCTCCAAAACAAAACGCCTCAATATCATATACTTTAAATATTTGCCTACATTAACAAGGATAGACAAAGAAGCTCTAGTTCCTAGGTGGTATTTATCTGACTGGCCACACCATTTACTCCCTGTCTCAATAGGGAAATTGTCAAGGCTGACAAAGTCAACCTGGATGCTGTTCTGAAAACGGACTTTATAATCAGTGGTTGGGGACAGAAAATGGCTAGTAAGTTTTAATGTCTCCAAACAAAACTGCTCTCCTAACATTAAGGATAACAATATATTGCCATCAAATGTAAGGATAGACAAGAAGCTCTAGTTCCCAGGTGGGTATTTATCTGATCACGCCACCATTTACCCTCTTGCCTCTAGCAGAAATCTGCTTATATTGATAAAGTCAACTCTGATGTTGGTTTCTTTAAATGAATTTGAGAATTCAGGTGTGGTTAGCTGGGACAGAAAATGGCTAGTAAGTTTTAATGCCCCAAAACAAAACTGCTCTCCCAACATTAAGGATACCTACCATTGCCACATTTGCACAAGGACAGACAAGAAGCCTCCAGTTCCCAGGTATTTATTCGGATCACGCCACCATTTACTCCCGTCTCAATAGGTCTGTCAAGGCTGACAAAGTCAACCTGGATGCTGTTCTTGAAACGGACTTATAATCAGTGGTTAGCTGGGACAGAAATGGCTAGTATGTTTTTAATGTCTCCAAAACAAAACTGCTCTCCTAACATTAAGGATACCTAACATTGCCACATTTGCGCAAGGATAGACAAGAAGCTTCCAGTTCTGGTGTGGTATTTATCTGATCATCGCCACCATTTACTCCCGTCTCAATAGGAAATCTGTCAAGGCTGACAAAGTCAACCTGGATGCTGTTCTGGAACGGACTTATAATCAGTGGTTAGCTGGGACAGAAAATGGCTAGTAAGTTTTAATGTCTCCAAAACAAAACTGCTCTCCTAACATTAAGTGATCGTACATTGCTTACTGGTACAAGGATAGACAAGAAGCTTCCAGTTCCCAGGTAAGATGATTCGACCAATGCCATCATTTACCCTGGCTCCAATTAGGAACGTCAAGGCTGACAAAGTCAACCTGGATGCTGTTCTTGAAACGGACTTATAATCAGTGGTTAGTTGGGACAGAAATTGGCTAGTAAGTTTTAATGTCTCCAAAACAAAACTGCTCTCCTAACATTAAGGATACCTAACATTGCTGGTTGATTTGCGCAAGGGAAGACAAGAAGCTTCCTGATGTCATCAGTTCCCAAGTGGGTATTTATCCGGATCAAACCACCATTTACTCCCGTCTCAATAGGAAATCTGTCAAGGCTGACAAAGTAAACCTGGTTGCTGCCTTTGAAACGGAGCTATAATCACTGGCTAACTGGGATAGGAAATGGTTTCAAAGTTTTAATGAATCCAATACAAAACTGCTCTTCTTTCTCTCATAGAGAACCTTTATTGCTAGACATCAGCTGGGTTGATGCCAATCTCCTTGAGAGCTACAAACTGCGCCTCCTTGGCCTCACTTTTTCAAAGTGGAATAAATACATGAAATCTATAGTTGCATCTGCTGCTGGAAACGTTAGGCCACTGTTTCGAGCCAGAAAGTTTTTCTCGTCAGAATACAGCTTGCACACTTATAAATCCACCATTCATCTGCGCATTGAATACTGTTATCATATCTGGTCGGGTGTGCGAAGTTCTCAACAAAATTCAAAGAATGATCTGCAATATAACCGTTCATGATCTGGCATCTTGACTTCAATCATTTTCACACTAAGCTAACGTGGCTTAACTCTGTATCTTTTGTAAATCTTTACATAGCATTGAAATCTATTTTCCCTGGTGCAGCATTTAAGCGCGTTACGAGATTGAATTTTCACATGCGTATGAACGTCGAACTTGGTCAGTAGTTTGACGAGTGACCGCTTTGGAATACCAGGCGCTGTAAGCTTAGGTGTGCGGGTGGTCTAATGAATAACTGCTTGAAATTGTTTATAGAAGAGCAGAGTTCTAATCTCCGTAGGGTTCGTTGATTTCACTTTCGCACAAATATATTTGGGAAAGGTACGAATCCACCTCCTCTTTACTCAGTTATCTTAATTATTAAAGCTTGTATCACTAAATCGTTATTATATTCACGACCGCCACCTAACTTTTTATAATTTAAAAATATTTTCTGGTTTTAAATAACCTACAATGGTTTTATATACTGTAGAAAACGAACCATTTAAGCAAGTAGTTATTTACGAGGGTCAATCAATATATAAGGTGAATCTTTCGGTATAAGGACTTCTAATATAAATAGAAGCTTACTTTTTTTTCCTTTACTTCATTTTCAAAGGGATTTTTTTTTTTTTTGGCAGATTGAAAAAGAAACTTTGAGAGTTTTAGAGATTAACAAAGATGGCAGACCAAGAAGCAAGCTCCAGGATTAAACAGAGGTCAGTTATCAAGTTTTTGGTTGCTGAAGGGTGCAAACCATTTGAAATTCAGAGGAGAATGTCAACTGTGTATGGTGCCACATGTTTCAGCCAAAAAATGTCTACAAGTAGGCTGAATTGTTTACAAAAGTGTTACGGACGATGACAGGCCTGGGAGGCCTACAGAAGTGAGTCTCCTGGGGTGATCGAATCAGTCAATGACACCATTCAGTCTGACAGAAAGATGACAGTGGATGACATTGCAAAAACTGAGAGACTATTTCTTGGGACAGCACACAAAATTGTTCATGGTAACCATGGCAACTCAAAGGTCAGCTGCAAGGCTTCACACAGCAGCCCAAACTGTGCAGACCATCAACGAGCTGGGCTGGGAACTGCTCCCTCATCCCCCCTTACAGCCCAGACCTTTCCCCTTCAGACTTTCACCTGTTTGGACCCTTGAAAGCGTTCACGAGAGGCACGAACTTTGAAATTGACGATGAAGTCAAAAGTGCCGTGTGTGATTGGCTGAGACATCAGTCCAAAGATTTTTACGCTGAGGGAATACGGAAGATGGGAATAGTGTGTGACATTGCTGGGAGACTACGTTGAAAAATTTAAAAAAAGTAAGCTTCTATCTGTACATAGAAGTCCTTCTACCGAAAGATTCACCTTGTTTATTGAATGACACCCATAAAAGTCCTTCTACCGAAAAATTCACCTTATTTATTGAATGGCCCTCGTAGTTTTCATATAAAATTAACACCACCCGAAGCGCGATTTTTACTCGAAAGTTCAATTTTCCCTCTCTCCCCCTCGTAAGTTAAGTATTTATATAACTTGCATTTATTCTGATATAAATACCCTAAATTTGGCTTTCTTTTTTAGTTTAAGTACCCTTTGATTGTGGTACAGTGGATATCGGCTCGGAACGAGAAACTGGGGAGCCGAGTTCGAATTCCAGTTGAATCCATTGTATTCACTTACGCGCAAATACCCTTGGGAAAGGTATTAATCCGTCTCTTCCTTCCAGTTATGGGTTAAATAGCAGGACAGATTGAGTTCTATAGCTTTGGCCGGCAACCAGTCTACTGCAGAAAGCAATGGCAACCTACTGCGGGATAATCTTCTGCCCAGTCAGTCATGTCTCTTTCGAGACATGATCGCTGAAGCGTGTGTCACGTATGACACTTAACTGACTGACCCTTTGAGGGAAAATTGTACTGTTGGTGGGTTTGAGGTTAACGTCTGGGATAATTCTGTGGTTTCCTCGTTTTTTTACGTTCTCAGGAGAGATCCAGTATCAAACACGTTCGAGTAATCTTTTAGTGTAAGCCCAGTACATAATAAGGTCACCACAGATCAACTTTTCTCAGATCGAAGGATCCTAAGGGAAATTACATTCGACCAAGTCTACTATTTCTATTTACATTTGGGTTTCCTAACGAATCATAATCCCTTTCTTATTATTTTTGAAGTAAAATCATTTATAATAAATTCCTGGAGTAATATATGCTGCACAGTAGTCATATGGAATTATCAATATTCGTCATGTAATGCATGTAACACTGTTGTTCTTTGACTGGGGCTGGATTAATTCTTTTACATCTAGAATGTTTTTTTATTTCTCAAAGTCAACACATTTAGAAAACTGTACTGTAGCAAAGACAAATTCAATGCATTTTATAAAAATAATTTGTAGTGGCTTTTAAACAATCATAGGTTTTATTGCATTAGCCGATGTTTTTAAAATAGTACATTAACACAGGGATGTGCGTTGTAGTCCAATGGATATCGATTCGGAACGAGAAATCGGAGAGCCGCGTTCGAATTACAGTTGAATTCGTTACAATCATACGCTCAAATATCCTTGGGAAAGGTATTAATCCGTCTCTTCCCTCCAGCTATGGGTCAAATAACAGGATAGATCGAGTTCTATAGCAACCAGTCTACCGAAGAAAGCAATGGTAACCTACTGCGGGATAATCTTCTGCCCAGTCAGTCATGTCTCTTTCGAGGCATAATCGCTCAAGCGTGTATCACGTATGGCACTTAACTGACTGACATTAACACTAATCCTGCTGGCGTCAGTTTAAACGGATTACTCTCTTTTCTTTCAAAGAATACCTGTCATTTTACTTAATGTTGATATTTTTTGAATTTCATACAAGAACGTGGATGCTTTCTAAACGACCGTTACTTTGACTTTGTTAAACTAACGTTGTTTTAAAAGGTTAAACAACAAAAATAATTTTAATCTCTCAAGGGACCCCTGTACGATATATATCATTAGTTCTTGTTGTAAACGTAATATTGGAACACCGCACTTGCGTTGTGTATTTGAATTCCTGTTAGACGAGTCTGCCGTGTATAGATGATTGTCTACTAACCAGCGAAGTCGGTTTTACTCTGACGCCATATAAATATCGCTAAATACATTTCCTGTGTTTATTATAATTTCGAATAAGGTAAAAGGTTGAAGACTTTGTTATAATAACGACTGATTTTCCAACATTATTCCGTACGTGTATTGTAAATTTACGAATATAGAATTAAAAACAAATTCATTACTCTTTTTATCAGTTTTTTTGCTGAACCCCTACCGATCTGTAAAGTTATAGGGATGACCGGAAAAACCCTGGACCAAACTGGCCCCTTTTATGAACTATGACCATTTTGTTTAAGGTTAATATTTTCTTGATTACACACAAATATTTGGACATTTATGGTGAAATGTTCTATAGCCTTGGATGGCGCCCAATCTACCGCAAAGAGAAACGTCAAACTACTACGGGATAATCTTCTGCTCAGTCAATCATGTCTCTTTCGAGACATGATCGCCCAAAACGTGTATCACGTATGGCACTTAACTGATTGACTGAATATAATAGTTGGAAACATAATTAAAAATTCAACTGGGCATAAAGAAATGGATCGGTTTTATATTGTTATAAAGTAATGAACTGATCCCCCACTAATTATAATTAATATAATAATGTAATATAATCTATTTCTTCTCCATCCAGCTATGAGTTAAATGGCAGCACAGATTGGGTTCTATAGCCTCGTCTGGCAACCAGTCTATCACAGAAAGCAATGGCAACCTACTGCGGGATAATCTTCTGCCCAGTCAGTCATGTCTCTTTCGAGATATGATCGCCCAAAGCATGTATCACGTATGGCACTTAATGACTGACTGAATATAATAGTTGGAAACTATTAATTAAAACTTCTACTATGCATAAAGTGGGTGATCGGTTTTATATTGTTATGAAGTAATAAACTGATCCCCCACTAATCGCTACCTAATAATATAATAGATCTCTTCCCCCTAAAGCTATGGGTCAAATAATAGGATAGATTGGGTCCTATCGCCTTGATCGGCTACCGGTCTACTGCAGAAAACAATAGCAAACTACTACAGGATAATCTTCTGCTCAGTCAGTCATGTTTGTTTTGGGACATGATCGCCTAAGCGTGTATCACGTATGGCACCTAACTGACTGAGTGTAATTTAAATATTTAAAAATGGCAACGAGTTTAAGTTAGTGACGATACGGTTAAAACTGACACCGTCGTTATTTCATAAATTATAACCATTTTCTTCAAAGTTTCATTTTCTTAAATTCAGATAAAAGCATTGAACCAATTGTACATTCACAGCTGAATACAATTAAAAGGTTGGTGAACGAATTATTAAAGTTAGGCGATGAGATAAAGGAGTACCAATGACATCAGCAGTCATTGCGAAGAACTGTCGAAATATTGCCTTCCAAAACTGTGTCCCCGATGCAATCATGGTTATCGTTTCTCGACTGCTAAGATTTACTGTCCGAGTCTCACATTTTTTTTCTTTTAAATCATTTCACCCCAAGCAAGGCATTCCAATGCCACTATTGCGCAGGGGGTTACACAGGGGAAGGTGATGAGAAAGAATGGTTAAATAAGGGAATGTCAGAAGAAGGGTGATAGACGGGTAAGTATACCAAGGATGAGGGTTGGGTAGATGGGAAGAGTGTTTGAGAGAATGGATGCGAGTTAGTGTGTTAGGAAGTGTCTATTGACCTTACATTTAAACTCCTGGAGATTGTAGCTGTCGGCGAAGCAAGTGTATGGAAGGAAATTCCACAGGCGGGAAGTGCGAGAAAAGAAGCTGTTAGAGTAGAAATTGCGGTTACATCTTATCTGTTTCACTGTAAAAGGGAGGGACCTAATTGCTAATCTAGTATCTCGTGCAAATTTATACCTGGTGGGGGGCACCAGTGATTTAAGTTCATCGGAGCAGAAGCCGTGAAAGTATTTATAGTAGAGGCACAGGGAAGCCACGTCACGCCGGTGAGAGAGTGACTGCAGCCAGTCTGCCAACTCGGTATCGATCACATTACAGATTCTCCGTTGTATTTTGTCAAGAACCCCGAGAAGAATAGCAGGGGCACCTGACCAGATGTGGCAGCAGTATTCAATGAACGGGCAGATGGTAGATTTATATATGTGCAGGATAGATTCAGACGGGAAAAACTTCCGGGACAAGCACAGAGAACCGACTTTTATCATGAAAATTATTGCGTATATGAGTAATTATACCTTTTGATACGCAATGAAACATGTTCCCTGCTTTTTCGCGTTGCTTTCCATGTTAAATTAACGCAGTCGTATTCCACATTTAAGGGAGTTTTGATTCTTTGTTTTTTGACAATGACAGATGAATTACTTAGTAAATCAAAATGTTCAAACTATTTTTATCGTTAGATTGCATGCGAGCCATCTTGTTGTAGTAAACGAAATTAAATAATATCGCTTTGGCTTGCATTAACACACTTGTGATATCGTGCTATGAGGATTGACTGAAAGTTTATAATCTGACGAGAAAACTCTCATTGAGTTTGAGATTTTGTTAGCGGCATATCAACACCTCCGTGGGTTATTTAATACCAAAAGGGTAAGGTTTTAAGTTTTTTGTTTTTTTTTTAATCGTGTCACCCCAAGCAAGGCATTCCACTTCCACTATAGCGCAGGGATTGGGTATAGGAAATGTCAGAAGGAGGGTGATAGACGACTTAGGATGTACATAGGGTGAGAGTTGGAGAGAGTGCGTGTGAGTTAGTGCGTTAGGAGATATCTATTGACCTTGCATTTAAACTCCTGGAGGTTGTAGCCGTCGGGGAAGCAAGCATGAGGTAGGGATTTCCACAGGCTGGAAGTGCGAGAAAAGAAGCTGTTGGAGTAGAAATTGCGGTTACATTTCATCGTTTTCACTGTAAAAAGGTGGGACCTAGTTGCCAATCTAGTATCTCGTGCAAATTCACATCTAGGGGGCACCAGTGATTTAAGTTGGTCAGAGCAGAAGCCATGAAAGTATTTATAGAAGAGGCACAGGGATGCCACGTCAGGCCGGTGAGAGAGTGACTGCAGGCGGTCAGCCAAGTCGGTATCAATCACATTACAGATTCTTCGCTGTATTTTGTCAAGAACCCCGAGGAGAATAGAAGAGGCACCCGGCCAGATGTGGAAGCAGTGCTCAATACAGGGGCGGATGGTGGATTTATATACTTGCAGGATAGATTCAGGCGGCAAGAATTTCCGGGCCCTGCACAGAGAGCCGACTTTCATAGCTGCGGATTTAGCAATGGATTCGACGTAGTCATTCCACTTGAGGTCCGCTGAGAGTGTCGGGCCAAGCAGGCGTAGTGATTTACTCTCTGGGAGGCAAGCCTGTTCCATGCTAATGGGAGGGAGGTACGAAATATTCGGTTATAGTGAAAAGGTTAATTTAGTCAGATTTTGATGAAACTTTTTTCTTATTTTAGAAAACTGAAGATGCCTTCAAGTTTTATATCCAAAAATGTATTGCTGGTAAGTTTTTTTTTTCGTTTAAAATGTTTTATGGTAATAAGTTTTTTCATCAAAAATGTAAAGCTGGTAGTATTTTTCCTTCAAAATTGTATTTTTCTATAAAAGTCGATTTTTATGTATATATTTCTATTCTATTATTATACATTCATGGTGTTTTGACTCCACTTTGGCAGGTAACTATTTGCCCATAGCTGGGACCCCTAACAGGTGCTACCACTCGGGGGTCAGACTAGACCTGGTAACAACAACAATTAAGAGGTGGTTTCATGCTCCTCACAACCTCCCAATCAAAGGCCTTTGCTGCCGGATGCAGTTTACCGTCATAGCCAGGACTGATACTCTCATTGAATGTGATCCAGTAAGCTTTATCTTTCAGCATATTCATCTTGCGATCCATACACTTCTTTCATTGATGTTGCCGTGCTGGGATCCCATTAGTGAGAAGCTTTCAACCTGTTGTTCGGAAAATGTTATCAACAATAGATATGGCGTCATCATCGCTGCGATACTGCTATCCACCGAAGTGTTTTATCATGTTGATATATAAATGATGATGGGACTAGATCAGCAGAATAGTAAGTGCGATTAACCAGTTCAAAGTCACAGTCAGGCCCAGCTGCATTTAAAGTAAAATAGCCTCGGATGTGCGTTGTGGTGCAGTGGAAATCGGCACGGAACGAGAAATCGGGGAACCGAGTTCGAATTCTAGTTGAATCCATTGCATTCAGTTATGCACAAATACCCTTGGGAAAGGTATTAATCCGTCTCTTCCTTCCAGTTATGGGTTAAATAGCAGGACACATTGGGTTCTGTAGCCTTGGCTGGCAACCAATCTACCGCAGAAAGCAATGGCAACCTACTGCGGGATAATCTTATGCCCAGTCAGTCATGTCTCTTTCGAGACATGATAGCCCAAGCGTGTTTCACGTATGGCACTTAACAGACTGACTGAATATAATAGCTGGAAACATGATTAAGGCTTCTACTGGGCATAAAATGGGGGTCGATTTCCTATTGTTTTGAAGTAATAAACTGCTCCCCCACTAATTACTACATAATAACATAGTACATCACTTCCCCCATCTAGTTATGAGTCAAATAATAGGACAGATTATGTTCTATAGCCTTAGTCGTCAACCAATCTACCGCAGAAAGCAATGGCAACCTACTGCGGGATAATCTTCTACCCAGTCAATCATGATCGCCCAGGCGTGTATCACGTATGGCACTTAACTGACTGACCTCTGTGCTAGAGCATTGTCACCATTCTCTTCGACAGTTTTCCTTGGAATTCGATCTTGACTGAATTTCTCAACAGTCTGAGCCAGTTGACATAGTATTCGCTACTGATGGTGTCGCTCTTTTGCATAGAATCAATAATCAAAATGTCTGTTGCATCCAAAAACTGAGACCATCACCTTCCCTGCAAATAAAAATTACCTTGTTCTTTTTTTGAGCAGGTAACGAGTTTATGTCCGCAGGGATTTTCTCTTTGTTTCTGGCTCAAAGTGATCCTGGGTGGGGAAACATTCAAGGAAATCAACCTGATCGGCCTGAAACAATTTTAAATTTTCCCGTAATATGATCAGCCTGGTGCGCTTTCAGAAGACGTGGCACTCATCGAACAGAAATCTTCGTCATGCCTAATTCATTGTGCCTATTTGATTTGGCTGCTTGATTAATAGCCAATCGTTAGTCATCCATCACCATGTAATATTTTCCTTTGTGGTAGCAGGACGTCCAGATCTTGGATCAATTACCCCTTCCATTTTCTCTTAGCCGCCTACTCTTGCACTGTTGATAAACCTGAATCATCATTTGCTAATGTAACACCCTCATCAGCATGAATGTCAGGCAATCTAACATTTTTCTTCAGCTTCTTGATTACGATGTCAAATTTTGTCCATTTTTAAGAGATGTCGCCACTAGTTACTTTTGATGCCTTGTTTGAAAGGACAGATGCCTATTCAAGTGAAAAGAAACAATGCAGTTATTGACAAGAAGAACTGATATTAATGCATGCAAGGTTTCACAGCTCGAGTATCACGTCTTATAGCGAACCTTGAAAATTTAAGCCCAATTTCGTGTTTTAGCATTTTTTTATTTTAAGATAATTGTTATTATAAATTATGCAATAAATAATTTAATAGCAAAGTGGAAAAAAACCATGTTACCTGTTTTGCTTTCTCTCTCTGTCCTAATAATAATATTCATCATATATATATATATATATATATACATAGGTTTTGCATTAAACCCATCAATACCCTATCTCCACCCCGATATTGAGCACATTTTAATAAAAAAACTACTTACCAAAATACCTTTCTCTGTAAAACTGTACTCCCAAAAAACTAACAATATTCGCGCTAAACATTCTCACATCTCAATACTATGTATTTTATATATATACTAGCTGTATAGCCTGGCGGGGCTCGGGGATTTTAGTAATTATGTTGAAATGGTAAAGTCAAGAAGAAGTGGAGGCTTGTCTCTGCAACGTTTGAAGGGTTGGCACCTCATAGAAAACGTGAAATTTTTACAGCATATGATAAGGTAGAAGTTACAAAAAAGACACAATTTTTGTAGGAATATAATTAAGCGTTTCGGAGAAATAAATGATCGCAAAAAGAAACATTTTCCCATTAATTTTTGCCGCACCCTGCGTGTCAATTGAAAGTTTTTATCATATATCAAGGCATCCGGACTTGATCTACCAGTGACTCGATTTCGGTTTTGTTTGAGTGAAGTGTCTTGGAGAAATGCATAACAGTGTGCAAAAGACAAACCCGAAATTACGGTTTGTCGTTGGTTTTTGACGTACCCTGTACATAGATTCGAAACTTTTGGGTAAATCAAAGGTTCGGACATTGATCTACAAGTAACTTGATTTGAATTCGCATAAGTCGTATCGGAAGCGAAGAGTTCGTAAATCCTAAGCGTTCCGGTGATTTCTGGCGTAAATCTATTCAAAATCTTTCCTGTACATCAAAGGTTCATGCGATGATCGACAAGTGAACAATTTTTTGTTGAAATCGGACCAAGGGTTTCGGAAGAGTAGGCTTCGTTAGAATGGAGACACACAAACACAGACTGACAGACATATTTATTTTTATATATATAGATCTCGCAGGAGGGAGAATATATTTATTTATATTTATAAAGATTTTTGTTTTTTCTGTGTGTACAATATAGGAGAATATGACGAAAAAATAGATTTCTCTATATCAGAACAATGTTAGGTAATTGAATTCCATCAATACGAAAATTACATTACGTTTGATGAAATTGTTTTAGAGGACCGAAATGAGTTAATTTTTTTTTTTTTAGTTTTTAAAACTTTGTTTTTCAATTATATATCATTGTGCTGAGGCATGGAAAGTTATAATTTCACCTATATAGTCAACAGAGTTGAAAGCATCAAATATTACATAAATACAATATATATATATATATATATATATATATATATATATATATATATATATGCGGATGACTATTTACGCTCTCACACTCTGATTGAGCACTCTGGAAGAATGGTAGACTTTGAAAAACAGTAGCTTCTCTAGCAACTACGCATCGTTCATTCAGCCATGAATTAGAACACTCTTAACTACTGGCGTGTGTATAATGATAATATACAGGCTAAAAAGTCTGCCTTCTTCTTCCGAGTGCTCATAGCTCAGAGGTAGAATCGCCGACTCACGCCAATTAGGTCGAGTTTCAATCCTGGGTTAAAAGCAATCGTAATGATGAGCTGTGATACAGCGAAACAGATCTGTCTGCGGATGACCATATATATATATATATATAGATATATATATATATATATATATACCTTCCTCACTATTTTATGTTGATGATGTAATTTTAGATTGACTTTTTCCCCTTTTATCATTGCATGCCTAACATTGTTTTAGAATAAACAAATTAATATTATTGATATATTACACTTTTTTGTAATGAACAAATCACATTCAAAAAGTGGTTCCCGTGCAATCAGCAAAGTAGTCAGTAACTTGACAATTGACCGCTTGGAGATACCAAGTGCTACAAGCTTGGAACTTCGTGGTTGTAATGAGTAATGCTTCAGAATTGAAAATCAGAAATCCGGGTCGCAGTTTCAGTTGAGTTTGTTATCCATATATATAAAAGGCAAGATACTTGTGTGTGTGTGTCTGTCTATCTATCTATCTGTCTATCTATCTGTCTGTCTGTCTGTCTGTCTCTATGTCCTTTATACAAATCCACAATTTTTATCCGATTCTCCCTAAACTTCACACAAATATTCTTTAGGCTTCCGGTCCGGCCATGGGCTATGTTTTTCCGATTTCACCGCGACAGCGGACACCGATACACCGATATCCGATCAGGTCTGATCAAGATTAGGATATCAGTCCTTTTATCGTGGTTCTTGCTGCAGAATTTGCTCTAACTTGGTAAAATTATAGTTTTTAGTCTCAAACATTAGTATATCTTCTCAGATGACTAATTTTCTCCGATAGTCTATCGAATTTGATCAAAATCTGATACTTAGCCATCAATATGGCTCATATTTGCCAATTTTACTCCTGATGGTTACGATCAGTTTTCAAGGACTTACATAGGTTAGTTTAGCCTTGGATGACTTATTTGACTCCGATATTGAAAATCGATACCCCGATATCCTGTCGGGTCTGATCAAGATCAGGTTTTCAGCCCTTTTATTTTGCTTTTTGCTTCGGGTTTGGCTCTAAGTAGGTTTAATTGTAGTTCTTAGTCTCAACCATGATACCATTTACTCAGAGGACTTATTTACCCTCAAAATTCAGTTTGCGATGAAAAACGTATTTGACATCGATACAGGAAATCAAAATTTGACTTACAACCATTCATTTTCTTTCAATCTACGGTTTCGCTTTGACTGGAAACAACCATTACTTTTTAGTCTCTCTTGTCAACGTCCAAAGAGTCTGAATTCCAGGATAATGGATTAGTTTTAAAGCTTTCATTACACCCGAGCAACGCCGGGCTATACTGCTAGTTATTGATAACGCGCAAATAATCATGGGTAAGAGATTAATTTATTTCCTCTCCACCCACTGTCATGTAAATCAGAATGAGTATGGAATTTTAAGTTGCCAGAAAGTAGCACTTTTTGACTAATGATTTTTGTAAAATCATATTTTTTATATTCGCTCTTTTAGATTCTTTTTATAATTTACATCAAGCACTAGGAAGTGTTATAGCAGGAGATGGAAAGTGCGACACTGAGATCCGAAAGCGAATTAGCATGACAAAGGACGCGTTCCAAATGCTGAGTAAAGTATTAAGAAACAGGAAACTTTCGCTAGAAACAAAGAAGATAGTACTGGATTGCTATGTGATGCCAGTTCTTCAATATGGCAATGAATGCTAAAAAATATCATCGAAGATGAAGGAAAAACTTGAAGCAGCTGAAATGTGGTCTACAGAAAGATGCTGCAGATATCCTGACCCGAGCATGTGAGCAATGATGAGGTGTTGGAAAGAATGACAACGAAAAGAAAATTAATATTGAGCATCAGGAATAAGTTCCTGGAACATGCAATGAGGAAGGAGGGCTTGGAGAACCTGATATTGACAGGGAAAAAGAGACAGAGGAAAGCAGCGGATAACATATTGGAAGGGCCTGAGCAGGTGGACGACAGAACGGGGGTTGCGTGGTGTAACAGGAGAAAGCGTGCTAAAAGCCACTTGTCTAGTTACAATTTTCTTATCTTTCGACATGAATTATGTAGAAATTGTCCAAATGATCTGTATGTCCGAAATTTCGGCAGTTCTTTTACCTATTTTCAAGAATAATTTTATTTTATATTTGAACTAAATGCATGTATTGTTTCATGTATATATCTCCAGGTATAAGAATATTTTATTTTCCAAACACTGTCAGCACATTATGGTCGTGTTCATAGTTGATATTTATGAGTGTTTGCTTTTTCTCTTTTTAACATTCTTACTTATAAATGAAGCTATTAGATTTTTACTCTATTTGAATATAGCTCGATTAGGTCTAGTTTAAATACACACAGTAGGGCCTCCTACGGCATGTAGCTTAAGAGAGTGACAAGAAAGGACTACAAATAAACTGCAAGAAAATCGAATGCATGGTCATCAGCCAAAAGAGCCGCCCAAAATGCCAAATACATGTTGGGGGGGGGGGGTAAAATTAAGCAGGTACGAAATTTAAATATCTGAGAAGTGTTTTAACTGCAGACGGAAAGTGCGACACAGCGATTCAAAGGTGAAAATGGCATGGCGAATGACGCGTTCCAGAAGCTCAGTAAAGTATTAAGACACAGGAAACTTTCACTAAGAACAAAAAGGAGAGTACTGGATTGCTAGGTGATGTCAGTTCTTCGATATGGCAGTGAATGTTGGACAATATCAACAAAGATGAAGGAAAAACTTGAACCAGCTGAAATGGCGAGGTGTTGGAAAGAACGGAAACGAAAAGGAAATTAATACTGAGCATCAGGAAGAGACAACTGAAATTCCTGAGATATGCAATGGGGGAAGGAGGGCTTGGAGATCCTGATACTAACAGGTCAGATAGTGGGTAAAAGAGACAAGGGAAAGCAGCGGATAACATATTTAAAGGGCCTGAGCAGGTGGATAAGAGAACGGAGGCTGAGACACGTTACAGGAGAAATCGTGCTAAGAGCCATCAGGGACAGGGAGACGTGGACGGCCATACTCGCCTACGTCCAGAAAGGTCAGGGTACATAGAAGAAGAAGAATCTAGCAAATCCCCTCTGCGGCATTTTCTTCTTGTATGTTTTTCAAGACGATCATGGCCCTCCACATCTCCCTGTACCTGGTGGCTCTTAGCACGATTTCTCCTGTTTCATCATCCAAACCCCGCCCTGCCATCCACTCAAGCCCATAAATCTAGAATATAAATGTATAGAAACTAGCATGGCCACAAAATCAAGGATCAGTTTATTTATTGATTTCAATATAGAATTGATCCCCCATTTTATATCCACATTATAATTTCTTATAAACAGTTGAAATATATATTCTTCTATGGGTCTTATCCTTTCAGGACGTAGGCGATCATGTCTTTCCTCGTCTCCCTATCCCTGGTGGCTCTTAGCACGCTTTCTCCTGTTACAATCCCCGTTCTGTCATCCACCTGATCAGGCCCTTCAAATACGTTATCCGCTATTTTCCCCTGTCTCTTCTTCCCTCTATCTATCAAGCCCTTTTTTCGCATTGTATGTCCGATGGAACTTTGGCTGTCTTTTTCTGATGATTAGTATTAATTTCATTTTTGCTTCCATCTTTTCCAAAACCTCATCATCGCTCACATGGTCGGTCCATGATATCGGCAGCATCCTTCTGTAGAATTACTTTTTTGTCGTTTCGAGTCTCTCCTTCATCTTTGAAGGGATTGTCCAGCATTTTCTGCCATATAAAAGAAATTATATCATGTAACAGTTTAGTACTCTCGTCTTTGTTTTCAACAAAATTTTCCTGTCTCTCAATATTCTGCTTAGCTTTTGCAATGCTTTCTTGGCCATCACAATATGTCTTCAAATCTCAGTGTCACACTTCCCGTTCTCTTTTAAAAAAACTTCCCAGATATTTAAATTTCTGTTTTCACTGGCCAAAAAGATAAAATAATTTTTTACCTACTGGCATTATAGCATGTGTGTTTGGGATGGAAACAACTATTTGAAATATTGTTAAAAGTAAGTCGTGATTTTGTTTTTATTTATTTTTTATGCTTAATCTTAAACGTTTCATGGTTATTTGAACGAGTGTTTTTTTGGTTTTTTTCAAAGAAATTTCTTGACTGGACATTGACTAAGTTAAAACTTAGTTAACTCACCACTCTTAAGTTTTTTTAATCGGAGTAGATAGACCAAACTATCGCCCGGTTCACACTCCACCCACGTCTATTGACCAGGAGTAGAGACTTACCCCTTGTTCCCTGTTTAGGATGTGGTTTTCGGCTTTCTCTTTTCTCTCCTCAGACCTTAGTATTGGTGCTTCCGTGATTTTCCTGCGATGTGTCTGGTTGGTGGCAACGTCTCATCATTGTAAGGGTACCGGGTTGGCAGTTTCCTGGTTGTTGCTTCCGACTGGTAATTAGGAGCCCTAACTCTTGCGTAGTGTCAAGAGCGGCTGCTCTGATCAACAGTTGTATAATATTGGGGTTCTTTTAGTGCCATGTTGCGCAAAACTGAGGCCACACTTTGTTGCAGCCCGAACCAGTTTCCCTCCCAGCACAGATCGTGGATAATGACCGCATGCATCCTCTACTCTAGGTCCCTCCCAATCAACAAACCCTAACATGATAAACAGTATCAGAAAAAATCCTAAACCAGCCAAACTCAAATCACTAAAATCTCTTTTCTTTTACTAATATCCGGGGCATTCGTACTAACTTTCCTAGCGTAGATGCTTTCCTCCACGAAAAGTCCCCTGACATTCTAGCGCTCTGTGAGACTAACCTCAACTCATCAATTCTCTCCTCTGACTTCTCCATCCCTGGTTATCTTATCCTCTTAAGGAAGGATTCCACTATCTACATGCATGGGCTGGGGGTCTACGTGAGTGAACACCTTCCTAGAGCTAGGGTGACATCACTCGAATCTCTTGACCACCAATATGTATGTCTCCATCTGTCACTTCTCAGTTCGGTTCGCTACTTTTTCTTTCTTTACAGTTCTACCTCCTCTCCTGACTGCTCCCTTCTAGATAGCATTTCTGACAACATAGATAAGTCTATTTCCTACCACCCATTCACTCACATATTTGTATTCGGAGATCTTAACGCCCATCACTCTGAGTGGTTTAAAGACTCTGTTACTGATTCAGCGGGCATCCACGCCATGAACTTTTCTATTTCCCAATCCCTTACGCAAGTGGTGGACTTCCCCACAACTTTCCAAGCACTCCCTCTGGACACTCCTCTCTACTAGATCTATGCTTCACCTCTGCACCTAACTCCTGTCAAGTCTCGCAGCTTTGCCCTCTCGGCAACTCCGACCATGCTGTTGTCTCTCTCAATATTTCTTTCCTCTCTCACACCCCCAGGAGCTTCCTACCTATAGGACCTCCTATTGCTACCAAAAAGCTGACTGGGACGTCTTTCGCGATTTCCTATGCGACGTCCCTTGGGGAAAACTGCTTGATCTCCCAGTTGATGACTGTGCCTCTGAGGTTTCGTCCTGGGTGAAAGCTGGCATTGATGCCTTCATACCTACCAGGAAGTATTGCCTAAAACTCATTCCGCTCCTTGGTTCTCTCCTGCCAGTTAGGCCGCCATTGCCCACAGGAACCATTACTTCCGACTATTCCGGAGACAGTCATCTGACCACAATATTCGCCTATTCACGTATACTTGTAATGAGTGTAAGAGAATCCTAAATGACGCAACGCGGTTGTTTGCTGAGAGAATCAGACAACGCATAGCTGACCGCAAGTTCGGCTCCAAGGACTATTGGCGGTTATGCAAACGGGAGCTGAACAATAGCAAATCAACTATCCCTCCTTTAATCAATGAATTTGAGGTTCTCACGTCATCTACGGATAAAGCTGAGTTCTTTGCTCGTAGATTCTCATCCAACTCCACATTTGACTCATCTGGAGTACCCTCACCCAACTTCCCTATTACAACTGAGGCTAAACTGGACGACGTATATAATACCCCGACAGTAGTATCCCGAGTAATTTCAAAACTTGACCCCATAAAGCGAGCGATGGCGATGGAATCCCTGTGATAGTCCTAAAGAGGTGTGCTCCTGAACTATCCCCTGTCCTCTCTAAACTGTATAACTACTGCCTTTCTGCTTCCTGCTTTCTTGCATGCTGGAAGTTCTTTTCAGTCGTTCCAGTATTTAAGAACTGTGGTGAACCCGCAGACCCATTCAACTATCGCCCTATCAGTCTTCTACCAATTTTCTGGAAAGTGTTCGAGGCCATAATTAATGTTGAAATAGTTCAACATCTTACTGCCCACAAACTCTAATCTGACAGGCAGTATGGCTTCCGTTTTGCCAGGTCCACGGCCGACATGCTAACAACCGTAACGGAGTACATGCTCCAGGCCCTTGATGAGTCAGGCGAAGCTCTTACTGTTGCTCTGGACATCTCCAAGGCTTTTGACAGGGTTTGGCACTCTGGCCTTCTATGCAAGCTACGGGTATTAAAAGACGCTTGCTTGATTTAATCCAATCTTTTTTAAATAACCGCAAAATGAAGGTCGTTTTGAATGGGCATGCCTCTTCATCCCACAGCACAAATGCTGGTGTCCCTCAGGGCTCTATCCTGGGCCCGACGCTCTTCCTTATTTTCATCAATGCCCTCCAAGATGAGATCAAGAGACAAGTAGCCATCTACGCATATGACACCACAATTTACTCCGGCATCAGTAAGAAGCCCGTCGTGGCGCAAACATAATCTCCCTGCTGATCTTGAACGGGACCTACACTCTGTGGTGAATTGGGGCAAGAAGTAGCTTGCCAATTTCAATGCGTCTAAGACCAAGTTGTTGTCTGTCAATCATCACAGGCAACCTCTCCTGCCTCCCATAAGTATGGACCAAGAGAGTCTCCCTGAGAGCAATACACTGCGCCTCCTCGTCCTTACCCTCTCTTCTGATCTCAAATGGAACCACTACATCGAGTCCATAGCTTAATCCACTGCTAGGAAGGTTGAGTCACTGTGTCGGACCAGGATGTTTTTCCTGCCTGAATCCATCGTGCATATATACAAATCAACCATTCGTCCGTGCATGGAATACTGCTGCCATATATGGTCTGGTGCCCCTGCTGTTCATCTCAGTTTTTTTAACAAGCTCCAAAGGAGAATCAGTAATGTGATAGTTACAGCCACTTCCCCACCGACGAGATGTGGCCTCACTTTGTCTGTTCTATAAATACTTTCATGGCTTCTGCTCCAACGAACTTAAGTCACTGGTGCCTCTGCAACAGGTGTTCACTCGTGCAACCAGATTGGCAACTGGGTCCCACCCATTCACAGATCAACCAAATGCAGACGACAATTCTTCTCTCGCACTTCCCGCCTGTGGAACTCGCTTCCTTATTCTTGCTTTCCTGACGGCTACAACCTCCAGGAATTTAAATGCAATGTCAATACTCATCTTCTAACCATTTGACTCTAGTTCTTTCCCCACTCCGGATATCCTTTCCTTTCTCTCCATCTTTGCAACTGTCATCACACCTGTATTCCCATCCTTCTCTTGCTCCTTTCTAACTAGTTCGTCTTCCTCTTCACTCTCTTCTACTTTTTACACTTATGTTGCCCCCTGCACATCAGTGGCATTACCGCCTTGCTCGGGGTGATACGATTTATATTTAGCATTTTGATTTCCTCTTTTTATTGATTACCAGACATTCAGTTTTCTTGTTGTTTATACGTAGCTCTTTCTTTTCGCTTTCTGGTTCTGCCTTTTGTAGAAGATTTTGAAGTTTCCTTTCTGTGTCTGCTACTAGCACTGTAATATCTGTGTATTTTATTTTGTTTAGATTGTGGCCGCCAATGACAAATCCCGAGTCAGGCGAGGCTCTTGCTGTTGCTCTGGACATCTCCAAGGCTTTTGACAGCATTTGGCACTCTGGCCTTCTATGCAAGCTACGGGGTTACGGTATTAAAGGACGCTTGCTTGATCTAATCCAATCTTTTTTAAATAATAATCTTTAGATTGTGGCCGCCAATGACAAATCCTGACAGGACTTCTAGTTCTTTCAGACTTTCCCCGCTGTATAAGTTGAATAGATCTGGTGAGAAAATAACTCCTTGTTTTAAATTTCTTTCTACTTTTGTATATCTGCTGTACTCATTTCATTCTATATACGGTCAGTTAACTGACAGTACAGGTTATTGATTATTCTTACGCCTTTTCTAAATATGTCTAGATTGCCAAACATCTCGATCAAGTATGTTTCGCGCTGCTTCGCCCGTCTCTCTTTCCCTTTATCTGTCCATGTGAGCATTAGATTCTCCAGGCCTTCCTTCCTCATTTTGGTTTCCTCTTTTTACTGATGACCAAGCATTCAGTTTTCTTGTTGTTTATACGTAGTTCTTTCTTTCCGCTTTCTGTAGCTGCCTTTTGTAGAAGATTTTGAAGTTTCCTTTCTGTGTCTGCTATCAGCACTGTATCATTTGTGTATTCTAGATTGTCCAGATTGTGACAGCCAATGACAAATCCTGATGGGACTGCTAGTTCTCTCAACATTGCTTCGCTTCCTCGTTTTGTGTCTCTGACACGGCGAGGTTTTTGAAGTTTCTGAGTAATAAAGAAAGAAGGTTTGGAAAATCTGACACTCACGGGGTGAATAGAGGGAAAGAAAGACAGGGAAAAATAACGCGTTACATATTTGGGCTTAAATAAACGGATGGCAGAACAGCGTTAAGGAAAAAATAATTAGATAAAATATATAAAGAACAAAAAAGGACAAGAGGATGTGGAGGGCCATGATCGCGTACGTCCTGAAGAGACACGGCATTTAAAAAAGGAACTTTTCTGAAAAACAATTTTAATAGACATATTTTCTGTCGATAAATGCAGAATGTTGCCTTATAAGGAAACAGTTAATAGTTTTCCTACCACTAATTACTTTTAAATTGAGGTTGTTAATGAGAAAACGATTAAGAAAAAAATTTTTTACAGTTATTAATTATCTGGTGACGAATCTTATTTTCAAATGATTTCTCAGCGGTACCATTTTATTCATCCCTAACGTGTAGAGTATCGATTAACCAGCCGTCAACAAAGCACTCGTTCAATTACAACGGAAAGCCTATATCGATTAACTACCGATAATGTTTATGACAGATTCAAGAATATGGACCATAAATCCTGTGGTTTGGGATCCATTAAATTCATTTACGTGACAGAATACAAACTAATTCAGGTTATTTTGTAGCCATTTATTCACGCGTGAAACACAATAGCCATCGATATATTGAGATGAAATCAAAATAAAGATTCAGTACGTTTTTTTTTTTCTTTTCGTGAGAGAAAGGACTTTATGAAGAGACGTATTTAGGAGCAAGTGAGAAATTAATGGGGAATAAATTTATAGGTTGCTAGAGTGAACACACGCATGCGTAGAAGATGCATACAAACGGAAGTCCAACAGAATTGCAAAGTGTCAACGAAAGTCAACGGTACTGAACGTCAAGTCAAGCTGACCGTACCAAACGTTCTATGAGATAACTCCGAACGAATTCATGTCACATGAGCGACTATTAAAATATTTCACTGATATTAAATCCCATAATGACAGTTTCAGTAATTATTTATGTTTGAAAGTAAACAATTATCCTACCCTGTTAATAGACTTTGACTGATCACTTATCTTTTATATAAGACATGACTAAGCAACCAATCAGCTTGAGTATATTTCTGTTAACAGCATAATATAAATTCAATTAATAATATATATAATTATGTATGAATTAATAGCATAATATAAAAATAATATAAATTTAATTAATAGTATATATAATTATATATAAATTAATATCATAATATTAATATAATGTAAATATATATATAATTATATATAAATTAATAGCATATTATAAATATAATGTAAATATAATTAATAATATATATAATTATATATAAATTAATAGCATAATATAAAAATAATATAAATTTAATTAATAGTATATATAATAATATATAAATTAATATCATAATATTATTATAATGTAAATATATATATAATTATATATAAATTAATAGCATAATATTAATATAATGTAAATATAATTAATAATATATATAATTATATACAAATGAATAGCATAATATAAAAATAATATAAATTTAATTAATAGTATATATAATTATATATAAATTAATATCATAATATTAATATAATGTAAATATATATATAATTATATATAAATTAATAGCATAATATTAATATAATGTAAATATAATTAATAATATATATAATTATATATAAATTAATAGCATAATATAAAAATAATATAAATTTAATTAATAGTATATATAATTATATATAAATTAATAGCATAATATAAAAATAATATAAATTTAATTAATAGTATATATAATTATATATAAATTAATATGATAATATTAATATAATGTAAATATATATATAATTATATATAAATCAATAGCATAATATAAATATAATTTAAATAATATAAATGGCTTATATGGGTGTAATGTCAATCGTTGTACGTTTTCCGCGAAGCGGTCGACTCTTCTTTACTCAGAGGAATTGGATAGCCGAACTGTAGTTCTCCAAAGCCTACATCCGACTCTCATATGTAAAGTCCCATGGACACTGCGACTGACACACCCCATCGAGTTAAACTATGTGAGAGTAGTCGGAAGGGTTAACCAATCTGACCGGTTAAAGGAAAAACGCCTCTCACCAACCCAAGTGGGCTAAGCGACTATTGGTTAGTTGCCATCTTGGGTGTAAGAGCTGCATCTCCGGGGTCAACAGCTTTATTGGAGGGCGGATGAATAAAGAGTGGATTAACCTTAACAAAGCTGGTCTAAAAGGGACCAGAAATCCATTGCTGTATTTTGCTTTGAATGTCAACATGAACTACAGAAATAAGTGGAGTGGTGATTGAATAAATTACTGAATGAATAATATAAAACCACACACACACACACACACATATATATATATATATGTGTGTGTGTGTGTGTGTGTGTGTGTGTGTGTGTGTGTGCACTATGGAGTAAATATTTGGGGCTACCGTCTGGATTTAATAATTAGTACGTTTCACGCCTTCTTTCTTTCTTGGGTTTGATTAAATCTTACTAAAAACTATTACCAAAACTATTTAACCCATTAGTGCAAGGAACCCAATTATTTAGAGAGCAATTCATCTAAATCTTAAAATGTGTCACCCCTAAGTTTACTATTAGCCAGCGGAATAGATCAGAAACAAACGAGAAAATTTGAAGGAAGATTTACGCAGTCATTAGTTAATTTCTGTATTATTATTATTATTATTATTATTATTATTATTATTATTATGTCATTTTTCATCATATTTCGATTTCTGCTTTGGTCTCACTACCCACCAAGTCTGCGGGGAGACCTAAGGCAGGTAGTGGCGTGTTGTTATGGCTCCATTTCATGTTTTTCTATCTTCCCTATCATCTCCAGCATTACATAGATAAAGTTTTCCTTAGTGTGTGGGCTGTACTTAATAAGACAATTTTTTGTATATCTCTTAAGCTGGGGTTTCCAGGGATTCTTTCAATGTGTTGTTTTGTTCCATTTTTTATCATTCCAAGTGCACCTACTATCACTGGCACAACTCTTGTTTTCAATTTCCACATTTTTCTTATTTCAATTTCCAGGTCTTTATATTTTGACAGTTTTTCAAATTCCTTGATTGCTATGTTACAATCCGCTGGACAAGCCATATCAATTAATAGACAAGTTTTCTCCTTCTGGTTTTTAACAATAATGTCTGGCCTGTTTGCTTCAATTTTTCTGTCTGTGTAGATGGTGTAATCCCATAGAATGGTAACATCTATTTCTGTAACCGGTGCTGGGTGATGTTCATACCAGTGTTTGCCTACAGCTTTTCCATAATGTTTGCATATTGCCCAATGTAAATATTGCCCAACTCTATCGTGGCGATTTTTATATTCATTTGGGGCAAGCACAGAACAGCCTGAGATTAGGTGGTCTATTGTTTCTTGGTGTTTATCACAAAACCTGCATTTTGGATCCATATTATTATGCATAATATTTGCCTGAAAGTTTCTCGTGAAAAGACTTTGGTCTTGTGCTGCAAGTATAAATCCTTCAGTTTCAGACTTTAATCCAGATGCACGTAACCATCGATGAGTATTAACTTTGTCAACATTAGATTTATTGGCACGTACTGGATATTGGCCATGCAGAGGTTTGTCTTGCCAGCGCTGTTTCATCTGTTCAAGAGCTTTATCTTTGGCTTTCATTTTCATATTCTTTGCCGCAATAGTCGGCTCTTGACTTCCGTTCTGCTTTTCTACAGAATCTACTAACTGTAAATCTTGTTTGAATTTACTGCCTTCTTTTATTATTGAATATTTTTTCTTTCTTTCTTCATGTTGCCTTACTAATTGTAACATCCAATCCTTTGTTGTTTCTATGTATGTTAGTAAGCCAATAGTTGTTGTCTTGTATGACAATTCCAGCTCAATAAGACCTCTTCCACCTTCTTTACGAGGTATGTTTATTATTATTATTATTATTATTATTATTATTATTATTATTATTTCGTTAAATTTCTGTTGTATACACATTTCTTTCTGGGTCCCAGCTAGAAAGCTAAGATCAGAAATGTCTTCATGGCATCTTCGGCAGATCATTTTTATCAAAATACTCGAAAAATGATCAGACATATTTTACTCGTAATGGGGGAGCTGTACTTGTAAGTACTTTCTTTTGCAATTCTTTAAGGCACGGGCTTCTGTGACTCACTTCAATGAACATATCGGACACTTTTCCAATCGATCTGAGTGCCTCAGATACAACTGAAATTATTATGTCGTCATGGGCTGTAACATTTAGCTTTCCACTTCAATATCCTCATCTTTTGAAAGTTTTTTTAAAAGATTTTCAAAGATAACTTACAAACTACGGGGTCTGAAATGTCAATAAGTAAGCGTATTCTGATTTGTGGGTGTTTGATAACAATGTCTGTGAGATTAGCTTTGATCGTTCTGACTGTGTGTATTATAAATTCTCATAAAATTTATTACAGGTCGTAAAACTGTAACCGGGTCTGGGTGATTTTCATGCAAGTTTCCCTCCCACAGTGCAGATATTGATCCATTCTATTATGGCAAATTTTATATACAGTAGATGATAACACTGTGTAAATTTGATACAAGATGTTATGGGGAAACACGCCTATTCCTCAGGTAATGGACTCTCTCTCTCTCCTATATTAATAAGAGTTAACAGGAAATTCATAGGAGTTCTTTAGAGTTCTATTGGAGTTCAGTAGAACTACTAGGCAGTTGATATTAGTCGGCAGTTAGCCGAATACTAAGGAGTCAGCTTTCAGTGAAAGATTAGCAAGTTCATGACATTTTGGGTACGTTAAGTGGATTAGCAACCGACATAGCACGATTATAACCTTCATTGCGAAGACTTCTCCACAACACAAGATTATCAACTTTTTCTGAATATTAATCACAATCTGCATTTCGGGTTAACTCATTTTTTCAGTACGTGTGATTGGTAATTTCTAGTTAGCAAGCATTGGTCCTCTGCAGCGAAAATGAAACTTTCAAACATTCGCCTTCATCTTTTAACCTTGCACTACGCAACCACTGATGGGGGAGGGGCTTGTCTACATCAGCTTTTCTAGTAACTGTAGAGTATTGACCATGAAGAGTCTATCTTGCCATTGGTTCTGCATTCGGTACATTGTATTTGTTATTGATTACTTTTTTAGGTTGTTTGCAACTGCAGTTGGTGTATTATGGTTTATTTGCATTTCTTCATCCAATTGACCGCTTGGGAATACCTGGTGCCGTAAGCGTTTAGTGACGGATGTGCGTTGTGGTGCAGTGGATATCGGCTCGGAACGAGAAATCGGTGAGCCGAGTTCGAATTCCAGTTGAATACTCTGCGTTCACTTAAGCACTGGTACCCTTGGGAAAGGTATTAATCCGCCCTTCCCTCCAATTATGAGTTAAATAACAGGGCAGGACTTGGGGACCCTGCCCTTAAAAACAAATCCCGAGGAATCTTGGTACTCGGAAAGAAAAAAGTATTAATACACACAAAAACTTATATAAAAACAGCAATAAAATTGTTGAAAGAAAAAAGGTATTACCAGCAATAAATAAATAAAATTTAGTTGGCAATAAATGACCCGCTGAGGTTGATATGCCATAAAACAAAACAACCAACCAACCAATCATCTAATTGAAATTCGTTTTTGAATTTATTAACTTCCTTTAGTACTGAAGAAGGTTTCTTATTTCTTTCATGTTCTTGGACACAAATTATCGTTGACTATTCTGTACCTTCCAGGTATCTTTCAAGACCGATTTTTGTGGCTTTGTAAGACAGACCCAGTTGAATTGATTCTTTGCCTCGTTCTGATCTCGGCTCAGACTCACTATCAGCATGAGCCTTAAAATTATGCATGCGATGGCAAGTGAGACGCCTTTTTCATTTTGGCATCCATTAGTTTAGAGTCAGCTATAAGTTCAATTAAGGATGTTGAAAATGTATTCCACCACAGAGACAGACACAATATTTATGGCCAATGTTCTGTTTTACGAATTCAACTCGGTATTTAATTCCAGGCATACGAGCCTCGATTATCATTTGTCTGAGATTCTCTTTCATTTGGACATTCTGTATTCTACATCATTCGACGACTTCCCTTTTTCTATAGGCTTCTTCTTTTTCCATTTTTTTATAATCCTATCACCCCAAGCAAGGCATTTTACTGCCACTGTTGAGCAGGGGGTTACATAGGAGGAAAGTTATGAGAAAGAGAGACAGGTTATAGGGAGTGTCAGGCACTCGTTGAGAGAAGGATGTCAGTGGTCATAAAATGAGGGATCAGTTTATATATTGATTGTAATGTAGAATTGATTCGCCACTTTATATACACATTATAATACTATAGAATTTTTTTCTTATAATCATATTGCCCCAAGTAAGGCATTTTACTGCCACTGTTTTGCATGGGGTTATATAGAAGGAAAGTTATGAAAAAAGTGACAGGTTATAGGGGGTGTCAGGAAGTGGTTGAGAGAAGGATGACTGTGGCCATAAAGTAAAGAATCAGTTTATATATTGATTGTGATGTAGAACTGATCCCCCACTTTATATCCTCAATATAATAGTATAGAATGTTTTGTTTTTTTATAATCATATTGCCCCAAGTAAGGCATTTTACTGCCACTGTTTTGCAGGAGGTTACATAGTAGGAAACTTATGAGAAAGTGCGACAGGTCATGGGGGTGTCAGGAAGTGGGTAAGAGAAGGATGAGAATACTGATGAGAGTGGAGTGGACCGAGAAAGGAGCATGAGAGAAATTTATGAGAAATAGTGACAGGTTATGGGGGTGTCAGGAAGTGGGTAAGAGAAGGATGAGAATACTGATGAGAGTGGAGTGGACGGAGAAAGGAGCATGAGAGAAATTTATGAGAAATAGTGACAGGTTATGGGGGTGTCAGGAAGTGGGTAGAGAAGGATGAGAATACTGATGAGAGTGGAGTGGACGGAGAAAGGAGCACGAGAGAAAGTTATGAGAAAGAGTGACAGGTTATGGAGGTGTCAGGAAGTGGGTAAGAGAAGGATGAGAATACTGATGAGAGTGAAGTGGACGGAGAAGAGAGCATGAGAGAGAGAGGATGCAGGTTAATGAGATAGGAGATGACTATTGACTTTATATTTAAATTTTTGGAGATTGTAGCTGTGGGGAAAGCAAGTAAACGGAAGGGAGTTTCACAGGCGGGAAATGCGAGAAAAGAAACTGATGGAGTAGACTTTGCGTTTACATTTTATTGGTTCCACAGTAAAATAGTGGGACCTAGTTGCTAATCTTATGGCTCGAGTAAATTCATATGTAGGGGGCACCATTGAGCTAAGTTAATCGGAGCAGAAACCGTGAAAGTGTTTGTAGTTGTTTATATCTAACAATAATATCGGGAAAATTAAACATTATGTCGAAAATAAAAATGGTGTTATTCATAATGATAGAAGGGGACACAATGTAGGAGGTTTTATCCTCCATGTTTTCATTTGTTTCGGTCCCTGCGTTTTAGGGTCACTTCATTGACAACGGTTCATGTGCGGTGCAAACTTAGATGTGCGCGGGTTAAAGGCTCTGAATTGGAAATCGGACAGCGCAGTTCTTGTCCTAGTCGGGCAACTACACATGGGGCAGATATGAACACACCTCTTCTTCCCACCGGCTATGTGTTAATTACTACTTGTATCAATAAAATCCTTATTATTTCACCAAGTCCTTAGAAGGAAAAAAAAATTTTCTAGCTTTAAATAACCTGAAAATTTTGATAATCCGTAAAAAATAAATAACTTATTCAATTATTTTGATCCATATAAACTTTAATACACATCTGAATATTCAGAATCGAAGAAGAATTTGAAATTAATTTACAAATTTTTCTACGAAAATGAAGACTATATATATATATATATATATATATATATATATATATATAGTCTTCATTTGTAAACGAGTAATTACGCGACCTAGGTTTCTACTAATTTTTCAAAGCTCTATTCAAATTATCAAAAAATTTCTCAGCTAGTCCGTTTGACATTGGGTGATATGGAGAGCGGTAGTGATGTGTTCGAGTTGATGTTTCACAGCAGTCTCTAAATTCTGTAGGTGTAAACTGACTTCCATTATCGGACACTAACGTGTCTACTACTCCGAATCTAGCGAACAATTCATGAAGAAATTTTGTAACCATTTCTGTAGTTGGTATTTTGCATCTGTGTACTTCCGACCACTTCGAGAAACTGTCGACTACAATGAAGATATAATATCCTTCTAGAGGTCCCACGAAATCAATGTGAATTCTAAACCAAGGTAGGTCCGTTTTTTACCACCAGGGTTTGAATTTAATAGTAGGTGTCTTGGCTGCCAAGGCACAGCCTTTACATGTTTTGACAGCGTTTTCTATATCATTGTTCATATTTTTCCAATAGACACAGCTACGGATCAAACTTTTCATATTAGTACTCCTTGGATGACCAGCGTGAAAATCTTTCAAAATACGTTCGTGGAGTTTTAATGCAATCACGACGCGTCTCCTGTATAGTAACACCTCGATTCATATCGAGAAAACGTCCGTTGTTCGCTGGTCCTTTTCAACAATTTTTGCTTTAATTTTCCTTTATACTCATCGTTGAGAGCCCCTTGTTTTATTTGTTCAAGCGTCATTTGAAGTTCCCTTACTTTTTACAAAGATTAGTTTTTAATTCTCCTTCAGACTGAAGGGAGGCGATCACTGTGTTTTCCAGTGATTCTTTGTACTCGAGAATTAGTCTTGACAACCCATCCGCATGGGTGAAATTTTTCGTTGACACGTACTCTATTTTATAATTGTAATTTAACAGTGTTGTACTCCATCTCTGAAGACTGTTAGCTATGTACGTAGCAAACCTTTTTTTTTAGCCAAAAATGGTGAGTAGTGGCTTATTGTCTGAAGAGTTAAATGTCGACTCTAAATATAACGGTGGAACTTTGCGACTGCAAATATAATCCCAAACGCCTCTTTTTCAATCTGCGAATATTTTCTTTCCGCAGGAAGCAAAACTCTCGACGCGGGAGCTACCTGTTTTAAAGTTTCATCAGTCATCTTGTGAATAATGTACGCTCTTACGCCATACGAACTCGTGTCGCTGGCAACAATGATTTCCAAATCTGGGTCGTAATGCGTAAGAAACAAGGCTGACGTTAGTATTTTGTTTATTATTTATTAATGCCTGCTGGCATTCAGCTGTCCGAACCCAGGGCTTGTCTTTCTTTAATAGTTCATTAAGGGAGCACACAAATCATGCATATTTGGCATGAATGCTTGGTAATAATTTGCTAGTCCAAGGAAGCTCTGCAACGAAACGATGTTATTGGGTGCCGGCATGTCTTTAATCGTGGTAGCCGATAAGGATTCGGTCTCCAACCATCCTTGTCGATTATGTGTCCTAGGTATTTGATTTTTTCTAAAAAATAAAAATCACATTTGGTCACTTTCAGTTTGAAACCGTACTCTTAATTGTTAGCTAAAACTTTGTGGATATAATCCTTATGTTCGACTGCGCTTTGGCATTTCATCAGAATCTCATCTAAATAAGCATCTGCGAAGTCAAGGCCTCTCAACATGGAATCCATGACTTGTTGAAATATTGCTGGCGCTACCTTGACGCCAAACGGTAAACGTTCGAATTTATATAATCCGCGATGCGTGTTTATAAATAATAACTTCGAACTCACCTCTTCAACAAGAATTTAAAAATAAGCATCGCTAAGATTAATTTTGGAGAAAACATTCTCCCCATTTAGCTTATCAAAACTGTATTCGGGGCAATGAAGAGAGCAATGATAGTCCTTCTGAAGAGAATTCAATCCTGTGAAAATCAGTGCAATTGCGTTAGTCCTCCGATTTATTTTTGGCACGGAATGATGGTGCGGCTTATCGCTGTACTCTACATTTCATAGAACTCCGGTTTTTATTAATCTATCAAGTTCCTGATTAATATGTTCCAACGAGGCAAAACGTACAATACGCTTCTTTTTAAATACTGGTTGAACGTTTTGTTTTAATTCAACTTGAGCCATCATTTTCGTACATCTGCCTAATCCACCCGAAAAAAATTCTTGAATAGGTTTCCTTCAGTTTTTTGTTTTTCAATTTTTCATCTTTGGCATTCCAATTTTTTTCATTTTTTGCAGTATGAGTTTATAGGTAATCCCAAAAGCTGGAATTGTGTCATCCAATCAGTGCCAAATAGGTTGTTCCTATTTTTCAAAACAAATATTTTTAATTTAAAAGTCTTACCGTTGAATGTTACATTCACAATTAATTCTCCCTCGAATTTAATTTTTTGCCTGTGACAAATCTTGCTAGATTTTATCATGGTTGGCTTGCCCAGGCTTTTCCATGCTTGCAAATTTATTATCGTCAAATCAGACTCCAAGTCTAGTTGACATTCCACATTTTTGTTTAACATTTTTACGTGCACCAATTTCCTGTTATTTGCACCGTCTGGTTCGTCCGACCTTGTATTTTTTATGCAGCTCTTGGTTTTCTTTTTAGATAGGCAATGCGAACTTTTGTGTCCTAATCGGTTATAATTGCAACATTTTTCGTTCCGAAAAAATATCTTTATATCGGTGCAGAGCTTCATATCCGTTAGAAGGCAATTTATTTTACTTTTTCTTTGTTTCGTTAATTTTAACAGACTTTGTTTCTGTTTGCAAAGTACTTTTTTATGCGAGCAATACCTGATTCTTCAATATTTTTAGAAGCTTGCTTTACACTGATGTACCCTAACATTCTTCAGCGATCTATTAAAGAGTGATATTCGGCTCATTCTCCAATTTGCTTAGTATTCTTTGCTTAATTTCTGCATCTTTTGTTGAAAGTAGTTCATACAGGAATATCAAATATTTGAAGTTATAAGTACTTAGCTCCACCAGTCTAAAATCATCGCTTGTTTAGTATTGGCGCAAAATGGGCTAATTGTCTGATTCTTTCTTATTTAGATTTAGACATTTCCATCTTTTTTTGAAAAAGAGATCTCTTTGAACTGAAAAGCTCCGTGATTAATTTCACTGCTTCGGTGAATGTCAATTCACTAGTCTTCCGCGGCAGAATGTAATTTACGAATTTTGTATGCTTAGTTGTGCTAAGTTTCCTCAGAAGAAGACGTAATTTTTTCGCGTCGCTCCAATTTTCACAATCTGTAGTATATATATATCCTCATATCTCCTAAGGAATGACGCAAAAGTTATGTCTTCCTCGGGAACGTATGTAAAATTCTCTATCATACTCCAAAAGGAGTCTTGCAAAAAAAAATTCGTTTTTATTGAAATTACTACGTCTTGTTAGTTTAAAATTTTGCTTTTAAAATTCCAGCTGTCTCTCTTGATTTTCTTACTGGGTTTGCAAAAAATAAATTCCATTTTTCCTGTTGAGGGAGCAGTTATTTTTGCAACATTTATTGTTGTTCCCGCTGGTACATAATAAAATTCTAATAAAATTTTTATAAAGTTCTAATAAAATTCTTTTTAAATCCTCCATGATAAGTGTGTTTTTTTTCCGGTTTCTTTTTTTTTTTTTTCAAGATGCTTTTCAGACGAAAAATTTAAAAAAAACATTTTCGTACTTCCACTGGCAATGACACGTAGTTCTATTTCGAAAACTAGTGTTTTACAGTTTTTTTTAATCTTGCTGGTCCTCACAAATCTTCGCGCAAAACATTGTTGCAGATGTTTGGTGCAAGTCTTCGCCCAAATCTTCGTCGCCAATTTGTTGTGGCCTGTTTTGGCCCGGAAGTAAAACATGGAAACAAGAAGGTAGGTTCAAGCAATGTATTAGAAAAACAGAACATGTATGCAAATACGAGCGTTCGCAATCAGCAAGTTAGAAGTGCAAGTCCAAACGCTATACTTACGCTGCGTCTCGGGTGCCTCGCAGCTGCCTCTCGAAAGTCACGCAGGTTAGTATTATTTTGACGGAGAAAGAGTCCATTCCTGTAGATAGGGCACGATAACAGATAAATAGAGAGAGAGGCGGGTCGTGTTGGACTATAAAAATCATCATTTTAGAATTTTAGACCTGCAAGAATAGAATATATATATATATATATATATATATATATATATATATATATATATATATATATAATTCCAGGTTAAGAGGACTCAAAGTTTTACTGTTTTGAGTGCCCCGGCATTAGTTTTATTGTGAACAGTGCTCAATATAATAAATATTATAGAGCTTAATATAATTACATAGTTATAAATTAATTATATGTTGCGACACTGAATTTCTATGTTTCAAGATAGATTCTCATCATCAGGCAATGTTTGCAGTTGGTTGTGCACATGATTTACATTTAAATGACAAAAATCTTAGGTTTGCTGTGTATGTATGTGGAAAGATTTATAATTTACATGCGTGTTTCTTTTAACTAATCAGAGCGAATGTTTATTTTGGGATTTTTCCCCAAAGTATACCAATTTTTTTCTTTTTTCCTCCTACTCTTTTCCATTCTTTTCGCTCTCTAACAATCAAGATGTCAGCCTGCCTTTAATCTAATCTTGTCATTTTCCTTTTATCCTCTCTTCTTTCTTTAGTTTTATTGTTTTTAATGTGATATACCCATTTAGTACCAAGGCTGTTTTTTTTTACTTTCTTATCAATTTTGGTCTATCTATTTATTTGTTGTAAAGCTTTTTTTTTATTAAAAGAAAAATTGTTTTAAATAAATAATTTTATGTTTCAATTTATTTTAATAGTTCGTCAGTAATTATTTTCCTTAAGCCTTTGTTGGTTACATGCATGTTATTTCATTTAGATTTTAGCCTTTTTCTAATCTGAAAAATTTGCAATGTCTACATATGACATTTATCTCATTGCGTTTATTTAATAGATTTATATTCTTAAATGATTTAATAATAAATAGTTTTTCGTATAAACATAATGAACATGGTTCATTTAAGGACTTACAAATTTTTTTTTAGAATTTTCCACTTTATTGTTTACTTTTTTATTTCCTTTAGATGCCAATGATATTTCGAAGTGGATGTTCTATTTTTGTATTTGTTATTATTAAATGAAGAAATGTGCTGGTAAATCCGCTGTTTAAGAGTATTTTTAGTACTCCCTATATAAATTTTTATATTATTTGGATTTTCCTTTGAAGATATTTTGCATTGATAGACGATTGATTCAGTTAGGCACCTGTGTTCTAATGGCAGTCTATAGGGTTTTTACAGTTACATTTTTCTTGTCTAAATTGTTATTTTCTGTTATCCGGTTGTTTTTATTAATTTTGTTAAGGTTTTTTAGAATAATATTATTGTGATTTTTTTATGATTATTTTAGATTGTTTATACAGTTGTAATTTATTTTAATAGTGTTTTTATTAAAGATCTTACTTGTGGATTTTTTCCGCAAAGTGTTTCCTATTTAACGCAAGGAATTTTTTCCCAGTTTACTACTAGTCATCTGTTTGAAAGGGGAGGTGAACCAGATAATAATTCTACTTCTATTTTTTCTTCGGGTGTTACTTTCCTCGTTCCCATTTTTAATATTTATATACATAGCATGTATATAATGTACAAATAATTCATAACTATATATATATATATATATATATATATATATATATATATATTATTGTCATCCGGAGACAGATATGTTTCGCTGTATCACAGCTCATCAGCACGGTTAGACTCAGATTGCTACACAACCCAGGCTCGAAACCCGACCGATTTGGCGTCAGTCGGCGACTCTACCTCTGGGCCACGGGGCGTCAGTCTTTTTAGCGCATATCATATTACGCGCCCAATAGCTAGAGTGCTCAAATTCATTTTTACTGAATGAGCGATATATATATGACGCATCTATGTATATATAGATGCGTTTCTTTGTTTAAAACTTCCTCGGACGAGGTTCGTTTACGTTGATTAGACTACACGAACTCGAACGAGACACGTAGGAGCATTTAAACTTTTAATTTTATTTTTTGTATCTCTCTTTTCCGCAGATAATCTCGCCAATCCCATTTAGATACTTTTTCTTTTTGTTTGCTTTAGATTTGCTATTAAATGTTGCACATTGGAATAACAGACGACCTGCCAAAAAAGGATGTATGTTAGCAATTCTACTACTTGTTACTCGTCTATTATTATTTTTTATCAAAGTTCATCTAATACAAGGCCCCAGAATTACTCGGAAGAGTCTTACAGAATGTGGTATGTGATAAAAAAATTAGTTGTATAAAGTTAAGTCTAGGTAGGTTAGGAGGATAGATAACAGTTCTTCACTGATATCATGAGATTAAGATTGTATCCTTTAGGAAAGTATCTACGCAGGAGTTCTATAAACTCAAAGTTATTGATAAAATCCTCTTGCACTTGAAATCCGAAGGATATGAGTTTGACTTGATTTCGTAGACGTGGCATATTGGTTCGGAGCTATAAAAACCGGAACTGGTGGATAAAAACCTGTAGCTTTTGTAGATATTTTTCATAGAAATATTGACATATCAGCGATAGCCTTGCGACAATGTATCAAAATAACACTAGTAGCTTTGTGGTGCAGTGGATATCCGCTCGGAACGATAAATCGGAGAGACGAGTTCGAACTTCAGTTGAATTCGGTGCATTCACATACGTGCAAATACTCTTGGGAAATTGCGAATCTGTCGATTTTCTCAGCTATGAGTTAAATAACAGGACTGATTGGGTTCTATAGCATTGGCTGGCAACCAGTCTACTGCAGAAAGCAATGGCAACATACTGCAGGATAATCTTCTGCCCAGTCAGTCATGTTATTTTCGAGACATGATCGCCCAAAGCGTGTAACTGACTGACTGAATGTACCAATATGAGCAATATTAATTATAATTTCATTTTACGTTCATCACTGTTTAAATAAGTATACTCCCACCCGGCAAAATGATACAATTGACTCACTGAAAGTGCGTTCCTGTTCGGTCTTTATGTAGATGTAATAATCTGCTCAACGGGCGCCAATAGCTCAAAAGTAGAATTGCCGACTGATGTCAAATCGGCCGGGTTTCAATCCTGGCTAGAAACACTCGGATGTCTTACCGTGCTGATGAGCTCTGTCTGCGGATGACTATATATATATTTTTTAATAGATGTGCGTTGTGGTGCAGTAGATATGGACTCGGAACGACAAATCGGGAACCCGAGTTCGAATTCCAGTTGAATTACTTGCATTTACTTATGCGCAAATACCCTTGGGAAAGGTATTAATCCATCTCTTTCCTCCAGTTATGGGTTAAATAATAGGATAGATTGGGTTCTATAGCTTGGCTGGCAACCAGTCTACCACAGAAAGCAATGGCAATTTACTGTGGGATAATCTTCTGCCCAGAAGATAATCTTCTTTCGAAACATGATCACCCAAGCGTATATCACGTATGGCACTTAACTTAATTAACTGCCTAGTGATGAAAGTCGAATTCCTATTTGTTTTTTCATAAAATATACCAACGCATAGCTAAGTACATTTAATTATTTTGATTAATGGTATAATTTTTTTCCGGAGCCATAGAGAGGAATTATTAAACGAAGCCTATATTACAAAAAATTCATGGAATTCGTCATCAACAAAAATGAAATCATTTTATGGTTGCCTCTGCTCAAGATTTTATGACAAACTTCATTCATTCAGGCTTGGACTTCAGTATGTTAAATGAAAATTCCATTGTTTTTCAGAATGTTTTCGAATTCCTACAATAGTTGTTAAAATATCTTCTTTGGTGAATGGAACCATCAGACTATTTTTTAAAATTTCGACCATAAAAATCAAATTCTGAAGATGATTTTTATTAATATTTGTTCTGCTTTAATTCCATTTAATACCTAGAGTTTAATACCATTTGCTCTGTGAGAATACAATTTAATACCATTTAATACTATTTGCTATATGAAAATACAATTTAATACTATTTAATAATATTTGCTATGTGAAATACCGTTTAATACCATTTAACATTATTAGCTATGTGAAATACCGTTTAATACCGTTTAATACTATTTGCTATGTGAAATACCGTTTAATACCATGTAATACTATTTGCTATGTGAAATACCGTTTAATACCATTTAATACTATTTGCTATGTGAAATACCGTTTAATACCATGTAATACTATATGCTATGTGAAATACCGTTTAATACCGTTTAATACTATTTGCTATGTGAAATACCGTTTAATACCATTTAATACTATTTGCTATGTGAAATACCGTTTAATACCATTTAATACTATTTGCTATGTGAAATACCGTTTAATACCATTTAATACTATTTGCTATGTGAAATACCGTTTAATACCATTTAATACTATTTGCTATGTGAAATACCGTTTAATACCATTTAATATTATTTGCTATGTGAAATACCGTTTAATACCATTTAATACTATTTGCTATGTGAAATACCGTTTAATACCATTTAATACTATTTGCAATGTGAAATACCGTTTAACACCATTTAATATTATTTGCTATTTGAAATATTGTTTAATACCTTTCTCTTATAAATACTTCTATAAATACTTTCACGGCTTCTGCTCCGATGAACTTAGATCACTGGTGCCCCCTAAATACGAATTTGCACGAGATACTAGATTAGCAACTAGATCCCACCCTTTTACAGTGAAACCGATAAAATGCAGCCGTGACTTCTACTCCAACAGTTTCTTTCCTCGCACTTCTCGACTGCGGAATTCTCTTCCAAACGATTGCTTCCCCGACGGCTACAATCTCCAGGAGTTTAAATGTAAGGTCAATAGACACCTCCTAACACAATAACCTGCTCCCATTCTATCAAGCACTCTTCCCATCTGCCTAACCTTCATCCTCCCTATCCTTACTCATCTGTCACCTTCCTCCTGACATTCCCTATGTCTAACCACTCCTTCTCTTTACCTTCCCCTATGTAGCCCCATGCGCAATAGTGGCAGTGGAATGCCTTGTTTAAGGTGAGATGATTAAAAAAAACATTTAATACTATTTGCTATGTGAAATACCGTTTAATACCTTTTAATACTATTTGCTATGTGAAATACCGTTTAATACCTTTTAATACTATTTGCTATGTGAAATACCGTTTAATACCATTTAATATTATTTGCTATGTGAAATACCGTTTAATACCATTTAATACTTTCTGCTATGTGAAATACCGTTTAATACCATTTAATACCATTTGCTATGTGAAATACCGTTTAATACCATTTAATACTCTTTGCCATGTGAAATACCGTTTAAAACCTTTTAATACTGTTTGCTATGAGAAATACCGTTTAATACCATTTAATACTATTTGCTATGTGAAATACCGTTTAATACCATTTAATACTATTTGCTATGTGAAATACCGTTTAATACCATTTAATACTATTAGCTATGTAAAATACCGTGTAATACCATTTAATACTATTTGCTATGTGAAATACCGTTTAATACCATTTAATGCTATTTGCTATATGAAATACCGTTTAATACCATTTAATACTATTTGCTATGTAAAATACAGTTTAATACCATTTAATACTATTTGCTATGTGAAATACCGTTTAATACCCTTTAATACTATTTGCTATGTAAAATACAGTTTAATACCATTTAATACTATTTGCTATGTGAAATACCGTTTAATACCATTTAATACTATTTGCTATATGAAAATATCGTTTAATACCATTTAATAATATGTGCTATGTGAAATACCATTTAATACCATTTAATACTATTTGCTACGTCAAATACCGTTTAATAACATTTAATACTATTTTCTATGTAAAATGCAGTGCAATACCATTTAATACTATTTGCAATGTAAAATACCGTTTCATACCATTTAATAATATTTGCTATGTAAAGTACCGTTTAATACCATTTAATACAATTTGTTAAGTGAAATACCGTTTAATACCATTTAATACTATTTGCTATGTGAAATACCGTTTAATACCATTTAATACTATTTGCTATGTGAAATACCGTTTAATACCATTTAATATTATTTGCTATGTGAAATACCGTTTAATACCATTTAATACTATTTGCTATGTGAAATACCGTTTAATACCATTTAATACTATTTGCTATGTGAAATACCGTTTAATACCATTTAATACTATTTGCTATGTGAAATACCGTTTAATACCATTTAATATTATTTGCTATGTGAAATACCGTTTAATACCATTTAATACTATTTGCTATGTAAAATACCGTGTAATACCATCTAATACTATTTGCTATGTGAAATACCGTTTCATACCATTTAATAATATTTGCTATGTAAAGTACCGTTTAATACCATTTAATACTATTTGTTAAGTGAAATACCGTTTAATACCATTTAATACTATTTGCTATGTGAAATACCGTTTAATACCATTTAATACTATTTGCTATGTGAAATACCGTTTAATACCATTTAATATTATTTGCTATGTGAAATACCGTTTAATACCATTTAATACTATTTGCTATGTGAAATACCGTTTAATACCATTTAATACTATTTGCTATGTGAAATACCGTTTAACACCATTTAATATTATTTGCTATTTGAAATACTGTTTAATACCTTTCTCTTATAAATACTTCTATAAATACTTTCACGGCTTCTGCTCCGATGAACTTAGATCACTGGTGCCCCCTAAATACGAATTTGCACGAGATACTAGATTAGCAACTAGATCCCACCCTTTTACAGTGAAACCGATAAAATGCAGCCTTGACTTCTACTCCAACAGTTTCTTTCCTCGCACTTCCAGACTGCGGAATTCTCTTCCAAACGATTGCTTCCCCGACGGCTACAATCTCCAGGAGTTTAAATGTAAGGTCAATAGACACCTCCTAACACAATAACCTGCTCCCATTCTATCAAGCACTCTTCCCATCTGCCTAACCATCATCCTCCCTATCCTTACTCATCTGTCCCCTTCCTCCTGACATTCCCTATGTCTAACCACTCCTTCTCTTTACCTTCCCCTATGTAGCCCCATGCGCAATAGTGGCAGTGGAATGCCTTGTTTAAGGTGAGATGATTAAAAAAACATTTAATACTATTTGCTATATGAAATACCGTTTAATACCTTTTAATACTATTTGCTATGTGAAATACCGTTTAATACCATTTAATATTATTTGCTATGTGAAATACCGTTTAATACCATTTAATACTTTTTGCTATGTGAAATACCGTTTAATACCATTTAATACCATTTGCTATGTGAAATACCGTTTAATACCATTTAATACTCTTTGCCATGTGAAATACCGTTTAAAACCTTTTAATACTGTTTGCTATGAGAAATACCGTTTAATACCATTTAATACTATTTGCTATGTGAAATACCGTTTAATACCATTTAATACTATTTGCTATGTGAAATACCGTTTAATACCATTTAATACTATTTGCTATGTAAAATACCGTGTAATACCATTTAATACTATTTGCTATGTGAAATACCGTTTAATACCATTTAATACTATTTGCTATGTGAAATACCGTTTAATACCATTTAATACTATTTGCTATGTAAAATACAGTTTAATACCATTTAATACTATTTGCTATGTGAAATACCGTTTAATACCCTTTAATACTATTTGCTATGTAAAATACAGTTTAATACCATTTAATACTATTTGCTATGTGAAATACCGTTTAATACCATTTAATACTATTTGCTATATGAAAATATCGTTTAATACCATTTAATACTATGTGCTATGTGAAATACCATTTAATACCATTTAATACTATTTGCTACGTCAAATACCGTTTAATAACATTTAATACTATTTTCTATGTAAAATGCAGTGCAATACCATTTAATACTATTTGCAATGTAAAATACCGTTTAATACCATTTAATACTATTTGCTATGTGAAATACCGTTTCATACCATTTAATAATATTTGCTATGTAAAGTACCGTTTAATACCATTTAATACTATTTGTTAAGTGAAATACCGTTTAATACCATTTAATACTATTTGCTATGTGAAATACCGTTTAATACTATTTAATACTATTTGCTATGTGAAATACCGTTAAAGACCATTTAATACTATTTGCTATGTGAAATACCGTTTAATACCATTTAATACTATTTGCTATGTAAAATACCGTGTAATACCATCTAATACTATTTGCTATGTAAAATACTGTTTAATACCATTTAATACTATTTGCTATGTGATATACCGTTTAATACCATTTAATACTATTTGCTATGTGAAATACCGTTTAATACCATTTAATACTATTTGCTATGTGAAATACCGTTTAATACCATTTAATACTATTTGCTATGTAAAATACGGTTTCATACCATTTAATACTATTTGCTATATGATATACCGTTTAATACCATTTAATACTATTTGCTATGTGAAATACCGTTTAATACCATTTAATACTATTTGCTATGTGAAATACCGTTTAATACCATTTAATACTATTTGCTATGTGAAATACCGTTTAATACCATTTAATACTATTTGCTATGTGAAATACCGTTTAATACCATTTAATACTATTTGCTATGTGAAATACCGTTTAATACCATTTAATACTATTTGCTATGTAAAATACCGTTTCATACCATTTAATACTATTTGCTATGTGAAATACCGTTTAATACCATTTAATAATATTTGCTATGTAAAGTACCGTTTAATACCATTTAATACTATTTGTTAAGTGAAATACCGTTTAATACCATTTAGTACTATTTGCTATGTGAAATACCGTTTAATACCATTTAATACTATTTGCTATGTGAAATACCGTTAAAGACCATTTAATACTATTTGCTATGTGAAATACCGTTTAATACCATTTAATACTATTTGCTATGTAAAATACCGTGTAATACCATCTAATAATATTTGCTATGTAAAATACCGTTTAATACCATTTAATACTATTTGCTATGTGATATACCGTTTAATACCATTTAATACTATTTGCTATGTGAAATACCGTTTAATACCATTTAATACTATTTGCTATGTGAAATACCGTTTAATACCATTTAATACTATTTGCTATGTGAAATACCGTTTAATACCATTTAATACTATTTGCTATGTAAAATACGGTTTCATACCATTTAATATTATTTGCTATGTGAAATACCGTTTAATACCATTTAATAATATTTGCTATGTAAAATACCGTTTAATACCATTTAATACTATTTGCTAAGTGAAATACTGTTTAATACCATTTAATACTATTTGCTATGTGAAATACCGTTTAATACCATTTAATACTATTTGCTATGTGATATACCGTTTAATACCATTTAATACTATTTGCTATGTAAAATACCGTGTAATACCATTTAATACTATTTGCTATGTGATATATGGTTTAATACCTTTTAATACTATTTGCTATGTGAAATACCGTTTAATAACATTTAATACTATTTGCTATGTGAAATACCGTTTAATACCATTTAATACTATTTGCTATGTGAAATACCGTTTAATACCATTTAATACTATTTGTTATGTGAAATACCGTTTAATACCATTTAATACTATTTGTTATGTGAAATACCTTTTAATACCATTTAATACTATTTGCTATGTGAAATACCGTTTAATACCATTTAATACTATTTGCTATGCGAAATACCGTTTAATACCATTTAATACTATTTGCTATGTGATATACCGTTTAATACCATTTAATACTATTTGCTATGTGAAATACCGTTTAATACCATTTAATACTATTTGCTATGTGAAATACCGTTTAATACCATTTAATACTATTTGCTATGTGAAATACCGTTTAATACCATTTAATACTATTTGCTATGTAAAATACCGTTTCATACCATTTAATACTATTTGCTATGTGAAATACCGTTTAATACCATTTAATAATATTTGCTATGTAAAATACCGTTTAATACCATTTAATACTATTTGCTAAGTGAAATACTGTTTAATACCATTTAATACTATTTGCTATGTGAAATACCGTTTAATACCATTTAATACTATTTGCTATGTGATATACCGTTTAATACCATTTAATACTATTTGCTATGTAAAATATCGTGTAATACCATTTAATACTATTTGCTATGTGATATATGGTTTAATACCTTTTAATACTATTTGCTATGTGAAATACCGTTTAATAACATTTAATACTATTTGCTATGTGAAATACCATTTAATACCATTTAATACTATTTGCTATGTGAAATACCGTTTAATACCATTTAATACTATTTGTTATGTGAAATACCGTTTAATACCATTTAATACTATTTGTTATGTGAAATACCTTTTAATACCATTTAATACTATTTGCTATGTGAAATACCGTTTAATACCATTTAATACTATTTGCTATGCGAAATACCGTTTAATACCATTTAATACTATTTGCTATGTGAAATACCGTTTAATACCATTTAATATTATTTGCTATGTGAAATACCGTTTAATACCATTTAATACTATTTGCTATGTGAAATACCATTTAATACCATTTACTCAGTGACGATACCGTTTAATAGCATTTTTTCTGCGATAAGATGCATTATTGTCCAAAAAATGATTGTATCATCACCATTATTTTTTATCAAATGAAACGACAAATTATTTTGAATTGCTGTGTAGACTTGTGTCTTGATTGTTGAGGTACTGACTGCCATTCCCCATGGTCCATTTAATGACAAGCAACCACTTATCATGAAGGACATGGGAAAGTAAGATTGTTTTTTCGGAAATCATCCTTATTTTTTTAATAGAATCAGAAAAAAGGTTCCAGCCTCATTAGGTTGTTCAATGAAAAGTTTTGATACCGTTTAGAATAGACATTTCATCCAATCGTCCACATGAATCTTTTTTCTATTTAGCCCACTTCAACTAAATTTTTCTGTTTGTCTCTCGGTGGTGGCTTTCGTTTGGGTTTTCTCGCTGTAAATTCTATTCCATTCATGACCGTTATTGAACTGGAAGAAATATTCACGCGTGTCTTTTACTCAATTGTTTTCCATTGACTTTGTTCTTTATTTTCTCTTTCCAAGATATATCACTTTGAATCTTTTTATCCTGACGCTTTCATGTCTTTCCTGATCTAGCATTATATTTTCCTTTTTTAATAATCTTGTTTCTTTTATATTTGTTCCAAATTTTAGACAACTGGTTTGGAATAATCTAATGTCTTTCGTAACGCAGCGTTTTAGATTTCTGTCTTGAATAAGTTTTACGATAATTTCCATTGTGCCAATTCTTTTGCAGGAGCAATGCTTCCTTCTATTTAAGTATTGCTAACGGCTTGTTTATTTATGCAATATGTCTTTTAACTAGAGATAGATTTGCATACTTACGATACGCTTCGTCAGCATTTGTTTTAGAAATGCAAGTTCGTTATATCATGTTTTCTCCACATTAATCATCCCGGAATATTTTCTTTATGTGGCTCAGAGAAATAACATTATCCCTTGTTCCCTGTTTAGGATGTGGATTCCAGCTTTCTCTTTTCTCTTCTCAGATCTCAGTATTGGTGCTTCCGTGATTTTCTTGCCATGTGCTTGGTTGGTGGCAACGTCTCTTCATTGTAAGTGTACCGGGTTGGCAGTTTCCTGGTTGCTGCTTCCGACCGGTAGCTAGGAACCCTACTCTTGCGTAGTGACAAGTGCGGCTGCTCTGATCAACAGTTGCATAATATCCGGGTTCTTGTAGTGCCATGTCGCGCATGGATAGGTGTCCCTGCAAGCGCCTTCAGTGGGCAACCCCAAGGCCACAATCTGATGCAGCCCGAGACAGTTTCCCTCCCAGCGCATATCGTGGAGAATAACAGCCTGCATCCTCTACTCAAGGTCTCTTCCTACCAATAAACCACAATATGGAAAACTAAATCAGAAAAAATTCTAAACCAGTCAAACGATCTCTCTTAAGGAAGGATTCCATATGCATGGGCTGGGGGTCTACGTTAATGAACAGCTCCCTGTAGCTAGGGTGACAACGCTCGAAATCCCTGACTACCAATATGTATGTCTCCGTCTGTCACTTCTCAGTTCAGTTAGTTACCTTTCCTTCTTTACCGTTTCCCCTCCTGTCCCGACTGCGCCCTTCTAGACAGCATTTCTGACAATATAGATAAGGCTACATGCTACCACCCAATCGCTCACATATTTGTATTCGGAGATCTTAACGCCCATCATGCTGTGTGGTTTAAAGACTGTGTTACTGATTTATCTGGCATCCACGCCATGAACTTTGCCATTTCTCAATCCCTTACTCAAGTAGTGGACTTCCCCACACGATTTCCCAGCACTCCCTCTGGACACACCTCTCTACTAGGTCTATCCTTTACCTCTGCACCTGACTCCTGCCAAGTCTCGCAGCTTTGCCCTCTCATGCTGTTTTTTCTCTTAATATTTCTATCTTCTCTCACTACCCCCAGTAGCCTCATACCTATAGGATCTCCTACTGCTACCAAAGAGCTGACTGGGACGCCTTTCGCGATTTACTGGGTGAAAGCTGGCATTGATGCCTTCATACCTACCAAGAAGTTTAGTCTCAAACCTCATTCCTCATTCCACTGAAACCACTACTTCCGAATATTTTGGAGACATTCATCAGACCACAGTAGACACCTATTCACATCTGCTCGTATTGAGTGCAAGAGAATCCTGAATGACGCCAAGCAGTTGTTTGCTAAGAGAATGAGACAGCGGCCTGCTGACCGCAAGTTCGGCTCCAAGGACTAATGGCGGTTATGCAAACGGGTGCTGAACAATGGCAAATCCTCTATCCCTCCCTTAATCAATGAATTCGAGGTCCTCACAGCATCAGTGGACAAGGCCGAGTGCTTTGCTCGCAGATTCCTATCCAACTCCACATTTGACTCATCTGGAGTACCCTCACCCGACTTCCCTATTAGAACTGAGGCTAAACTAAACGATGTATACAGTACTCCGACAGTACTCCGACAGTAGTATCTCGAGTAATATCAAAACGTGACCCTCATAAGGCAAGCGGTGGTGATGGAATCCTGGTGATTGCCCTTAAGAAATATGCCTCTTAACTCTCCTCTGTCCTCTCTAAACTCTATGACTACTGATTTTCTGCTTCCTGTTTTCCCGCATGCTAGAAGTCCTCTTCGGTCGTTCCTGTATTTAAGAACTTTGGCGAACCCTCGGACATATCCAACTATCGCCCTATTAGCCTTCTACCAGTTTTGGGGAAAGTGTTCGAGGCCATTATTAATGTTGAAATAGTTCAACATCTTACTGCCCATAAACTATTCTCTGACAGGTAGTATGGCTTCCGCTTCGCCAGATCTACGGCCGACATGCTAACAACCATTACAGAATACATGTTCCAGGCCTTTGAGGAGTCAGGCGAGGCTCGTGCTGTTGCTCTAGATATCTCCTTTTTTGACAGGGTTTGGCACGTTGGCCTTCTATTCAAGCTACGGAGTTACAGTATTACCGGATGCTTGTTTGATCTGATCCAATCTTTTCTAAATAGCCGCATAATGAAGGTCGTCTTGAATGGGTATGTCTCAATATCCTACTGTGCAAACGATGGTTTCCCTCAGGGCTCTATTCTAGGCCCAAATCTCTTCCTTATTTTCATAAATGATCTTCCAGACGAGATCAAGTGCCAGGTAGGCATCTACGCAAATGACACCATAATTTATTCCGCATCAGTAAGAAAATCCGGCGTGGCGGACAAACATAATCTCGCTGCTGATCTTGAGAGAGATCTACGTTCTGTGGTGGATTTGGCTAGTTAATATCAATGCGTCTAAGACCAAGCTGCTGTCTGTCAATCATCACAGGCAACCTCTCCTGCCTCTCATAAGCATGGACCAAGCGAGTCTCCCTGAGAGCAATACACTGCGCATCCTCGGCCTTACCTTCTCTTCTGATCTCAAATGGAACCACTACATTGAGTCAATAGCTACATCCACTGCTAGGAAGGTTGGGTCGCTGTGTCGTGCCAGGATGTTTTTCCCGCCTGAATCCATCCTGCATATATACAAATCAACCATTCGTCCGTGCATGGAGTACTGCTGCCATGTATGGTCAGGCGCCCCTGCTGTTCATCTCAGTGTTCTTAAAAGGCTCCAAAGGAGAATCACTAATGTGATAGGTACCAACTTGGCGACTCGACTCCAGCCACTTCCCTGCCGACGGGATGTGGCTTCCCTTTGCCTGTTCTATAAATACTTTCATGGCTTTTGCTCCTACGAACTTAAGTCACTGGTGCCTCTGCAACAGGTGTTTACTTGTGCAACCAGACTGGCAACTTGATCTCATCCATTCACAGTTCGATCAGCTAAATGCAGGCGACATTTCTACTCCTGCAGCTTCTTTTCTCGCACTTTATGCCTGTGGAACTCCCCTCCATACTCTTGCTTTCCTGACGGCTACAACCTCCAGGAATTTAAATGCTATATCAATACACATCTCTTAACCACTTGACTGTAGTTCTTTCTACACCTCCCTGTATATCATTTCCTTTCTCCCCACCTTTGCAACTGTCATCACACCTGTATTCCCATCCTTCTCTTGCTCCTTTCTAACTGATTCGTCCTTCTCTTCAATCTCCTAATCGTTTTCTTTTATGTAGACCCCTGCACATCAGTGTCGTTACCGCCTTGCTCGGGGTGATACAATTAAAACAAAGTTAAATTGAGTTTGTTGAAAGAATATTTTATGAAGCCATAATGTTCAGCTCTTAAATAAGAAGGCTTTTTATGTTTGTTGTTTATTTACTGCTAAACTAAAAATCTAGGTGGAAATTCTTTAAGTGTGCCAATTCAATAATCGTTGCCATGACTTGAATTTTTAGTATTTAGCTACCATTCCACTTAAGACAAAATGTTTTACAAGGTCTTTTTAAAGGTGTGGATGATCCGAGTCATATAGCTTAGGCAAAAATTGAATGTCTACTTTTCCCCAGACGAGACTCTACCATTCGGCGAAGCCTGGACTGCGTTACTCTCCACCCGAAGCTAGAGAACCCGACAATGTAAGATAAGCTTCTGAGCAAAGTTAATCGCTAGGTAGCAACTGAATTATTCGGGAATCATAAAAAAATCGCCCCATTAAATGGGGCTGCCAAAAATTTTAACTTTAACTGCAGATAATATCATTTAAAAAAAACCATAATCTTTAAATTATAATAATGTGTGAAAAGAAGATTAATATGTAAAAAAATGAATATATATATAATGATAAGGAAAACTTAAGCAACGTCGAGCCTGGTCAGTACTTAGATGGGTGACTGCTCGGTAATACAAGTTGCTGTAATCTTGGGTGTGTTGATGGTGGAATGGATAATGGCTGGCAATTCTTACTTCCAAATCTAGTTGTTTTCATAATATACCTTTGAGAAATGTATGAACCAGTCTCTTCTCCCCAATTTATGGATTAATTAGTAAGCAGACACAGAAAGAAGACTACAAGACCTCCTACAGAAGGTAGCTGAAGAGAGTGACAAGAAAGGACTACAAATAAACTGCAAGAAAACCAAATACATGGTCATCAGCAAAACTGGTAGCCCAAAAGTGTATCCTTTTCTAACAGAAGACGGAAAGTGCGACACTGAAATCCGAAGGCGTACTGGCATTGTGAAAGAAGCATTCCGGAAGTTGAGTAAAATATTAAGAAACAGGATATTTTCAATAGAAACAAAGAGGAGAGTACTGGATTGCTATGTCGGTTCTTCAATATGGCAGTGAATGTTGGACAATATCTTCGATGATGAAGGAAAAACTTGAAGCAGCTGAAATGTGGTTCTACCGAAGGATACTGCGGATATCATGGACTGAGCATGTGAGAAATGACGAGGTTTTTGAAAGGATGGAGACGAAAAGGAAATTAATACTGAGCATCAGGAAGAGACAACTAAAGTTCCTGGGACATGCAATGAGGAAGGAAGGATTGGAGGACCTGTTACTAGCAGGCCAGATAGAGGGAAAAAGAGACAGGGGAAAACAGCGTATAACATATTTGAAGGACCTGATCAGGTGGATGACGGTACGTGGGTTGCATGGTGCAACAGAGAAAAGTGTGCTAAGAGCCACCAGGGACAGGGAGATGTGGAAATCCATGATTGCCTACTTCCTGAAAGGACATGGCACATAAAAGAAGAAGAAGTAAGACGTGCAACTCTAAAGGCATTATTATCTCAAAAACAAAACTGCGTATTAAAATCATTACTATCTAATACTGCGTACAAAATATTTAGATTTCGGCTTTAAATAAACTATAGATGTCGGTAAACAAAAACACCGCACTAAACAGAATAGATGAGTATTAATTTGAATGAAGAAACCTACAGAAAATAGAACGAGTAATAAAAGGAAAGGGAGAAGAAGGGACTATTAACTATAAAACTAGCAAGTCGGCATCGGCCAAGTACAATAGTTTAAATACTTGAGATTTTCTTTTTTTTTTTTTACAGAGGATGGAAAATGGGACTCCGAAATTTGAACGTGAGTTAGAATATCAAAATATACCTTTCAAAATCTGAGCAAATTACTAAAAATAGAAAAAAGAGTACTGAAATGTTATGAAATTCCAATCCTCTTATATTGCAGTGAATACTGGACAATTGTTTTAGAGAAAACAAAGCCGGGGAAAAAGAAATGTTGGTCTAGAGAAAGATACTGAGAATTTTATGAACGCAGCATCTAAGCAGCAAGATAGTCTTAGGGAACACGATAAAAAATTATAAAGAGAAAATTAAGATTATTTGAACATGTTATAGGGAAGAAGGATTTTGAGAATTTGACACTTACGGAGCAAATGTCTTGGTTAATAAGGAGAAAAGAAAGGCAGCAACACAACAACCTGATGAGCTTATGTGAATGAATGGAAGAACGTGAAGCGGAGTGGGAGATTAGTAAAGGGACAAAACTTACTAATAGTTTGGTTGATTAGGAATTAATATAAGATCTAGCCGGAAAATCATTAACAACACGTATTTTGTATCATTGGAAGCGGAATTTTATATTCTACAAGAAAATCTCTCATCATCCACCTTGGAGAATACAGGTTACAAACCCTACATCATCCATCAACCAACTAAAGCACACAAAATAAATTGCCCACCCGCAAAATCAGATTCAAACGACTAAACGCATTCGGGATAAACCCAAAGTATAATTGCACACCCACAAAAGTGGATTAAAACGACTTTGGAAAAACCCAACAAAGAACAATTCACAAGTCAGTACGAAAGGCAAATTCTGAATCCTGATTGGATTAAAAACAGCAAATTCATATATGACGTATTTTCGCGTCTATATGTGAAAAGGCTTGCTGCAGTCTGTATCATGAGAAGATTCACTATTTAAACAACGACGCTAACTTGTAAAAATCACTCAGATGTGAGTGGTTAGCTGAAGACCTCGTGGCAATGTAACGAAAGCAAATTCAAGAAGCCGACCCGGACGCAGGGCACGTCACGGTTTCATTCGACCTCTTCTTCCCAAGTCTTTTTCTTAATTTTCAACAGTCTCAACAAGTCTAGTACACTCAAAACCTCTGTCACAATGACTTGTGGTTTCGTCCTAGTTGTTGATGCAGTGGATATCGACACGAAACGACAAATCGAGGAGCCAAGTTCAAATTCCAGTTGAATTCCTTGCATTCACTTACGCACTAATACCATTGGGAAAGGTATTAATCCGTCTCTTCCCTCCAGTTATGAGTTAAATAACAGGACAGATTGGGTTCTATAGCCTTGGTTGGCGACCAGTCTACCGTAGAATGTAATGGCGACCTACTGCGGGATCATGTTCTGCCCAGCCAGTCATGTCTCCTTCGAGACATGATCGCCCAAAGCGTGTACCACGTATGGCACTTAACTGACTGACAACCATTAACGGCTCCCAAATATCTCCGTCTATCCACTTTCTCTCACAAGACTTTTATCAGTCAGTGGTATGTTTAACGGGCAATTTAAAAAGGAATGACCCTCATCAGACAGTAAACATCAGTAAGTCATCTTCCTGACAAATTTAATATGGTCAGATTCGAACCCGGTTCTTGTAGTCAGAAAGCAAACTTTCTAAACAATGAGCCTCAATTCCGATATCCAAGAGGTTAGGGTTGTCATTTTTTGGGGGCGGGGCGGAAGATTATTGTAAAGATTCCTGACATCTTTAAAAACTGATTCAACTACAAATTAATTTCCTTCGAAAATAACTTCGTATAAGAAAACGACATTTTGCAGAGTCATCTTTTGACTGGCTTTGGCTACTCCATGAGAACTGAAGTTCCTGGGACACGCAATGAGTAAGGAGAGCTTGGAGAACCTGATACTGACTGGCCAGATTGAAGGAAAGAGAGACAGAGGAAGGCAGCGGATAACATATTTGCAGGGTCTGATCAGGTGGATGACGGAACGGAGGTTGCCAGGAGTAACAGGAGCAAACATACTAAGAGCCACAAGGGATAGCGAGACGTGGAGAACCATGATGGCCTACGTCCTGAAGGAACAGTGCACATAGAAGAAGAAGATAACAAAACGGGAAGGCTCGGAAAACAACACTGATTGCTCAGGACTTATGGACTGCTACGAGGTGAACTAAACATTGTAAAGATTATAGTAATGTCAGAAAGAAAAACATTTTAAATAACTAGGAAGTGTTTTTGTAGGGGAGAGAAAATTCGACAAAATCCAAAGGCGCATTAGGGCAACGAAAGATGCTTTCAAAAAACGAAGCAAAATATGAAGAAACAGTTAATTTTCATTAGAAAAGAGTACTGAAGTATTATGTAATATCGGTGCTCCTTTATGCCAATGAATGCTAAACGATCTCATCACATATCAAGAGACTTGAAATACAACCGGAATGTGGTTCTACAGGAGGATACTGAGAATACCATAGACTGAACTTTTATCAAAGACGAAGTTTTACGGAAAGTGGAAACAAAATGAACACATCAGACACTGGATTTCGGCTCGGTACAAGAAATCGGAGAGCCGAGTTCGAAATCAAGTTGAATTCGTTGCATTCAATTACTTGCAAATGATCACCCAAGTTTGTATCACGTATATCACTTAACTAACCGATACGTAACATTATAAAAAGGCTGTTGAAGTTTCTAGGGCTTTTAATGAGGAAAATGTGATACTGACCGGACATATTGAAAAACATCAGGGGAGAGAAAAGAAGCAACTATACCTAACGAGTTTACGTAAATGATTCACACATCAAGGATTAGGACAAATAGCGAACGGACAAGATTTACTAAGAGTGACATAGCGCAGGAAAATGTGGAGAGTCATAATTACCAACATCCTGAAGGGACATGGCATATAGAAGAAGAAGAAAGAGAAGAAGTGTACAGCAATGTTTAATTTGATTTTGAAAACTATATTTGCTTCTTTAAAATCATGTGGCATATTTAACAGGTTGCCAATTGTTTTATAAGAAGGAAAACACTGAATTTTAAGCCCCGGAGAATTCAGTTAGAAAACACTCCATTATATTCCACTGCTCAAAAAAAAAATGGATGAAAATTTATCTATCTAACCTTATTTATAAATGGAACTTTGTCTGTGTGTGTGTGTGTGTGTCCGTTACCTATAGACTCCGATACGGCTGAACCGATTTTCTTGAAGATTTACACAGTTGTACTATAAGCGTCTGTGAGTGTTCTTAGCTAGGTTTTCTATCGACGTACCCCCGATAAATATCGAAAATCGATAATCGTAAAAATCGGGTTATAGAAGGAGTGGCCCGATTTTAATCAAATTTCATACACTCATAGACAAAGACATAAGAAACGATATTCAGAAGTTTCAAGGTTGCAGTTCTTACAATAGTGCAGAAAATTGATAATACATATATATAAGGCAAGATGTTTGTGTGTGCGTGTGTGTGTGTTTATCTGTCTGTATGTCCTTTATACAAATCCACAATTTTTATCCGATTCTCAGCAAACTGCACACAAATATTCTTTAGGCTGAGCCTGAGCTCTAGGACCATGGATTAGTTTTAAAGCTTTCATTTACACCCGAGCAACGCCGGGCTATACTGCTAGTAGATAATAAAGCAAAGGAATCAGAGGAGAGTCATGCTCTCCTTCCTCCTGCAGTGTCACAGTATAAAAATGTCGGGCTTTGTGTCAGTCTAAGGTAAGTTTCGTAAATGTAAAGTGGCTGGCGGAGGCTAAGAAGGTTTCACATTAAATAAATCCGTGTCATTGTAATGTTCACTCGAATGTAACTCGGAAATGTCTTCGTGGCAAAATTTGTCGCTTCGTCTTTCAATCGGGTCGGCATGATCATGTCGGTAGTGGGTGTTACTTTTGACATCCATAATCAGGGGAGTCGATATGAAATAAACTTGGCGAAATTCGATCTTTTCAGTGTCAGGTAATATGAGAAGAAATCTTAAAGGATACGCCTTTTCTATGCTGATATTTTTCCGTCAATGTGAAACCCGATGCCAGAGGCTTTAATTGCGTTCGGTCACGATTTGCTTTCCATTAACTGCTACGAGTTCAGCTGATTGATTGACACTCGTATCCGCAAAAGAAAAAGTTTATAAATGATTTCTATGATTTCCGATAGTGGAAAGAAAGGAAGAAATCTCTCTCTCATTTGCCATCAAAGCTTTACTATCAATCTGTTCGATAAGAATAGAGGCGTTTTCGCATTTGTTTAACAAACGATAACCCAGAGAAGAGAAATAAATGCGAATCCAATCGCGTCGTGAAGAATTTGTTGTTTAAATGTCGATTTGTTTTATTTATGGAGATAGAAAAATCTAAAATGCATTTGATTCCTCAGAAAACAATTATTCATGACGTTAGATCTCTCTCTCTCTCTCTCTCTTTTTCTCTCTCAATTTTGCTGCAAAGTGTAATTTAGCTCGGCACCGGAGCTTATTTCTCTGGACAGCACCTCCCTTGTATACGAAATTCAGTCAATGTATTCTCTGATGTTTTTGGTTTTCATGAATGATTCCATTTTTGCAAAATAAGCCGTAAAAATTGAACCTAATAGAGTTTTTTTTTTGTGTTCATTACCTAACATTTCGTGTAGGTTTTCTTATGAAATAATATATTAATTCTTTCAGTCAGTATTTTTGGGATAAATGGTTATCTTTATTTATATTCTTTACATTATTTATAGTATAGACCAAATGTTTTTGAGACATTCGATTTTCAAAGAATCGCCTAAACTATGGAAGCCTGTGTGCCTTTGTCAAAACTGATTACCTAACTCCATTTGTCATAAGATTTAAAGTTTGGAAGATCAAAACTAACTTAAAAGCAAAAGAGTTTTACGCCTGTGAAGAAAATGTTAATATAGAACTTGCGGTTACAATTTCAAACGAAAAGTGATGAGATCTATCTATTAATCTTGTCTTCTTCCACGTGCCGTGTCTCTTCAGGACGTAGGCGATCATGGCCTTCCACACCTTCCTATCCCTTGTCGATGTTGATACCTTCATGGAATATCAACATATTGATTATGTAATTATTTTCTATTTTTTAGATACATGTGCTATCCATTTTAGTCTTTGTTGCTGTGAGAAGTTCTCTAATGTATGTCTTTTGTTGTTTGCCCCATTCTTGTGTTTATGATCATGCAGCGCCAATGCTAAATGTTCAAAATAGGGTGACTTTCGCCAAAACTCACAGTACACTGTTCACCTGAAACTTGTACAAAGCCGGATGTGCGTTGTGGTGCAATGGATATTGACTCGGAACGAGAAATCGGAGAGCCGAGTTCGAATTCCTATTTGAATTTCATTGCATTCACTTACGTACAAATACTCTTGCGAAAGCTATTAATCCGTCTCTTCCCTCCAGTTATGGGTTAATTAATAGGACAGATTGGGTTCTATAGCCTTGGTTGGCAACCAGTCTACCACAGAAAGTAATGGCAACCTACGGCGGGATAATCATCTAAGACGTCACACTGCGTGATAGCGCGAAATGACAACAGAACCATATATTTAAATGCAATGTCATGTGTTATGACCAGATTTAAACGTGATTTTATTAAATGTGGGTTGTTTGGATTTAATGTAGATTGCCTCAAATATCTGAAGGTTCGTTTTACTGTGTATATGAGTGAGGATTATTGTATTGTTGACTAAAATCTGTCTGATATTACCTACACGGTTATGTTTTTCTAAGAAATGTTGTTTAATTGTACTCTGATCGAGAAAGCTCACAGGTATATCTACAGGAGAGCGTGTTGTAGTAAAACCAATATATGTAGTGGGTTTATTATTAGTACCAGAGATACAATTTCTGAACGGGCATGTAAATTGATAGACTACATTGGTTTCTTTTTGAGGATTTAGTTGAGTGCCTGTAGGGTTATTAGAGACTATGAGGTCAATTGTTTTGAATTTTTTATAATATATGATGAGTTTAATTTGATTATTAGTATCCACTGGTTTAACATTTCTACGTATCATGTTTTTGAGAGTTTTTCATCTTGTTTTAATTATTATGTATTTGGTTGCAATAGTATAAGTTAATAGTGTTATTGTTTATTTTTATGTACACCATTATTATTAATATTATCAATATTGTTAGAGCTATTGTTAACTTTTTTGAGATACATTTTAATTCGTTGATCAATAACGGAGTTAGGAAATCCATTATTGACAAGTGTGTGTGTATATATATATATATAAACCCTTGTGTAAATTAATTGAAACAAAGCAAATAATGTCTTCTTAGAATCTTTCACTCTTTCCCTCATCACGTATACGTCGTCTCTTGCTGTCGTTTTCTCTCTCCCGACCGCATTTTCATTTACGTTTCGAACAGATGGATCCAGTTTGTTTCTTCGCTTTGATGACTCTACTGACAGTTGAAAGGCTGACACTAACAATATCCGCAATCTCTCTGTAAGGCTTGCTATTATGTTCGTGCAGAGTTACAATATTCGTATGTGTCTTTGGAGTAACGTCGATTGCAAATAATCACAGTAGGACAACTTATCAACAGTCGAGACAATAGCGTCCGGGCGTGATCAAAATCTGATGCAATCACGGATGACACAATATTCTTCAAGGCCAGAGAAATTTTTTATACACCGCCAAAAACAGATTCATATTACACCATTACAAATGATCTAATTCTAGGAAAAAATAAAAATCGATTACACCCTGTCACCCTATGGTGAAATAAAGGAAACTAAAACAGTTGTTTTAATTAAATTGTACAAGGATGTGCGTATGAGTATCAGTATATATTCATATATCTTTCCGGTATATCAATGTGGTTTTAGACCAAACAGTAGAAGAAGGCCTATCGCTTCTGCTACTTGATAACTACAAGTAACCTGTTGCGATTAAATTTGGATTTGCTTACCTTAACAAAGCCATTTGACATCGTGAATATGCCGGCTTTATTGCATATTTTTTTAAGTTGAGATTTCCTGTATACAGCCTAGATCGTTTTATGTGGCTTGGAACTTGTGTCAACAGAAGAGCGATCTTTATTGAATAAAGAAAAGGGTATCAAATTGTGTCAGGCAAAGAGATATCCTTCAGTTGATATTGCTCTCTATACATTTCTCTGCTTTCTTGGCAAATGCGTTGGTGGTTTGCAACTATGGGATTTTCACACAATAAATTAACACCCCCTAAACCACCAGAAGTTTACTAATCTCTGATGTCGACTAGTTTCATCGCCTATAAAGTCAGTGATTCGCAGCATTTTTTTTATAACCATATCGCCCCAAGCAATTATTTTACTGCTGCTGTTGTGCAGGGGGTTACATTGGAGGAAAGTTATGAGAAAGAGTGACGGGTTATAGGGAGTGTGCGGGAAGTGGGTAAGAGAAGGATGAGAATACTGATGAGAGTGGAGTGGACGGAGAAGGCCATGAGAGAAAGTTATAAGAAAGAGTGACAGGTTATGGGGAGTGTCAGGAAGTGGGTAAAGAGGAGGATGAGAATACTGATGAGAGTGGAGTGGACGAAGGAGCATGAGAAGATGAAAGAGTGACGAGATTATAGGGGTGTCAGGGAAGTGGGTAAGAGAAGGATGAGGCTACTGATGAGAGTGGAGTGGACGGAGAAAGGAGCATGAGGAAAGTTATGAGGAAAAGAGTGACAGGTTATAGGGAGTGTCAGGAAGTGGGTAAGAGAAGGATGAGGAATACTGATGAGAGTGGAGTGGACGGAGAAAGGAGCATGAGAGAAAGTTATGAAGAGTGACAGGTTATGGGAGTGTCAGGAAGTGGATAAGAAGGATGAGAATACTGATGAGTAGGTGGACGGAGAAAGGAGCATGAGAGAAAGTTATGAGAAAGAGTGACAGTTTATAGGGAGTGTCAGGAAGTGGGCAGAGAAGGATGAGAGCTCACTGATGAGTAGATGGACAGAGAAAAGAGCATGAGAGAAAGTTAACTTGAGGAAAAGTGACGGTTATGGGGAGTGTCAGGAAGTGGGTAAGAAGGACGAGAATACTGATGAGAGTGGAGCAGGACGGAGAAAGAAAGAGCATGAGAGAAAGTTATGAAAGAGTGACAGGTTATAGGGAGTGTGGGAAGTGGGTAAGAGAAGGATGAGAATACTGATGAGGTGGAGTGGACGGAGAAAGGAGCATGAGAGAAAGTTGAGAAAGAGTGACAGGTTATAGGAGTGTCGGGAAGTGGGTAAGAGAAGGATGAGAATACTGATGAGAGTGGAGTGGACAGAAGGAGCATGAGAGAGAGTTATGAGAAAAGTGGCAAGTTGGGGAGTGTCAGGAAGTGGGTAAAAGAAGGATGAGAATACTGATGAGAGTGGAGTGGACGGAGAAAGACATGAGAAAGTTATGAGAAAAGTGACAGGTTATAGGGAGTGTCAGGAAGTGGGTAAAGAAGGATGAGAGAGCTCTGATGAGAGTGGAGTGGACGGAGAAAGGAGCATGAGAGAAAGTTATGAAAGAGTGACAGGTTATAGGGAGTGTCAGGAAGTGGGTAAGAGAAGGATGAGAATACTGATGAGGAGTGGAGTGGACGGAGAAAGGAGCAGAGAGAAAGTTATGAGAAAGAGTGACAGGTTATAGGGAGTGTCAGGAAGTGGGTAAAAGAAGGATGAGAATGCTGATGAGAGTGGAGTGGACGGAGAAAGGAGCATGAGAGAAAGTTATGAGAAGAGTGACAGGTTATAGAGTGTCAGGAAGTGGGTAGAGAATAGGTAAAATTGGAGTGGACGGAGAAAAGAGCATGAGAGAAGATTATGAAGAGTGACAGGTTATGGAGTGTCGAAGGTAGGTAGAAGGATGATGATGAGGAGATTAGGTGGTGGAAGAGCGAGAGAAAGTTATGAGAAAGAGTGACAGGTTATAGGGAGTGTCAGGAAGTGGGTAAGAGAAGGATAGAGATACTGATGAGAGTGGAGTGGACGGAGAAAGGAGCATGAGAGAGAAAGTTATGAAAGAGTGACAGGTTATAGGGAGTGTCAGGAAGTGGGTAAGAGAAAGGATGAGAATGCACAGTGAGTGGAGTGGACGGAGAAAGACAGAGAAAGTTATGAGAAGAAAGAAGAGTGACAGGTTGGGGGAGTGTCAGGAAGTGGGCAAAGAGAAGGATGAAGTACTGATGAGAGTGGAGTGGACGGAGAAAGGAGGCATGAGAGAAAGTTGTGAAAGAGTGACAGGTTATAGGGAGTGTCAGGAAGTGGGTAAAGAAGGATGAATACTGATGAGAGTGGAGTGGACGGAGAAAGACAGAGAGAGAGTTATGAGAAAGAGTGACAAGGTTATAGGGAGTGTCAGGAAGTGGGTAAAGAAGGACAGAATGCAGTAAGTGGAGTGGACGGAGAAAGAGCATGAGAGAAAGTTGCAGAAAAGTGACAGGTTATAGGGAGTGTCAGGGGAAGTGGGTAAGAGAAGGGATAGAATACTGATGAGTGGAGTGGACGGAGAAAGAGCATGAGAGAAAGTTATGAGAAGAGTGACAGGTTATAGGGAGTGTCAAGGAGTGGGTAAGAGAAGGATGAGAATACTGATGAGAGTGGAGTGGACGGAGAAAGAGCATGAGAGAAAGTTATGAGAAGAGATAAGGTTATAGAGTGTCCAGGAAGTGGGTAAGAGAAGGATGATAGGGGAGTACTGATGAGAGTGGAATGGACGGAGAGAAAAGAGCATGAAAGTTAGCAGAGAAAGAGAGATAGGTTATAAGTGTCGGGAAGTGGAGGCAGAGAAGGATGAGAATACTGATGAGAGTGGAGTGGACGGAGAAAGGGAGCATGAGAGAAAGTTATGAGAAAGAGAGATAGGTTATAGGGGAGTGTCAGGAAGTGGGCAAAGAAGACAGATACTGATGAAGTGGAGTGGACGGAGAAAGGAGCATGAGAAAGTTATGAAAGAGATAGGTTATAGGGAGTGTGGGAAGTAGGTAAGGAAAGGATGAGAATACTGATGAAATTGGAGTGGACGGAGAAAGGAGCATGAGAGAAAGTGTAGAAGAGAGATAGGGAGTTATAGGGAGTGTCAGGAAGTGGGTAAGAGAAGGATGAGAATACTGATGAGAGTGGAATGGACGGAGAAAAGAGCATGAGAGAAAGTTGTAGAAGAAGAGATAGGTTATGAGTGTCAGGAAGTGAGCAAGAGAAGGATGAGAATACTGATGAGAGTGGAATGGACGGAGAAAAGAGCATGAGGAAAGTTATACGAAGAGAATGAAGTTCTGAGTGTCAGAGTGGGTAAAGAAAGATAAGAATACTAGGCAGTGGAGTGGACGGAGAAGGAGCATGAGAGAAAGTTGGCAGAAGAGATAGGTTATAGATGTGTCAGGGAAGTGGGTAAGAAGGATGAGAATACTGATGAGAGTGGACTTCAGGCGGAGAAAGGAGCATGAGAGAAAGTTATGAGAAAAGAGAGATAGGTTATAGGAATTGTCTGGGAAGTGGGTAAGAAGAATAAGTGGGAGTGGGAGTGGACGGAGAAGAGAGCATGAGAGAAAGTTGTAGAAGATAGGTTATAGGGAGTCTCAGATGGGTAAAAAAAAAGAATAAGAATACATTGAGAGTGGAGTGGACGGAGAAGGAGCTGAGAGAAGGATTGCCGAGAAAGAGAGATAGGTGCTCAAGGAGTGTCAGGAAGTGACAGGTAGAAGGATGAGTACTGATGAGTGAATGGACGGAGAAAAGAGCATACAGAGAGGAACCCATGAAAGAGAGAGATATAGGTTATAGGGAGTGTCAGGAAGTGGGTAAGAGAGATGAGAATACTGATGAAGGTGAATGGACAGGAAAAAGAGCATGAGAAAGTTATGAGAAAAGGGAATGTGGGATTATAGGGAGTATTAGGGAAGTGGGGTAAGAGAAGGATGAGAATTTTGATGAGAAGTGGAATGGACGGAGAAAAGAGCATGAGAAAAGAGTTAGAGAAGAGATAGGTTATAGGGAGTATCAGAAGCGGTAGAGAAGGATGAGAATACTGAGTGAGAGGTGGAATGGACGGAGAAAAAGAGCATGAGAGAAAGAGATTCTTAGAGAGAGAGACGGATTATGGGGAACATCAGGAGGTAGGGTAAAGAATAAGAATACTGATGAGAGTGGAGTGGACGGAGAAAGGAGCATGAGAGAAAGTTATGAGAAAGAGAGAGAGGTAGGTTACTGGAAGTGTCAGAAGTGGGTAAGAAAGGAGATGAGAATACTGGTAGAGTGGAGTGGACGGAGAAAGGAGCATGAGAGAAAATTTATGAGAAGAGAGATAGGTTGGGGTGTATAGAGGAAGTGGGTAAAAGAAGGAGCCTAAAATACTGATGAGGAATTAGGAGTGGACGGAGAAAGGAGCATGAGAGAAAGTTATGAGAAAGAGAGATGGAGTTGCTGGGAGTGTCAGGAAGGCCAGGTAGAAGATAGAATAAGTAAGTGGAGTGGACGGAGAAAGGAGCATGAGAGAAAGTTATGAAGAAAGATAGATTCTGGGTATCGGGAAGTGGGTAAAAGAAGAATAAAGATACTGAGTAGAGTGGAGTGGACGGAGAAGACATGAGAAAGGTTATGAAAGAGATGGATTATAGAGGTATGGGAAGTATAGGTAAAAGAGAATAAAGATACTGATAGAGTGGAGTGGACGGAGAAGACATGAGAGAAAGTTATGAAAGAGAGATAAGGATTATAGGGGTATGTGGGAAGAAGTGGGTAAGAGAAGAATAAGAATACTGATGAGAGTGGAGTGGACGGAGAAAGGAGCATGAGAGAAAGTTATGAAAAAGAGAGATAGGATTATGGAAATTATCAGTGGGTAAAGAAGAATAAGAATACTGATGAGAGTGGAGTGGACAGAGAAAAAGGCATGAGAGAAAGTTATGAAAGAGGAATGAGTTATGAGTGTCAGAGTGGGTAAAGATAAGAATACTGATGAGGTAGGAGTGGACGGAGAAAGGAGCATGAGAGAAAGTTGTAGAAAGGAATAGGATTTATAGGGAGTGCCAGGAAGTGGGTAAAAGAAGAATAAGAATACTGATGAGAGTGGAGTGGACGGAGAAAGGAGCATGAGAGAAAGTTATGAGAAAGAGAGATAGGTTATAGGGAGTGTCAGGAAGTGGGTAAAAGAAGAATAAGAATACTGATGAGAGTGGAGTGGACGGAGAAAGGAGCATGAGAGAAAGTTATGAGAAAGAGAGATAGGTTATAGGGAGTGTCAGGAAGTGGGTAAAAGAAGAATAAGAATACTGATGAGAGTGGAGTGGACGGAGAAAGGAGCATGAGAGAAAGTTATGAGAAAGAGAGATAGGTTATAGGGAGTGTCAGGAAGTGGGTAAAAGAAGAATAAGAATACTGATGAGAGTGGAGTGGACGGAGAAAGGAGCATGAGAGAAAGTTATGAGAAAGAGAGATAGGTTATAGGGAGTGTCAGGAAGTGGGTAAAAGAAGAATAAGAATACTGATGAGAGTGGAGTGGACGGAGAAAGGAGCATGAGAGAAAGTTATGAGAAAGAGAGATAGGTTATAGGGAGTGTCAGGAAGTGGGTAAAAGAAGAATAAGAATACTGATGAGAGTGGAGTGGACGGAGAAAGGAGCATGAGAGAAAGTTATGAGAAAGAGAGATAGGTTATAGGGAGTGTCAGGAAGTGGGTAAAAGAAGAATAAGAATACTGATGAGAGTGGAGTGGACGGAGAAAGGAGCATGAGAGAAAGTTATGAGAAAGAGAGATAGGTTATAGGGAGTGTCAGGAAGTGGGTAAAAGAAGAATAAGAATACTGATGAGAGTGGAGTGGACGGAGAAAGGAGCATGAGAGAAAGTTATGAGAAAGAGAAATAGGTTATAGGGAGTGTCAGGAAGTGGGTAAGAGAAGGATGAGAATACTGATGAGAGTGGAATGGACGGAGAAAAGAGCATGAGAGAAAGTTATGAGAAAGAGAGATAGGTTATAGGGAGTGTCAGGAAGTGGGTAAGAGAAGGATGAGAATACTGATGAGAGTGGAATGGACGGAGAAAAGAGCATGAGAGAAAGTTATGAGAAAGAGAGATAGGTTATAGGGAGTGTCAGGAAGTGGGTAAGAGAAGGATGAGAATACTGATGAGAGTGGAATGGACGGAGAAAAGAGCATGAGAGAAAGTTATGAGAAAGAGTGACTGGTTATAGGGAGTGTCAGGAAGTGGGTAAGAGAAGGATGAGAATACTGATGAGAGTGGAATGGACGGAGAAAAGAGCATGAGAGAAAGTTATGAGAAAGAGAGAATGGGTTATAGGGAGTGTCAGGAAGTGGGTAAAGAAGGATGAGAATACTGATGAGAGTGGAATGGACGGAGAAAGAGCATGAGAGAAAGTTATGAGAAAGAGTGACAGGTTATAGGGAGTGTCGGGAAGTGGGTAAAGAAGGATAAGGGAGGAATACTGATGAGAGTGGAATGGACGGAGAAAGAGAATGAGAGAGGATTATGAGAAAGAGTGACAGGTTATAGAGAGTGTCAGGAAGTGGGTAAGAGAAGGATGAGAATACTGATGAGAGTGGAATGGACGGAGAAAGGAGCATGAGAAAGTTGAGAAAGAGAGATAGGTTATAGGGGGTGTCAGGAAGTGGGTAAAGAAGGATGAGAATACTGATGAGAGTGGAATGGACGGAGAAAGACACATGAGAGAAAGTTATATGAGAAAGAGAGATAGGTTATAGGGAGTGTCAGGAAGTGGGTAAGAGAAGGATGAGAATACTGATGAGAGTGGAATGGACGGAGAAAAAGAGCATGAGAGAAAGTTATGAAGAGATAGGTTGTAGGGAGTGTCCGGAAGTGGGTAGAAGAAGGATGAGAATACTGATGAGAGTGGAATGGACGGAGAAAAAGAGCATGAGAGAAAGTTGTAGAGAAAGAGAGATAGGTTATAGGTGTCAGGAAGTGGGTAAGAGAAGGATGAGAATACTGATGAGTGGAGTGGACGGAGAAAGGAGCATGAAAGTTATGAGAAAGAGAGATAGGTTGTAGGTGTCCAGGAAGTGGGTAAGAGAAGGATGAGAATACTGATGAGGTGGAATGGACGGAGAAAGAGCATGAGAGAAAGTTGTAGAAAGAGAGATAGGTTATGGGGAGTGTCAGGAAGTGGGTAAGAGAAGGATGAGAATACTGATGAAATTAGGAATGGACGGAGAAAGAGTAGGAAAGTTATGAGAAAGAGAGATGAGTTGTGGGGAGTGTCGGGAAGTGGGTAAAAGAAGAATAAGAATACTGATGAGAGTGGAGTGGACGAGAAAAAGGAGCATGAGAGAAAGTTATGAGAAAGAGAGAGAGATAGGTTAGGGGTGTCAGGAAGTGGGTAAGAGAAGGATGAGAATACTGATGAGTGGAGTGGACGGAGAAAGGAGCATGGGAGAAAGTTATGAGAGAGATAGTTTATAGGGAGTGTCCGGAAGTGGGTAAAGAAGAATAAGAATACTGATGAGAGTGGAGTGGACGGAGAAAGGAGCATGAGAAAGTTATGAGAAAGAGATAGGTTATAGGGAGTGTCAGGAAGTGGGTAAAAGAAGAATAAGAATACTGATGAGAGTGGAGTGGACGGAGAAAGGAGCATGAGAGAAAGTTGTGAAAGGAAATGAGTTATAGGGAGTGTCAGGAAGTGGGTAAGAGAAGGATGAGAATACTGATGAGAGTGGAATGGACGGAGAAAAGAGCATGAGGAAAGTTATGAGAAAAGAGAGAATGGGTTATGGGGAGTGTCAGGAAGTGGGTAAGAGAAGGATGAGAATATGATGAGAGTGGAATGGACGGAGAAAAGAGCATGAGAGAAAGTTATGAGAAAGAGATAGGTTATAGGGAGTGTCAGGAAGTGGGTAAAGAAGGATGAGAATACTGATGAGAGTGGAATGGACGGAGAAAAGAGCATGAAAGTTATGAGGAAAGAGATAGGTTATAGGGAGTGTCAGGAAGTGGGTAAGAGAAGGATGAGAATACTGATGAGAGTGGAATGGACGGAGAAAGAGCATGAGAGAAAGTTATGAGAAAGAGATAGGTTATGGGGAGTGTCAGGAAGTGGGTAAAGAAGAATAAGAATACTGATGAGAGTGGAGTGGACGGAGAAAGGAGCATGAGAGAAAGTTGTAGAGAAAGAGATAGGTTATAGGGAGTGTCAGGAAGTGGGTAAGAGAAGGATGAGAATACTGATGAGAGAGTGGAGTGGACGGAGAAAAGGAGCATGAGAGAAAGTTATGAGAAAAGAAGAGATAGGTTATAAGGAGTGTCGGGAGAGTGGGTAAAGAAGAATAAGAATACTGATGAGAGTGGGTGGACGGAGAAAGGAGCATGAGAGAAAGTTATGAGAAAAAGAGATAGGTTATAGGGAGTGTCAGGAAGTGGGTAAAAGAAGAATAAGAATACTGATGAGAGTGGAGTGGACGGAGAAAGGAGCATGAGAGAAAGTTGTGAGAAGAAGGGGAATAGGTTATAGGGAGTGTCAGGAAGTGGGTAAGAAGATAAGAATACTAGTGAAGGTAGGTGGACGGAGAAAGGAGCATGAGGAAGAGATTGAGAAAGAGATAGGTTATAGGTGTCCAGGAAGTGGGTAAAGAAGAATAAGAATACTGATGAGAGTGGAGTGGACGGAGAAAGGAGCATGAGAGAAAGTTATGAGAAAGAGATAGGTTATAGGGAGTGTGGGAAGTGGGTAAAGAAGAATAAGAATGAGTAGAGTGGAGTGGACAGGAGAAAAGGAGCATGAGAGAAAGTTATGAGAAAGAGGAAGATAGGTTATAGGGAGTGTCAGGAAGTGGGTAAAAGAAGGAGAATAAGAATACTGATGAGAGTGGAGTGGACGAAGGAGCATGAGAGAAAGTTATGAGAAAGAGATAGGTTATAGGGAGTGTCAGGAAGTGGGTAAAAGAAGAATAAGAATACTGATGAGAGTGGAGTGGACAGAGAAAGGAGCATGAGAGAAAGTTATGAGAAAGAGGAATGGAGGTTATAGGGAGTATAAGGAAGTGGGTAAAAGAAAGAATAAGAATACTGATGAGAGTGGAGTGGACGGAGAAAGGAGCATGGGAGAAAGTTATGAAAGAGAGATAGGTTATAGGGAGTGTGGAAGTGGGTAAAGAAGAATAAGAATACTGATGAGAGTGGAGTGGACGGAGAAAGGAGCATGAGAGAAAGTTATGAGAAAGAGAGATAGGTTGAGGTGTCAGGAAGTGGGTAAAAGAAGAATAAGAATACTGATGAGAGTGGAGTGGACGGAGAAAGGAGCATGAGAGAGAAAGTTATGAGAAAGAGAGATAGGTTATAGGGAGTGTCAGGAAGTGGGTAAAAGAAGAATAAGAATACTGATGAGAGTGGAGTGGACGGAGAAAGGAGCATGAGAGAAAGTTATGAGAAAGAGAGATAGGTTATAGGGAGTGTCAGGAAGTGGGTAAAGAAGAATAAGAATACTGATGAGAGTGGAGTGGACGGAGAAAAGGCATGAGGAAAGTTATGAGAAAGAGATAGGTTATAGGGAGTGTCAGGAAGTGGGTAAAGAAGAATAAGAATACTGATGAGAGTGGAGTGGACGGAGAAAGGAGCATGAGAGAAAGTTATGAGAAAGAGAGATAGGTTATAGGGAGTGTCGGAGAGTGGGTAAGAAGAGATAAGAATACTGATGAGAGTGGAGTGGACGGAGAAAGGAGCATGAGAAAGTTATGAGAAAGAGATAGGTTATAGGGGTGTCAGGAAGTGGGTAAAAGAAGAATAAGAATACTGATGAGAGTAAAGTGGACGGAGAAAGGAGCATGAGAGAAAGTTATGAGAAAGAGAAATGGGTTAGGGAGTGTCAGGAAGTGGGTAAGAGAAGGATGAGAATACTGATGAGAGTGGAATGGACGGAGAGAAAAGAGCATGAGAAAGTTATGAGAAAGAGAGATATATTAGGTTATAGGGAGTGTCGGGAAGTGGGTAAGAGAAGGATGAGAATACTGATGAGAGTGGAATGGACGGAGAAAAGAGCATGAGAGAAAGTTATGAGAAAGAGAGATGGGTTATGAGGAGTGTCAGGAAGTGGGTAGAGGATGAGAATACTGATGAGAGTGGAATGGACGGAGAAAAGAGCATGAGAGAAAGTTATGAAGAGTGACTGGTTATAGGGAGCAGTCAGGGAAGTGGGTAAGAGAAGGATGAGAATAATACTGATGAGAGTGGAATGGACGGAGAAAAGAGCATGAGAGAAAGCAGAGAAAGAGAGAGATAGGTTATAGGGAGTGTCAGGAAGTGGGTAAGAGAAGGATGAGAATACTGATGAGAGTGGAATGGACGGAGAAAAGAGCATGAGAGAAAGAGAAAGAGTGATAAACAGGGAGTGAAGAAGGGTAAGAGAAGGATGAGGAATGGATGGAGAGTGGAATGGACGACAGTGAGAATGAGAGAAAGTTATGAGAAAGAGGACAGGTTATAGAGAGTGTCAGGCAAGTGGGTAAGAGAAGGATGAGAATACTGATGAGAGTGGAATGGACGGAGAAAGGAGCATGAGAGAAAGTTATGAGAAAGAGAGATAGGTTATAGGGAGTGTCAGGAAGTGGGTAAGAGAAGGATGAGAATACTGATGAGAGTGGAATGGACGGAGAAAGGAGCATGAGAGAAAGTTATGAGAAAGAGAGATAGGTTATAGGGAGTGTCAGGAAGCGGGAAGAGAAGGATATACCATCAGATGAGGGAATGGACGGAGAAAAGAGCATGAGAGAAAGCATGAGAAAGAGAGATAGGTTATAGAGGCCGGGAAGGGTAAGAGAAGGATGAGAATACTGATGAGAGTGGAATGGACGGAGAAAAGAGCATGAGAGAAAGTTATGAGAAAGAGAGATAGGTTATAGGGAGTGTCAGGAAGTGGGTAAGAGAAGGATGAGAATACTGATGAGAGGGAATGGACGGAGAAAAGAGCATGAGAGGAAAGTTATGAAAGAGACAGGTTATAGAGGTCAGGAAGTGGGTAAGAGAAGGATGAGAATACTGATGAGAGTGGAATGGACGGAGAAAGGAGCATGAGAGAAAGTTATGAGAAAGAGAGATAGGTTATAGGGAGGTCAGGAAGTGGGTAAGAGAAGGATGAGAATACTGATGAGAGTGGAATGGACGGAGAAAGGAGCATGAGAGAAAGTTATGAGAAAGAGAGATAGGTTATAGGGAGTGTCAGGAAGTGGGTAAGAGAAGGATGAGAATACTGATGAGAGTGGAATGGACGGAGAAAAGAGCATGAGAGAAAGTTATGAGAAAGAGAGATAGGTTATAGGGAGTGTCAGGAAGTGGGTAAGAGAAGGATGAGAATACTGATGAGAGTGGAATGGACGGAGAAAGATAATGAGAGAAAGTTATGAGAAAGAGAGATAGGTTATAGGGAGTGTCAGAAGTAAAAGAGAAGGATGAGAATACTGATGAGAGTGGAGTGGACGGAGAAAAGAGCATGAGAGAAAGTTATGAGAAAGAGTGACAGGTTATAGAGAGTGTCAGGAAGTGGGTGCAAGAGAAGGATGAGAATACTGATGAGAGTGGAATGGACGGAGAAAGGAGCATGAGAGAAAGTTATGAGAAAGAGAGATAGGTTATAGGAGTACTGTGGGAAGTGGGTAAGAGAAGGATGAGAATACTGATGAGAGGAATGGACGGAGAGAAAGGAGCATGAGAGAAAGTTATGAGAAAGAGAGATAGGTTATAGGGAGTGTCAGGAAGTGGGTAAGAGAAGGATGAGAATACTGATGAGAGTGGAATGGACGGAGAAAGAGCATGAGAGAAAGTTATGAGAAAGAGAGATAGGTTATAGGGAGTGTCAGGAAGTGGGTAAGAGAAGGATGAGAATACTGATGAGAGTGGAATGGACGGAGAAAAGAGCATGAGAGAAAGTTGCGAGAAAGAGAGATAGGTTATAGGGAGTGTCAGGAAGTGGGTAAGAGAAGGATGAGAATACTGATGAGAGTGGAATGGACGGAGAAAAGAGCATGAGAGAAAGTTATGAGAAAGAGAGATAGGTTATAGGGAGTGGGGTCAGGAAGTGGGTAAGAGAAGGATGAGAATACTGATGAGAGTGGAATGGACGGAGAAAAGAGCATGAGAGAAAGTTGCGAGAAAGACAGGTTATAGGGAGTGTCAGGAAGTGGGTAAGAGAAGGATGAGAATACTGATGAGAGTGGAGTGGACGGAGAAAAGAGCATGAGAGAAAGTTATGAGAAAGAGTGACAGGTTATAGGGAGTGTCAGGAAGGGTAAGAGAAGGATGAGAATACTGATGAGAGTGGAAATGGACGGAGAAAAGAGCATGAGAGAAAGTTATGAGAAAGAGAGATAGGTTATAGGGAGGTCAGGAAGTGGGTAAGAGAAGGATGAGAATACTGATGAGAGTGGAATGGACGGAGAAAAGAGCATGAGAGAAAGTTATGAGAAAGAGTGACAGGTTATAGGGAGTGTCAGGAAGTGGGTAAGAGAAGGATGAGAATACTGATGAGAGTGGAGTGGACGGAGAAAAGAGCATGAGAGAAAGTTATGAGAAAGAGTGACAGGTTATAGGGAGTGTCAGGAAGTGGGTGGTAAGAGAAGGAGAGAATGCTGATGAGAGTGGAGTGGACGGAGAAAAAGAGCATGAGAGAAAGTTATGAGAAAGAGTGACAGGTTATAGGGAGTGTCAGGAAGTGGGTAAGAGAAGGATGAGAATAATTGATGAGAGTGGAGTGGACGGAGAAAAGAGCATGAGAGAAAGTTATGAGAAAGAGTGACAGGTTATAGGGAGTGTCAGGAAGTGGGTAAGAGAAGGATGAGAATACTGATGAGAGTGGAATGGACGGAGAAAGGAGCATGAGAGAAAGTTATGAGAAAGAGAGATAGGTTATAGGGAGTGTCAGGAAGTGGGTAAGAGAAGGATGAGAATACTGATGAGAGTGGAATGGACGGAGAAAAGAGGACAGAGAGAAAGTTAAGAGAGAAAGAGCGGACAGGTTATAGGGAGTGTCAGGAAGTGGGTAAGAGAAGGATGAGAATACTTGATGAGAGTGGAGGACGGAGAAAAGAGCATGAGAGAAAGTTATGAGAAAGAGTGACAGGTTATAGGAGTGTCAGGCAGCGGGTAAAGGAGAAGGATGAGAATACTGATGAGAGTGGAATGGACGGAGAAAAGAGCATGAGAGAAAGTTATGAGAAAGAGTGACAGGTTATAGGGAGTGTCAGGAAGTGGGTAAGAGAAGGATGAGAATACTGATGAGAGGGAATGGACGGAGAAAAGAGCATGAGAGAAAGTTATGAGAAAGAGAGATAGGTTATAGGGAGTGTCAGGAAGTGGGTAAGAGAAGGATGAGAATACTGATGAGAGGGAATGGACGTGGAGAAAAGAGCATGAGAGAAGTTATGAGAAAGAGTGACAGGTTATAGGGAGTGTCAGGAAGTGGGTAAGAGAAGGATGAGAATACTGATGAGAGTGGAGTGGACGGAGAAAAGAGCATGAGAGAAAGTTATGAGAAAGAGTGACAGGTTATAGGGAGTGGGTCAGGAAGTGGGTAAGAGAAGGAGAGAATACTGATGAGAGTGGAATGGACGGAGAAAAGAGCATGAGAGAAAGTTATGAGAAAGAGAGATAGGTTATAGGGAGTGTCAGGAAGTGGGTAAGAGAAGGATGAGAATACTGATGAGAGTGGAATGGACGGAGAAAAGAGCATGAGAGAAAGTTATGAGAAAGAGTGACAGGTTATAGGGAGTGTCAGGAAGTGGGTAAGAGAAGGATGAGAATACTGATGAGAGTGGAGTGGCTGAGAAAAGAGCATGAGAGAAAGTTATGAGAAAGAGTGACAGGTTACAGGGAGTGTCAGGAAGTGGGTAAGAGAAGGATGAGAATACTGATGAGAGGGAGGGACGGAGAAAAGAGCATGAGAGAAAGTTATGAGAAAGAGAGATAGGTTATAGGAGTGTCAGGAAGTGGGTAAGAGAAGGATGTGAGAATACTGATGAGAGGGAGTTCACGGAGAAAAGAGCATGAGAGAAAGTTATGAGAAAGAGAGATAGGTTATAGGGAGTGTCAGGGAAGTGGGTAAGAGAAGGATGAGAATACTGATGAGAGTGGAATGGACGGAGAAAAGAGCATGAGAGAAAGTTATGAGAAAGAGAGATAGGTTATAGGGAGTGTCAGGAAGTGGGTAAGAGAAGGATGAGAATACTGATGAGAGTGGAATGGACGGAGAAAAGAGCATGAGAGAAAGTTATGAGAAAGAGTGACAGGTTATAGGGAGTGTCAGGAAGTGGGTAAGAGAAGGATGAGAATACTGATGAGAGTGGGAGGGACGGAGAAAAGAGCATGAGAGAAAGTTATGAGAAAGAGAGATAGGTTATAGGGAGTGTCAGGAAGTGGGTAAGAGAAGGATGAGAATACTGATGAGAGTGGAATGGACGGAGAAAAGAGCATGAGAGAAAGTTATGAGAAAGAGAGATAGGTTATAGGGAGTGTCAGGAAGTGGGTAAGAGAAGGATGAGAATACTGATGAGAGTGGGAGGGACGGAGAAAAGAGCATGAGAGAAAGTTATGAGAGAGAGATAGGTTATAGGGAGTGTCAGGAAGTGGGTAAGAGAAGGATGAGAATACTGATGAGAGTGGAATGGACGGAGAAAAGAGCATGAGAGAAAGTTATGAGAAAGAGAGATAGGTTATAGGGAGGTCAGGAAGTGGGTAAGTATAAAGGATGAGAATACTGATGAGAGTGGAATGGACGGAGAAAAGAGCATGAGAGAAAGTTATGAGAAAGAGTGACAGGTTATAGGGAGGTCAGAAGGGTAAGAGAAGGATGAGAATACTGATGAGAGTGGAGTGGACGGAGAAAAGAGCATGAGAGAAAGTTATGAGAAAGAGTGACAGGTTATAGGGAGTGTCAGGAAGTGGGTAAGAGAAGGATGAGAATACTGATGAGAGTGGAGTGGACGCAGAAAAGAGCATGAGAGAAAGTTATGAGAAAGAGTGACAGGTTATAGGGAGTGTCAGGAAGTGGGTAAGAGAAGGATGAGAATACTGATGAGAGTGGAGTGGACGGAGAAAAGAGCATGAGAGAAAGTTATGAGAAAGAGTGACAGGTTATAGGGAGTGTCAGGAAGTGGGTAAGAGAAGGATGAGAATACTGATGAGAGTGGAGTGGACGGAGAAAAGAGCATGAGAGAAAGTTATGAGAAAGAGTGACAGGTTATAGGGAGTGTCAGGAAGTGGGTAAGAGAAGGATGAGAATACTGATGAGAGTGGAGTGGACGGAGAAAAGAGCATGAGAGAAAGTTATGAGAAAGAGGACAGGTTATAGGGAGTGTCAGGAAGTGGGTAAGAGAAGGATGAGAATACTGATGTGAGTGGAGTGGACGGAGAAAAGAGCACAGGAGAGAAAGTTATGAGAAAGACTGACAGGTTATAGGGAGGTCAGGAAGTGGGTAAGAAGGATGAGAATACTGATGAGAGTGGAGTGGACGGAGAAAAGAGCACAGAGAAAGTTAAGAGAAAGAGGACAGGTTATAGGGAGTGTCAGGAAGTGGGTAAGAGAAGGATGAGAATACTGATGAGAGTGGAGGGACGGAGAAAAGAGCATGAGAGAAAGTTATGAGAAAGAGGACAGGTTATAGGGAGTGAAGAAGTGGGTAAGAGAAGGGGATGAGAATACTGATGAGGGAGGGACGGAGAAAAGAGCATGAGAGAAAGTGAGAAAGAGGACAGGTTATAGGGAGTGTCAGGGAAGTGGGTAAGAGAAGGATGAGAATACTGATGAGAGTGGAGTGGACGGAGAAAAGAGCATGAGAGAAAGTTATGAGAAAGAGTGACAGGTTATAGGGAGGCCAGGGAAGTGGGTAAGAGAAGGATGAGAATACTGATGAGAGTGGAGTGGACGGGAGGAGCATGAGAGAAAGTTATGAGAAAAGAGGACAGGTTATAGGGAGTGGCCAGGGAAGGGTAAGAGAAGGATGAGAATACTGATGAGAGTGGAGGGACGGAGAAAAGAGCATGAGAGAAAGTTATGAGGAAAGAGTGACAGGTTATAGGGAGGCCAGGGAAGTGGGTAAGAGAAGGATGAGAATACTGATGAGAGTGGAGTGGACGGAGAAAAGAGCATGAGAGAAAGTTATGAGAAAGAGTGACAGGTTATAGGGAGGCCAGGAAGTGGGTAAGAGAAGGATGAGAATACTGATGAGAGTGGAGTGGACGGAGAAAAGAGCATGAGAGAAAGTTATGAGAAAGAGTGACAGGTTATAGGGAGTGTCAGGAAGTGGGTAAGAGAAGGATGAGAATACTGATGAGAGTGGAGGGACGGAGAAAAGAGCATGAGAGAAAGTTATGAGAAAGTGTGACAGGTTAGAGGGGGTGTCAGGAAGTGGGTAAGAGAAGGATGAGGAATACTGATGAGAGTGGAGTGGACGGAGAAAAGAGCATGAGAGAAAGTTATGAGAAAGAGTGTTATAGGGAGTGTCAGGAAGTGGGTAAGAGAAGGATGAGAATACTGATGAGAGTGAGTGGACGGAGAAAAGAGCATGAGAGAAAGTTATGAGAAAGAGTGACAGGTTATAGGAGTGTCAGGAAGTGGGTAAGAGAAGGATGAGAATACTGGAGGAGAGTGGAGGGACGGAGAAAAGAGCATGAGAGAAAGCAGGAAAGAGGACAGGTTATAGGGAGGTCAGGAAGTGGGTAAGAGAAGGATGAGAATACTGATGAGAGTGGAGGGACGGAGAAAAGAGCATGAGAGAAAGTTATGAGAAAGTGTGACAGGTTAGAGGGGGTGTCAGAAGTGGGTAAGAGAAGGATGAGAATACTGATGAGAGTGGAGTGGACGGAGAAAAGAGCATGAGAGAAAGTTATGAGAAAGAGTGACAGGTTATAGGGAGTGTCAGGAAGTGGGTAAGAGAAGGATGAGAATACTGATGAGAGTGGAGTGGACGGAGAAAAGAGCATGAGAGAAAGTTATGAGAAAGAGGACAGGTTATAGGGAGTGTCAGGGAAGTGGGTGAGAAGGATGAGAATACTGATGAGAGTGGAGGGACGGAGAAAAGAGCATGAGAGAAAGTTATGAGAAAGAGTGACAGGTTATAGGGAGTGGCCAGGAAGTGGGTAAGAGAAGGATGAGAATACTGATGAGAGTGGAGTGGACGGAGAAAAGAGCATGAGAGAAAGTTATGAGAAAGTGACAGGTTAGAGGGGGTGCTGTGGAAGTGGGTAAGAGATGAGAATACTGATGAGAGTGGAGTGGACGGAGAAAAGAGCATGAGAGAAAGTTATGAGAAAGAGTGACAGGTTATAGGGAGTGTCAGGAAGTGGGTAAGAGAAGGATGAGAATACTGATGAGAGGGAGGGACGGAGAAAAGAGCATGAGAGAAAGTTATGAGAAAGAGGACAGGTTATAGGAGTGTCAGGAAGTGGGTAAGAGAAGGATGAGAATACTGATGAGAGTGGAGTGGACGGAGAAAAGAGCATGAGAGAAAGTTATGAGAAAGTGTGACAGGTTAGAGGGGGTGTCAGGAAGTGGGTAAGAGAAGGATGAGAATACTGATGAGAGTGGAGTGGACGGGAGAAAGAGCATGAGAGAAAGTTATGAGAGAAAGTGTGACAGGTTAGAGGGGGTGTCAGGAAGTGGGTAAGAGAAGGATGAGAATACTGATGAGAGTGGAGTGGACGGAGAAAAGAGCATGAGAGAAAGTTATGAGAAAGAGGACAGGTTATAGGGGAGGTCAGGAAGTGGGTAAGAGAAGGATGAGAATACTGATGAGAGTGGAGGACGGAGAAAAGAGCATGAGAGAAAGTTATGAGAAAGAGTGACAGGTTATAGGGAGGCTAGGAAGTGGGTAAGAGAAGGATGAGAATACTGATGAGAGTGGAGGGACGGAGAAAAGAGCATGAGAGAAAGTTATGAGAAAGAGGACAGGTTATAGGGAGGTCAGGAAGTGGGTAAGAGAAGGATGAGAATACTGATGAGAGGGAGGGACGGAGAAAAGAGCATGAGAGAAAGTTATGAGAAAGTGTGACAGGTTAGAGGGGGTGTCAGAAGGGTAAGAGAAGGATGAGAATACTGATGAGAGGGAGTGGACGGAGAAAAGATGAGAGAAAGTTATGAGAAAGAGTGACAGGTTATAGGGAGTGTCAGGAAGTGGGTAAGAGAAGGATGAGAATACTGATGAGAGTGGAGTGGACGGAGAAAAGAGCATGAGAGAAAGTTATGAGAAAGAGTGACAGGTTATAGGGAGTGTCAGGAAGGGTAAGAGAAGGATGAGAATACTGATGAGAGTGGAGGGACGGAGAAAAGAGCATGAGAGAAAGTTATGAGAAAGAGGACAGGTTATAGGGAGGCTAAGGGAAGTGGGTAAGAGAAGGATGAGAATACTGATGAGAGTGGAGGGACGGAGAAAAGAGCATGAGAGAAAGTTATGAGAAAGTGTGACAGGTTAGGAAGGGGTGTCAGGAAGTGGGTAAGAGAAGGATGAGAATACTGATGAGAGTGGAGTGGACGGAGAAAAGAGCATGAGAGAAAGTTATGAGAAAGAGGACAGGTTATAGGGAGTGTCAGGAAGTGGGTAAGAGAAGGATGAGAATACTGATGAGAGTGGAGTGGACGGAGAAAAGAGCATGAGAGAAAGTTATGAGAAAGAGTGGACAGGTTATAGGGAGGCTGGTGGAAGTGGGTAAGAGAAGGATGAGGATACTGATGAGAGTGGAGTGGACGGAGAAAGGAGCATGAGAGAAAGTTATGAGAAAGAGTGACAGGTTAGAGGGGGTGTCAGGAAGTGGGTAAGAGAAGGAAGAGAATACTTGATGAGAGTGGAGTGGACGGAGAAAGATACATGAGAGAGAGAATGCAGGTTAGTGAGATAGGACTTTAAATTTAAATTCTTGGAGATCGTAGCTGTCGGGGAAGCAAGGAAATGGAAGGGAATTCCACTGCGGGAAGTGCGTGAAAAGAAGATGATGGAGTAGAATTTGCGTTTACATTTTATTTTTTTCACAGTAAATGGATTGGACCTAGTTGCTAAAATTGTATCTCGAGTACATTTATCGATAGGGGGCACTATTTAATGACCAAAGCTGAAAAAAGTTCCAATCCAGCTAGAAACGGTGTTTTATCAAACGTAGTTTGCTTGTGAGATATGTTCGGATGTTTTCCAGCACTCAGTAAAGATCGAACTCACTAACAAGTGTAATTAATCTAGCAGTAGAAGTTTGTTAACCATTACACCACGTTCAAGTTTACGATTCGGCTAGGAATACATATATTATTTTTGCATGAACTCGAAGGGGAAGTGAGGAAAGGCTGTTTAACATTCCTAGCTAAGCTGCCTGACAAGCCATTCACTCTATAAATTAATGCACTCACTACAATTACCAAATTCTTTCAATTGAATCTCGGCATTTCTGAACATGTATAAATATAAATAATCTATATATATATATATATATATATATATATATATATGTACATAAATTGTGTGTATTTTGGCAGCATTTTTTCATTAATACATGTTTCATTGAATAATATAGACAAGTTCTGTCTATTTATTTTGTGTAAGATCCGTTCGTATGATCTGATTAGCTTGATAGTGTTGTTGTCATGGAAAGACGATAAGAAATCGCAATAATTGTTGATTTTTTTATCCGACAGACCCCAACAAAAGAATTAAATTTATCATATATTACGCTAAATCCACAACATCCAACTCAATCGTCCGCAACGTCTCCTCCCCCACCGTTAGCGATTTGCAAAAAAACAATGTAGTGTATAAATTTAAATGCCCCTTTCGAGAATGTTTCTCTAACAAACTAAATAATACCTACATTGGACATACTACTAACTCGCTTTCGCGGAGACTTACATTGCACTTAAATGAAAATTCTAACATATTCCGACATTTAAAACACCACGGCTATCAACACACACTTCTTAGGAAAACACTTGTTGAAAATACATATATACTTAGACAAGAAAATAATAAACGAGAACTTAAAATTCTAGAAGTTATCTACATCAAACAGTTTAAACCTAGCCTAAATAAAATAAATTTTGACACCTCTACTAACATACTTCAATGCCTATAATCAATGGGAGAGGTCATAGTTATTATACTTACCCCCCTACACCCATAGTAGTAGCAGTTCCCAGACCAATCCCTCATGCCACTATACACTCAACTGAACAAAAAACCCACTACCACCATTCTTTCTCGGCCTAAAGCCATGTGCGACACAAAAAATGGACCTGTCTAATTTTCTCTGTATAACTCCACTTTCTTAAAAATAATTTAAATGTTCTATGTTCACTGAACATTAAATGTTCATCCTTTGATAATGGCTTATGTAAGCCGAAAGCTCAGACCTGATAAAAAAATCAATGCGAGTTCTTGTCGTCTTTCCAATACAACAATATCAAGCTAATCAGATCATACACAAAATAGACAGAACTTGTATTAATGTACATAAATATATATATAAATGTACAAATTCATTTATATATATATACTATAGTCATCCGCAGACAGATCTGTTTCGCTGTATCAAAGCTCATCAGTACGACTTAGACTCCGATCGCTTCCTAACCCAGGATTGAAACCCGACCGAATCGGCATCAGTCGGCGATTCTACCCCTATGCCACCAGTGTCCGGTAGAAGAAGGAAGGCTTTTTAGCGCATATAAACACGTAATAAGCTCGTAATAAGTGTAAAAAGATACTTAACGAAGCTAAGATGTTGTTTGCTGCCAGAATGAAGCAACGCATAGCATCCTCTAAGTTCGGCGCCAAAGACTACTGGCGACTCTGTAAAAGAGTATTTAACAAGAGCAAGTCCACAATACCCCCACTAATCAACAAATTTGAGGTCCTCACCTCCCCAACGGACAAGGCTGAATGCTTTGTCCGCATATTCTCGAACAATTCGAGTCTGGACTCGTCTGGAGTTATTACACCCGACTTCTCACCTAGAACCGAGGCACAACTGAATGACGTCTACCTTACACGCTCACTTATCTCTAAGATAATCTCAAAACTTGACCCTCACAAAAAGAGAGAAGGGGACGGAATCCTAATTACAGTCTTAAAGAAAAATGCCCCTGAACTTTCCTCCGTCCTTTCTAAGCTCTACAACTTTTGCCGATCTGCTTCCTGCTTTCCTGCCTGTTGGAAATCTTCCTCTGTAGTTCCTATATTTAAAAACCCTGGAGAACCCTCGGACCCCGCAAATTACCGCCCTATCAACCTTCTTCCGATCTTTCGCAAAGTGTTCGAAGCCATTATCAACGCCGAGGTGGTTCAGCATCTCACAGCACACAGGCTACTCTCGGACAAGCAGTATGGTTTCCGCTTCACCAGGTCGACTGCTGATATGCTAATGACCATCACCGAGTACATATACCAGGCACTCAACAGGAATGGCAAAGCCCGAAACGTTGTCTTGGATATATCTAAAGCGTTCGACAGAGTTTGGCATGCTTGCCTTCTATGCAAACTGCGGAGCTATGGTATAACTGAACATTTGTTTGAACTAATCCAGTCATTCCTCTCTAACCGCACAATGAAGGTGGTATTAAACGGACACGCCTCCCAGGTCTACCATACGAACGCAGGTGCCCCTCAAGGCTCTATCCTAGGTCCTACGATCTTTCTGATATACATTAATGATCTCCCTGATTCCATAAGATCCCAAGTAGGTATGTACGCCGATGACACCACAGTTTACTCTCGCCTCGACCAAAAATCTGGTGTAGGCGACAAAGCTAACCTTGCAGCCGAGCTTGAAAAGGACCTCCAATCCGTAGTGAACTGGAGTCAGAAATGGCTCGTAAATTGTAATGCTTCAAAAACGAAGCTACTATCAATTAACCATCACAGACAATCACACCTACCTCCCATTAGAATGGACCAGGCTTGCCTCCCAGAGAGTAAAACACGACGGCTCCTTGGTCTCACACTTTCAGCGGACCTCAAATGGAATTACTATATCGAATCCATTGCTAAATCTGCTGCTATGAAAGTCGGTTCTCTGTGCAGGGCCCGGAAGTTTTTTCCGTCTGAATCTATCCTGCACATATATAAATCTACCATCAGCCCGTGCATTGAATACTGTTGCCATATCTGATCGGGTGCCCCTGCTATTCTCCTCGGGCTTCTCGACAAGGTACAGCGGAGAGTCTGTAATGTGATAGATACCGACTTGGCAGACCGGCTGCAGTCTCTCTCTCACCGGTGCGACGTGGCTTCCCTGTGTCTCTTCTATAAATACTTTCATGGCTTCTGCTCCGATGAACTTAGATCACTGGTGCCCCCTAGTTACAAATTTGCACGAGATACTAGATTAGCAACTAGATCCCACCCTTTTACAGTGAAACCGATAAAATGCAACCGCAACTTCTACAACAGTTTCTTTTCTCGCACTTCCCGACTGTGGAATTCCCTTCCACATGATTGCTTCCTCGACGACTACAATCTCCAGGGGTTTAAATGTAAGGTCAATAGACACCTCCTAACACATTAACTCGCTCCCATTCTTTGAAACACTCTTCCCATCTGCTCAACCCTCATCCTCAGTATCCTTACCCTTCTATCACCTTCCTCCTGACATTTTCTATATCTAACCACTCCTTTTCTTTACCTTCCCCTATGTAGCCCCATGCGCAATAGTGGCAGTGGAATGCCTTGCTTGGGGTAAAATGATTTTAAAAAAACGTCAAGACGCAGCGTAACTATACCGTTTGAACTTACACTTCTATTTGCTGACTACTAACACTTATTATTGCATATATTGTTCTGTTATTCTAATTCACTGTTTGAAGCTACCTTCTTTTTTCCATGTCATACTTCCGGGCCCAAACAGGCCACAACAACTTAGCGACGAAGATTTCGTCACAATAGTTACGTGAGGGAGACTTGGTAATAAGATAAGTGAATGCAATCCTAACGCTTATTGCTCACAGTAGCTCCTCTGTCAACACGCGACTTAGTAAAATTAACCTCGGGGCGTGTCTGCGACAGAGCAAGTGAGGGATACCGAGCCTCCCCATGTCATCTGGTCAACCAGGACCTATCTACTGAATAGGCAACAAAGTCGCCAATCGTGTAAACGATCTTGCAAGCAAAGTGAGTCTTCTGCATCGCTGAAGAACCGAAGATCATGAAGAAACGGGCCGGGGTTACACCAATCTCTCAACCCATCTCCTATTCACGGATGCCACTTTGATAGCCATCTTTTTTACCTGAACTCATATTAGACAAAAATCCGAAATCTGAAAATCTCTGTCCTTGACAGATTTTCCTGGCCTATCAGGGCTAATTTCTAAAGTAACCCGTCTGTCGGTGACACTGCCGCCGACTTTCGTAAAGTCAATATTGCGACCCTATATAAAGAGGGATGGAGCAAAAATGTTGCTCTCCTAGAAAAGGTTTTATTGACCTTAGGAGACGCATCATTGTTTGATGACAGAGATGAAGTCCAAATTCTTTAGTTTGCTTCAAGTGTTTCTGATTATGATATAAGGTTCAAGAACTTTGGGAAATGTCCTGACGGCAATCACCAAAGTTGCATTTAAAAATGATTTCAAGAGTGCCTTTCTATGCACAGGATGGTTCATCTCAGTCGCAAGTCTGTCTATTCGGCATGTGCCTTCCCCCTTTTTGGAATTTATTTATTTTGCGAAGAAGAAGAAGAAGAAGAAGAAGAGAGAGAGAGAGAGAGAGATGTTGTAGGTTTTATAAAATGGTTGTAATTAGTTTAATAAAAAAATTTTTAATGAATATGTAGTTTAATTAATGTGTTGAATAAAGAGACACATCTTTGTAATATCTGAGGGTTTACTTACTTTTTTGCAGTACTATATATATATATGTGTGTGTGTGTGTGTGTGTGTGTGTGTGTGTGTGTGTGCATGAATTCAAGTGTGTCCTTGCAGGAAGGATTATGTAAGGACCGAACAAACTGTTGGACGAGAAATGTTGACGTGGTCAATTTTATTTCGATAAACGTAATCTTTCGAATGTCGTTAACCTTGTCAAATGGCAAAAGCAGCAAATGGTGAAGAGGCATGAATAGAATGTTAACAAAAAGTGAAGAGGAACACGTGAGGGATTTTGCAAGGAAATTGGAAAAAAATCATTTTCGGGTTTTCGGCCTTATTGCCAGTTTGTAGAATAGAGATAGAAAGATAAATAGATAGATAAAAAAGACAAAAATAGATAGATAGATAGATAGATAGATAGATAGATAGATAGATAGATAGATAAAAAGACGTAAATTGATAGATGGACAGATAGATAAAAAGACGGAAATAGATAGATAGATAGATAGATAGATAGATAGATAGATAGATAGATATATAGATAGATAGATAGATAGATAAAAAGACGGAAATTGATAGGTAGATAGATCAGTCAGTCAGTCAGTTAAGTGCCATACGTGATACACGCTTTGGGCGACCATGTCTCAAAAGAGACATCATAGACTGGGCAGTAGGTTGCCGTTGCTTTCTGCGGTAGACTGGTTGCCAGCCACGACTATAGAACCCAATCTGTCCTTTTATTTAACACATAACTGAAGATAAATATCTCTTCCTGATGTTAAATACTCGTTTCGTTTTTGTTTTCATTTTCTCGAAAACTTCTTTGTTACTCACATCTTCGTTCTACGTTATCCTCAACATCCTACGGTAGAACAATAAATCCATTGCGTCAATTCTCCTCTTCGTCTTTGAAAAGAAATGTCAATATTACCACACAGTAACGGACAGATGTCAGGTAGAAGTTTAGTAATCTTTACCTAGTTTCTAACGAAAGTTCCTTATTTCTTACTACACTGCTTAGTTTTTTGAAAGGCTTTTTCCTTGGCTATTCCACTCCGACTATCTCACTACAGTGTCGCTCTTTCCGTCCTCGGTTAAAACACTTTCCAAATATTTACATTTCCGCGCTTGTATTTTTTGAATTATTCTTACTGCCGCTTTTGTCCGTCGAGTGTCATGGTTGAAGTAATCCTAAAAGCAATTAGAACCAAAGAATTGTGAGTTCAATCGCTGGCCATAAAAAACGGAACACAAATTGGAGAGTGAAGTTACTAATGTGAATTAACTGAAAATTATAACACCCTCCCTCCACCCTCCAAAAAATGAGAGCATTCCCACGTGAAATTAAAACAATCTACCCTCATGGCCTAAATAAAGGATTCAGTTTCAAATTCCAACGTATATCACCTGAAGAAGGCCCGAGTATAAAACGACTGAAATGTTGTGAATATGGGAACAAATATAAGGACAACAGTCTGAACGATGTAAACAGTGTAAATAGTTAAAATTCATCTCGCAAATATAGACAGATCCTGAAGAATGACAGAGTGGAAAATGGTCGGAACTTCGTGAATATGGCAACGAAGATAGGGAGAATTATCCGATCGAAGTAAAAAATGCAGATAGTTAAAATATCTTATCGCTGAAATATACATAGATCATAAAGAGGGCCGGAGCGTACAACGGCCGAAATATCTTGAATATGGCAATGAAGATGGGGAGAACAGTCCGATCGAAGTAAATAGTGTAAATAGGTAAAATATATAATCTCAGAAATACAAACAGATCATAAAGAAGGCCGGAGCGTAAAACGGCCGAAACATTGTGAATATGGCAACGAAGATGATTACACGGATCCGCAAATGTCAGTCAGTCAGTTAAGTGCCATACGTGATACACGCTTGGGCGATCATGTCTCGAAAGAGACATGAATGACTGGGCAAAAGATTATCCCGCAGTAGGTTGCCATTGCTTTCTGCGGTAGACTGGTTGCCGGCCAAGGCTATAGAACCCAATCTGTCCTGTTATTTAACCCATAACTGGAAGGAAGAGACGGATTAATACCTTTCCCAAGGGTATTTGCGCGTAAGTGAAAGCAATGAATTCAGCTGGAATTCGAAATCGGCTACTCGATTTCTCGTTCCGATCCGATATCCACTGCACCACGACGCACATAAGAAGGCCGGAGCTTACAACAGCCAAATCTTCGTGAATATGACGAGAAGAACAGTCTGAACTATGTAAATAGTGTAAATAGTTACCATGTCTCATGTCAGAAATACAGACAAAAATGAGGACAAGATTCCTAATGATGTAAACAGTGTAAATAGTTAAAATGTCATATCTCAAGAATATAGGATAGTCTTGAAGAAGGTTGGAGCGTACAACGGCCGAAACATTGTGAATACGACAACATAAATGATGACAACCGCCCTAATGATGTAAATAGTTAAAATATCTCGTCTCAGAAATATAAACAGATCATAAAGAAGGCCGAAGTGTAAAACGGCCGAAACATCGTGAATATGTCAATGAAGATGTGGAAAGAAGTCCGAACAATATAAATAGCGTAAATAATGACAATACCTTTTCTCAGAAATATAGGCAAACCCTGAAGAATACCGGAACGTACAACGACCGAAATTTTATGAATATGGCAACAATGATGAGGAGAAGAGTTGAAACGATATAAAGAGTGTAAATATTGAAAAAACATAATGTCAGGCGAAATTAATATTATGTGTTTATTACGTGAAGGTTTACTTTTAACAGATTGTTTCGGCATTGAAATCCTAAAAGCGGGATATAAACTAAATTAGCCCGGTCGCACAATAAATCATCAGGACCTCATAGATAATTAAGGTTTCAATACATTTTTGCTTGAGTAATTTTAATAAATTGTCAAGTGTTATTAAAAGGGCGTTTTCTAGATCAAAATTGTGTTCACAAAAGTGTTGATGTCGACCAAGTGCATTGAACGTGTTGCTTAATTTTGAATTTCTTTTAAGTTTTCATGGGTCACCTGACCGTGGTATAAGGCTTAACAAGATTGTTTCTCTAGACCCTGTTACGACTAAGTAGTGAGTTCGATCCTCACTGGTTACCCCATACTTTCGGCATTATTCCCAAATCTAAGCGGCGCGTAGTAAATAAACTCTGTTAAACTTTAACGTATTCATATTCCTTTTGAGCAGCATTGTTGAATTAGTTGTTTATTTATCGACTATTTTCGAGCTCTTAGCTGTCAGTGAATTTGTGAAAAAATTTTCTGCGCTCTACGCCCTCGTCAGGGAAATGACTGAAGTTCTCGAGTGATATTTTCGCCCTTTTTACCGGTTAGTTTTGCTGTTTTGTTTTTATTTACGTTACCAGGGATATTTTTCATTTTTGTCTCCTCCTCTTCCCTTTCTCTTTCTCTTTTTTTCCACTCTCCTACACCTGGGGGGAGGAAAGAGAAGGGAGGGAAAATATTTTTATATATAAGTACCTCCACTCATTTTTCTATACCTAAATTAAAATAGAAATTCTAAAAGTAAATAAGTTAACTTCAAGCTTTAAAATTAGCTTTAATTGCACTGTGAAATGAAGAAGATGCATCGTAGCTAACCGGCATAAAGGGCGAACAATCACTCGAGAACTTCAGTCATCAACCTGACGAAGGCGTAGAGCGCCGAAAATTCGTTCACAACTTCACTGACAGATAAGGGCTCGACAACAATCGACAAATAAACAAAAAACTCTGTTAAGTAAGCATATTAATTTCTTTAACATCTGGGTTTGTTTCGCCGACATTATTACAATGCCAACGACGTACACCATTTGAATAGATTGTGAATTTAATTTACTCAGAGGAGGATGCATTTTAAATGTCAAGATCTATGAGTTTTCTGCAACCAGGGTCTAGTTTAACCTAGCCCTTGTTCATGGGAACTCCCTTCCATATACTTGCTTCCTTGATAGCTACAATCCCCAAAAGTTTAAGTCAATTGTCGTCTTCTATCTTCTTGAGTCCCAAATTTCTCTTATCCTTTCTCCGACATCCCCGGTAAATTGTTCCCTGTTTCTTCCTTTTTACTTGTATAGCGTCGAAACGACCTGCGCAAAAGTGACGGGAATGCTTTGCTTGGGGTAAAACGATTATAAAAATATGAAGATTAGAGCTGAAACAATGCGTCATACGCAGACATTAAAAAGTCGAGATCAGTTAAAAATAGAATTTTTTATAATGATACAGATAATGTAAAAAACAAGCGTTCAAATGAGTGATGATGTGTCTGGTTTTGTCTCTAGAATAAAGATCCTGTTCTTATAAAAACAAAAATTCTGATGATGAGGGTTAATCTGTGGTTCATCATGGAAAAATTAAAAATCTTACAGACTTTCCACATATATTAAAAATATCTATCTTTTTCTTTCGGTTATCTATCTATCTATCTATCTATCTATCTATCTATCTATCTATCTATCTATCTCAGTTCATATCTATCTATCTATCTCAGTCTGTTCATATCTATCTATCTATCTATCTATCTATCTATCTATCTATCTATCTCAGTCTGTTCATATCATATCTATCTATCTATCTATCTATCTATCTATCTATCTATCTATCTCAGTCTGTTCATATCTATCTATCTATCTATCTATCTCAGTCTGTTCATATCTATCTATCTATCTATCTATCTATCTATCTCAGTCTGTTCATATCTATCTATCTATCTATCTATCTATCTATCTCAGTTAAACTAATAATATATATTAATTAAAATAATGAGTATTTGAATACGAAAATCAAGTATATCTATGGTTTATTAAAATAGACATCGTTTAAGATGCATATAAAAATAGTTACCTGTTGATGTGAGAATAAAAATTTACGAGAAATAAACTGCAAGAAACTGATATGAACATCACCTAGCCCCAGTAACAATTTTATAAGGCTTTGGAGGAGAGAGGAGAAAAATGGATCCAATGGTGCACAGCCAATGACCAGGTCATTACTAACACCTGGTTCCAAGGAGACCCACGACGTTTATGGACATGGAGAAGCCCAGAAGCCCAGGAGATGACACGAAGAACCAAACAGATTATATAACTATAAACAAGAGATTCAGGAACGCAGTAGTCTTATGCAAAACATACCCAGGTGCTGACTGCGGAAGTGATCACGTCCCAGTCATCTGCAAACTAAACGTGAAACTCCGAAGACTGAAGAAGCCCAGCATATCACCAAGACTGCAATACGACACACTAGAGGATGATCTCACCCTGCAGAAAGAATATAATAACAGCGTGAGAAAGAAATATGAAGGACAAATTGGAAAAGGATACTCAAAATGGGATTCACTAAAAGAAGCAATGGTGACCTCAGCGAACAACATAGCCCCAAAGGAAATCAGACGCAGAAGAAAAAACGAGTGGATGACCGAAGAGATCCTCCACATGATGCAAAGGAGACAAAAAATAACGCCAAGACACGGAGCAGAGTACAAAAAACTTCACAGGGAGATAAGGAACAAATGCAGACAAGCCAAAGAGGAATGGCTCAACAACAAATGTGCAGAAGTAGAGAGACTGAGCAGGAACAACAAAGCAGAGATGCATAAAGAGATAAGAGAGCTGACAGGACAAAAAACCTGCTCCTCAACAGGATGCATAAAATCCAAGGAAAGGACAATCATACTAGAGAAAGAGGAAATACTCCAGCGATGGGAAGAATACATAAAGGATCTCTTTTGCGACAAGAGAGAACAACCGAAAATACACAAGAAGATGGATGGACCGGAAATACTAAAATCCGAAGTGGAAGCTGCAATGGCCAAAATGAACAGAAACAAAGCACCTGGTCCAGATGGCATAGTAATAGAGCTGCTGACAGCCTTAGAATAATATGGCATAGAAAAGATTACCGACATAATAAACGAAATTTATAGCAGCGGAATAATACCAGAAGACCTATGCAAGTCGATATTTATAGCGCTGCCGAAGAAACCTGGTGCAAACGAGTGCGAACTACACAGAACTATCAGCTTAATGAGTCACATTACAAAACTGATTGTCAGAATCCTGATGAATAGAGCGAGAAGCAGAATCAGGCCAGAGATAGGGCAGGAACAGTGCGGGTTCGTCAAGGACACTGGAACAAGGAACGCCATATTCATGATTAGGATGCTCTCTGAAAGGGCATTACAAATGAAGAAAGACTTGTACCTATGCTTCATTGATTACGCGAAACCATTCGACAAAATACGACACAAAGAATTGATGGAAATGCTAGGCAACCTCGACATTTTCGGCAAAGACATAAGAATAATCAAGAATCTCTACTGGCAGCAAACGGCCTGCATACGGACAGGTAACGACCTCAGTAGATACACAAAGATAGAAAAAGGCGTAAGACAAGGATGTGTCTTTTCACCGGATTTGTTCAACCTATACAACGAGAATATTTTGAGGACCCTAGATGACACACCAGGATTTGTTATTGGAGGCCACAACCTGAACAACATAAGATATGCGGACGATACAGTACTGATTGCGGACACGGAAAGGAAACTGCAAGATCTCATACAGAAAGTAGCAGTGGAGAGTGACAAGAAAGGACTACAAATAAACTTTAAGAAAACTGAGTGCATGGTCATCAGCAAAAGATACAACCCAAAATGCCAAATACAGGTAGGGGATAACAGAATCAAACAAGTCCAAGAATTTAAGTACCTAGGAAGTGTTCTAACAGGAGATGGAAAGTGCGACACGGAGATCCGAAGGCGAATTGGCATGGCAAAGGACGCGTTCCAGAAGATGAGCAAAATACTAACACACAGGAAAATCTCAATAGAAACGAAGAAAAGAGTGCTAGACTGCTTCGTGATGTCAGTTCTTCAATACGGCTGTGAATGCTGGACAATATCATCAAAAATGAGGACAAAACTGGAAGCGGCCGAAATGTGGTTCTACAGAAGGATGCTACGGATATCGTGGACTGAGCATACAAGCAACGACGAAGTGCTAGAAAGAATGGCAACAAAAAGGAAGAGACAACTGAAGTTCCTGGGACATGCAATGAGGAAGGAGAGCCTGGAGAAGCTGATACTGACTGGACAGATAGAAGGAAGGAGAGACAGAGGAAGGCAGCGGATAACATATTTGCAGGGTCTGATCAGGTGGATGACGGAACGGGGGTTGCCAGGAGCAGCAGGAGCAAACATACAAAGAGCCACAAGGGATAGGGAGACGTGGAGATCCATGATCGCCTACGTCCTGAAGGGACAGGGCACATAGAAGAAGAAGAATACACACAGACAGAACAATTAATGATCATTGACTAGTCATCGGGATCAAATGCCACAAAATTGAAAGTGCTTTCTAATTGACATATCAGACTCTGCGCTTGTCATGTCTATGTGAAGATCTTTAAAACATAAATTCAAGCATCTTGAAATATTAAAAACGTGGCAATAATTCCAGTTGTAGTTAGAACCCTAGTGTGATTTACTTTATTAAGAAAGCTTCATACGTTGCCATATTTTCTATTATAAGTTTATAATAAAAACATAATTGACTGCAACACAAGAGCCGTGGTGTTTTGATACTCTCTTATTAGAACCTCGTCAGGCAGTGAAATATATTTTTCTTTTAGGAATTATCTATATATATAAAAAACAATCTGTGATCCTGTGTGTGACTGAAAGCTATGCGCGCCTACATTTTTTAAGCTACGCCATTCAAACTTTCTAGGAACACATATCTACAGGGAAGCAAAGTCAACACATAATTTTTGAGTTTAGCTTCAGCAATTTTCTCTTTCGCAGTTTTTGGCTAATGGTGCAAATTGTTTACATTGCTCCGTAAAACATCTAAGATCTAAGATGGTTGCTAGATAACGTGACAGAAATTAAATCACATGTTTCAAACGCGACTAAAAAAAAATTAGCCTTTATATTTAATTTTTAAAAATTAATTTGGTCAACAAAAACATATGAATATTTCCCCCGTAATTTTGAAACAAAAGAAATATTTTAAAAAATTCTGAACTGAAAGCGTAACAGTTTTTATATTTCTACATTTTTAAATATTCTTCAAAAATTTCTGAACTGAGAGCTTAATAGTTTTTATATTTCTAATTTCAGTAAAATAAAATAAATAATTTTTATTTTTATGTTAAATTCATTTAGTCAACAAAAATGTAAATGTTTTCCCCGTAATTTTGAAACAAAAACAAACGCAATGTATGCTTACAATGTCACACAAAACATCAAATCACGTTTCCGCAAAACAAAAGAAAATAAATTTTTTAAATGGGATTTTTTAACAATTTTTAAACAACAATTTGTATATAATTATTTTTTATATAACCGAGTCCTACTACTAAAATGTTCTGAGCTGCACGGGCAATGCAGAGCTATGATGCTAGTTATATATAAAAGCTTAAAAACAACACAATTGTCTTACTAAATCCAGACAATTAAGTTGGGAGAGATGTTTTGTTTGTTTATCTCACCTAGTCAATAGAAAATCAGGTCATCATAATATAGGAGAAATTTAATTTTAAGAGTACTTACATGTATTGCAATTTTGCAAGTCAGAAAAATAATCGCGTATCATCGTGAAATGGTTACTGGATTTTTTAAAAATTATTATTCAACTTAAAGTCGTGGACAAGAGACAAAGACGGGACAGTTTTTTTTTGTTTTGCTTTGTTTTGTTTTATCTTTTTAAAAGAAATACACTGTACGTCAAAAATATGTAGTAGATTTAGTGGGTGACCTATCCGTTAAGCCGCAAGAAATGAAATTATCAGAAAGTGGGAGAATAAACCAATATATTTTAGGGGATAGATTATAGATGTCTACTTACATTATATCAGGGAAAATTAACTGTATTTTACGGTATGTTTTTGACGATGATGATAAATGGAAGTTACTTCGCTACGTTTATTAAGTATGTTTTGTTTTGGGAATTTCATAATTTGTAATTTTTCTTATGAATATAGAAATCATAGCTCGTGCAAACATTTACAAATTCTGTTTTTATTTTTTTTAAATATTTTTCATTTTACGGTAAGGGTTTTATTAGCATCTTTTAATTTCAAATAATAGATAGAAAATGATGTGCTACTGCGGTAAGTTTTATTATTTAAAGATAAATGTGTGACAGCAATAATGGATTTTAAAAGTATTCTTGGTACAACCAATATGATATTTTATTACTGTGGGATTTTCTATGGTTGAAATAGAGCATTGGTAGACTATAAAGTCAGTTAGAAATTTATTTGCTAATGGACAATCAATAGGTTTTCGGCAATTGCAATTATTGTTATTGTGATCGTTAGTTTTTAGGATGTTGTTGATTGTTGAGGCTATTATATCTGTTTAAAATTCTATGATTATGTTTTTTTGATCTCAAGGTTATCACTACAGCTATAACTTAATTTCAGTGTGCTTCCGTTAAACATTTTGCTAAGAGAGTTGTTTTTAAGAAAGTGTTTTTTAAATAGATTTTAGGAATTTATACCATAACTTAGTACTTAGAATTTGTTTAAATGAAGGTGTGTACCAAATGATATTTCTCTTATTATTTATATTATTGTTGTTATTATGACCATTGTATTTCTGGTCAGGGCATTTATAGCCGTTGTTTTTAAGTGCTGTCTCATCGAAAATTCTGTTTTCAACAGAGCAGGGTATATGCTTGATGATTCATCGACGGTGGTTAGACTTAGGGTAAATGTATACAGGATTAGTGTTATTTTTTAAGTAGGCAGGGTTTGTTACATCGATTATATTAAGTTTTAAATCTAGAAAGTCTGTCTTTTTTAGATTAGTTTTGATAGACACCTTAAGGTTAAGACTTTTCAGTTCCCTGTGAATTAATTTTTTTATTCTATTGGCTTTAATATTAGTGAAAAGATTTATCACCATAAGAGCATCATCCCTGTACAAACGTATATCCTAAATATTTATATCGTTATAGGCTGTCATGTTTTACAGGATAAATAGTCCAAAAACATTTGAGGACTATTATAACAGCACGAAAAATTAAATAACATACTAGTCATTTGTAATTAATGAAACTTATATATATATATATATATATATATATATGTGTGTGTGTGTGAAATTATTTGTTTGAACATTATTTTTGATCGATACTCGTATTTAAGTAGATATTATGTTTATAAACAAATAGTAGATATATTTATTTCTACCGGTTTAATTATTTACGATAATGCTTTGTTACAAAAATGTGTGTCATGAGGCAGGATTCGAACCGCATAGGGGAAGCCATCAATTGATCCGGCGCGTCTTATACCACTCAACCACAAATGACCAACAGTCTAAACGAAATAAAATCAATTTTTGATTCATCGCATAAACCATATCTGCTCTGAAATGTATCGTAATGTCAACAGGTGTTAAAATGTTACAGAAATTAATGAAGATTAAGGAAATTGGTTATAAACAACCGACAATTTGAAATTGTTCGAATCCTGTCGAATGACGCACATATTCGTAAAAGAATTTATCGTAAATAAATAAATAAATATATATATATTGCTTGATTAAGAAATAAATATATATATATTGCTTGATTATAAAGAGAATATCTACTTAAATACGAATATTGATCAAGAATAATGTTCAAACAAATAATTTTAAATTGCAATTTGTTTACAGCCAAGTTTCGTTGATCTTCGTTAATTTCCGTAACAGATATATATATATATATATATATATATATATATATATATATATATAGAGAGAGAGAGAGAGAGAGAGAGAGAGAGAGAGATAGATAGATAGATCGAAAACGAATGAATAATAACCGTGTACGATATGACTTCCGTGTTATTCATCCAATTCTGTACAGAATATAAAGACTTTGCAACAAAAGAATATCCTATATTCACACGAAAATTGTCGGTTGTTTATAACCAATTCCGTTGATCTTCATTAATTTCCGTAATATACATATATATATATCTATATATATATATATATATATATAGATAGATAGATAGATAGATAGATAGATAGATAGATAGATAATGAACAGACTGAGATAGATAGATAGATAGATAGATAGATAGATAGATAGATAGATAATGAACAGACTGAGATAGATAGATAGATAGATAGATAGATAGATAGATAGATAGATAATGAACAGACTGAGATAGATAGATAGATAGATAGATAGATAGATAGATAGATAGATAGATAATGAACAGACTGAGATAGATAGATAGATAGATAGATAGATAGATAGATAGATAGATAGATAGATAATGAACAGACTGAGATAGATAGATAGATAGATAGATAGATAGATAGATAATGAACAGACTGAGATAGATAGATAGATAGATAGATAGATAGATAGATAGATAGATAGATAGATAGATAATGAACAGACTGAGATAAATAGATAGATAGATAGATAATGAACAGACTGAGATAGATAGATAGATAGATAGATAGATAGATAGATAGATAATGAACAGACTGAGATAGATAGATAGAGATAGATAGATAGATAGATAGATAGATAGATAGATAATGAACAGACTGAGATAGATAGATAGATAGATAGATAGATAGATAGATAGATAGATAGATAATGAACAGACTGATAGATAGATAGATAGATAGATAGATAGATAGATAGATAGATAGATAATGAACAGACTGAGATAGATAGATAGATAGATAGATAGATAGATAGATAGATAATGAACAGACTGAGATAGATAGATAGATAGATAGATAGATAATGAACAGACTGAGATAGATAGATAGATAGATAGATAGATAGATAGATAGATAGATAATGAACAGACTGAGATAGATAGATAGATAGATAGATAGATAGATAGATAGATAGATAGATAGATGACTTTGATAGATGTGTTAGATACATTGATAAATATAGATTCAATAGATAGAAATGATTAGGATCTATAGCGAGAAATAATGGAAAAAGTAAATAGGTATTGAAGACTCAATCACCTAATCGATATATTTCTTCCTATATAAATCACTATTTAAAAAATCAGGCTAATACTTGTACAAACTTAACGCGGACGACTTTCAAATAAGTAATGAAAGGTTTCAATTATTTACAAACCGAACAGAAAAGACATCCAGAGGGCAAGGGATTAAAAGTATGGGCAAATAAAGTAAATTTACTTGCTAATTTCAATCAGTCTTTTTCTCTCGTTACTTTGTTTACTTTCTTTTCTGTTTTGAACTGTGATAAATGTTAAATGTTTGTGCATTTTATATGAATAGCTTTTCAGTTGTAAATCGATGTTGACATGACATCACCAAGCTTCACGGAGTGAAATCGTTTTTATCCATAGATACAAAAGGCAATATGTTTGTGTGTCCTATATGTCTATCTGTCTGTCTATCTGTCTGTATGTTCTTTATACTAATTCACACTTTTTATCCGATTCTCACCAAACTGCACAGAAATATTCTTTAGGCTTCCAGTCAGATCATGGATTACTTAATTTTTCTGATTTCCTCCGTATATCGGAAATCGATACACCGATATCCGATCAGGTCTGATCAAGAACAGGTTTTCAGCCCTTTTATCGTGGTTCTTGCTGCAGAATTTGCTCTAACTTGGTAAAATTATAGTTTTTAGTCTAAGAAATTAGTAGATCTTCTCAGAGGACTCATTTTCCCCTACATCGGAAATCGATACCCCCGATATTCTATCGAATCTGATCAAAAACTGATATTCATCCATTAATATGGCTCATTTGCTCCAATTTTACTCCCGATGGGTACGATAAGTTTTCATGGACTTACTTAGGTTAGTTTATCTTTGGATGACTTATTTGACTCCGATACTGGAAATCGATACTCCGATATCCTATCGGATCTGATCAAAATCAGGTTTCCACTCCTTTTATTTTGGTTTTTGCTTCGGATTTTGCTCTAAGTAGGCATAATTGTAGTTCTCAGTCTCAGCCATGATACCATTTACTCAGAGGACTTATTTAGCCTTCAAAATTCAGTTTACGACGAAAAAAAATCTATTACTTTTTAGTCTTTCGTGCCAACGCCCAAAGAATCTGAGCCCCAAGACCATGGATTAGTTTTAAAGCTTTCATTACACCCGAGCAACGCCGGATTATACTGCTAGTTGATTTATAAAACGTTCGTGGCAAAATTTCTTTCTCCATGTCCCGTGTCCTTTCAGGACGGTGGCGATCATGGACTTCCACTTCCCTTTATTCCTTGTCGCTCTTAAAACTTTTCCTCTTGGTATCTCGCACAAAGCCCGCCCTACCATCTATTTGCTCTAGCTTATCAAGTATGTCCTGAACTGTCTTTCTTTCTCTCTATCCTTCCTGTGAGTATTAGATACTCCAAGCATTCTTTCCTCATTACGTGTCCCAGAAACCTCATCTTAAGTATGGGTATTTTCCTAGTTTGCCTCCTTTTTAACACTTCATCGTCGTTCACGTGCTCCGTCCATGGTATCCTCAGCGTTCTTCTGTAAAACCACATTTCTGCTGCCCAAAGCCTCTTCTTCATCCTTGGTTTAACATTCACTTCCATACAGAAGAGCAGATATCACACCCAAAGCCAGCACTCTTTTCTTCGTTTCTGATATATCCCGAAAAGGAATATAGTATAAACTGATCAGTGAAGAATGGAACTCCACACCAGGAATAAGAAATACCGATTTATTGTACTAAGGTACAATTAACAATAATATACATATAAGCAAGCCACGGGTTGGAGCAGAATCAACTATGGAATGGCGAATGCCTTCGCCTAAGATTTTTTTCTTCCATCGTATCGCTCGTTACCGTCTTCTATAAAGTAGAGCATTCTATTCTCGGGGATGGCAGGATGTTCCATTATAACAGTTTCCAATTGAAACTTTTCTTTTCTCAGTACAATAGTTAGCTTCTGAAATGCGTCCTTGGCCATGCCAACGCGTCCTTGTATCTCAATGTTGCACTTTCGCAGAACGATTCTCAGGTATTTAAATATCTTTACTTGTTTTAATTTAATTTAGTTTCTCCAACCTGTAGTTGGCATTTTTTTTTTTCTTTTGCTGATGACCATCCATTCAGTTTTCTTGATTTTTATGCTCAGTCTTTTCGGGTGTGCCGTGGTGCAATGGATACCGACTCAGGACAACAAATCAGAGAGCCGAGTTCAAATTCTTATTGAATTCCTTGCATTCAATTACGCACAAATACTTTTTGGGAAAGTAATCCGCCTCTTCCCTCCAATTATGGGTTAAATAATAGAACAGATTGGATTCTCTAGCCTTGGCTGGCAACCAGTCTACGGCATAATGCAATGGTAGCCTATTGCGGGATAATCTTCTGTCCAGTCAGTCATGTCTCTTTTGAGACATGATCGCCCAAAGCGTGTATCACGTACGGTACGTGACTGAGAGACTGAGCATAATAGTTGGAAACAAATAAAGTTTCTACTGGGCATAAAGTGGGGTATTGGTTTTATATTGTTATGAAGTAATAAACTGATCCCCCCACTAATTACTATTTAATAATATAATACATCTCTTCACTCTCTAGCTATGAGTCAAATAACATGACAGATTGGATTCTACAGCCTTGGTCGGCAACCAGTCTACCGCAGAAAGCAATGGCAAACTACTGCGGGATAATCTTCTGCCCAGTCAGTCATGTCTCTTTCGAGACATGATCGCCCAAAGCGTGTATCATATATGGCACATAACTTTTCTGCTCTCTTTTTTTTTGCTACCTTCTGTCGAAAGTCCTGCATTTTCCTTACCGTGTCTGCTAGCACCGTGTGATCCGCGTCAAATGTTACTCATCCAAAATATTGATATCGCGGTATCGATACTTCAGACACATTGCAGCAAAAAGATTCATATTGACCAACGGTCTAATGACGAATAACAGTGTCTTTATGATACGCTAAAGTAGAATATCTTTGATGTGTTTGTGTTCTGCTTGCTTCTGATGAGACGACTGTTTCCTTCGAGGATAAAATCTGTGAGTCAGATGACAGCCGGTGAAAAGAAAAACAGATTCATGTCGACGTATTTTCGCTCTTTACTGAAGTTTGCTCTTCTCAAAAATCCACAAGTCATTTGAAAACAGAAGCAATATGTTGCTGTAATATATTTATGTGTCCCGTCAGAAATATGACTGGCATCAAAAGCAGTGACCAACAGAAGTTTGATCCATATCAAAGGCAGAAAATATAAACATTGACCGACAAAAGTGTGATTGACATCAAAAGCAGCCGGTTTGAAAAGGAATAACCAACGAAAATGATTGCCAGATGTTCCAGGCCATAGATGACACAATTAAACGAAAACTCGAGAAGGAAAAAATGCGTTCAATTTTTTTGTATCGCTTCGGGGTTTTTTTCTGGCCTAGATCAGAATATCGAGAGAACACAGAGTGAACTCAGAAAAGAGAGAAGTCAACTCCAGCAAGTCAACGAGTCCCGACAGCATGATTCTCTCTGACTACACTCCAATCCTTCTTCTTCTTCTTCTTCTTCTTCTATGTACCACATCCTTTCAGGGCGTAGGTGATCATGGCCTTCCACGTCTCCCTATTGCTGGTGGTTCTGAGCACACTTTCTCTTCTAATAGGAGGAACTTTAGTTGTCTTTTCCTGATGCTCAATATTCATTTCCTTCTTGTTTCCATCCTTTCCAAAACCTCATCATTGCTCACATGCTCGGTCCACGATATCCGCAGCATCCTTCTGTAGAACCACATTTCATCTTCTTCCAGTTTTTCCTTCATCTTTGAGGATAAAGAAAAATGACTAATAAACAAAGAAGTAATGTTTATGAAACCAAGAAAGTTCTTTTCGGAGAATCTGTAATGTGATCAATCCCCACTTGGCAGCTCAGATGCAATTATTTTCTCACCGGCGTGATGTGGCGTCCATGTGTCTCTTCTATAAATACTTTCACGGCTTCTGATCAGATGAACTTAGCTCACTGGAGCCCCCTCTCTATGAATTTACTCATGCTACTAAACTAGCAACTAGATCCCACCCTTTTACAGTGAAACCAATAAAATGTAACCACAGCTTCTACTTTAACAGTTTCTTTTCTCACACTTCCCATCTGTGGAATTCCCTTCTGTATATTTCCTCGACAACTACAATATCCAAGAATTTAAATGTAAGGTCAATAGTCATCTCTTATCTCACTGACTCGCATCTTTTCCCTCGTGCTCTTTTCCCCGTCCACTCTACACTTATCACACTAGTATTCTCATCGTTCACTAACCCACTTCCTAACACCCATATAACCTGTCACTCTTTCTCATAACTTTCCTTCTATGTAACCCCCTGCACACTATTGGCAGTAAAACTGTCTTGCTTGGGGCGAATTGATTAAAAAGATGAAGAATATTAAGGTACGAAAAGCGAATAACTGTCGAAGCCATTTGCAAGCGAAACCGAATTTCGGAAGCTGAGAATAATGTTTTGAACAAAAAAAAATGTCACACTTTTTTGCATCTTAAATTTTAAAAGACGAAAGAATGATTCTTAGTTTTTTTTAAATAACATTCTGTAAAAAATAACCATGAACTGGAAAATGAATAAAGGAAGAATGGTTAGTTATTGGCTGTTGATCGTTCGGCAAGTAAAAAGAGAAATTAAAAGAAATGATAACGAAAATTGAACGAAATTCAAACTGAAAAAAAAAAGGTTGATTACGTGTCTGCTTCATTTCCATTTGCTTTTCGATCAGTAAATCTGTTTGAGTGCACGACAATCTGCGAAAAATAGAAATTAGTTTTGAGCATGGAAATATGGCGACTCCCCTGGACATTCAAATCTTATCTGTGATAATCAAAGTTCAATCGTCATCAATCACATTCTCTTCATTATCACCATTATAACAAGGAAATCTACTTTGATTAGCTGTTGAACCCTTTATCATGTGAATTTTGATATCAGATCCAAGGTGTTCTTACACCTTGAAGGAACAATCCTTGATTGACAATGTCAACATCATTGTGTACTCACAACACTTGGCCACTTGCGGATTAGTGAAGCCGTTTATCCCATACTTTGGGGTTGTAATTAAGAATGGTCTTACACAGGTTCAAACTAAAGTTATAAGACCCAGTCCTTCCTGCTAGATATTGATAGCTGGCCGGAAGAGATGGATTCATACCTTTTCCAAGGGTATTAGTACGATAATGAAGATAATGAACTCAGGTGGAATTCAAAATCAGCTCTCTGATTTCTCAGTCTGAGCTGCAATCCATTAGTCTACCGTGCCTCCTAATAAGCACACATAATATAAAGGAAGAAGAGATGGATTTATACCTTTCCCAAGGGTATTAATACGTTAATAAATGTAGTGAACTTAACTAAAATTCGAACTCAGTTCTCCGATTCCTCAATCCACGCCCTAATCTTTTATTCCACCATGTCTACTAATAAGCACACATAATAATTAGAAAGCAAGAAGAGATGGCTTCATAACTTCCCCAAGAGTATTAGCACTTAAGTGAATAAAATGAACTCGACTGGGATTCGAACTCGCCTCTCTGATTCCACGATACAAGTTGCTATCCATCACTTATGCAAAATAGACTTCTATCATATTAATTACGTATCCTGTTTCGGGTTGCTACATTTTAATTTTTTTCCGCTGGTAAAAAACTGTCGAGATTCAATACGGGGATAAAGTTACGGTTTCAAATTCTTTGATAAGAAATTAGGGAAATATATTCATTTGGCGGACTATCGCTATACCCTCTACCTACTCCCATCCCACCCGATATTTGACCTGGTTCCATATGATATATATATATATATATATATATATATATGGTAGAATACGTGCAGATTTACATACATTTACTTAGATTTACTTAATATTACTATATAGGCTTCTCACTCGAAAAGAATAACTAATTGTAGTTCAAAAACTTTGAACAAATACTACATGATCTTAACTATGAAGATTATATATTAAGAAAAACATAACAGTCGTAGTTAAAAAAAATCATAAAATTCGATTTTTTGTTTTATCAGACATACAAGCATATAAATGGTTATGGATAGGATTTTGGAAAGAAAGATATTTAGTTATTTTTTGACACCTGCTTTAAAAATTTACATTATTATTCAATTACGAAAAATTTTCAATTGCTTACTTCAGTTGAATTATATTAAAGTGTTTTCTTTCCATTCTAATTGAATTTCTTAATTTCTCTTACCATTATGACTCGTAAAGTTCTTTCATGACACCCTTCCAACGCTATTTCTATTGACAATATTTATACTCAACAAATTAATTTTAAAGTTAAACTTTCAAACTTTCTCTTGTGACTTTTTACACTTGAATCCTTTCTAGTTTCTGAGATCTCAAATGAAAATAAATTCGAGACACCTAAAACGGATCACAGTAGGTGTTCTATGAATATTATCTGGTGCTAAATTAGTGTGCTAAAACACCAGTAACGCTCATTACAGGCACCCACCAAAGCATATCTAACATATGGTTGACTGTACGGCTCTTGTAAGCACCTGATACTACTTGTAATCTTTTACTTTTAAAAGAGTGATATCTAGCCGAAAATAAAGCACTGCACCCATCCAATAAGCGTGTAGGAACTGTTTAGTTTTCACTTTCCCTTTTTTTGTTTTAATCATTTCACCACAAGCAAGGCGTTAATGCCACTGATGTGGAGAGGGTTACAAAGAGAGTTGAAGTATTAAGTAGAAGGAAGGTGAAGACAAAGACGAACCAGCTACAGGGGGTAAAAGAGAAAGAGCAAGAGAAGAATGTGAACAGTTACGAAGGTAGAGAGAAAGGAAAAGAACAAGATACACGGGTGATGTAGAAATGGCAGGAGTTAAGTTGATAGGGATGGGAATTGACTTTGTATTTAAATTCTTGACGTTGTAGCCGTCAGGATAACAAGTATATGGAAGGGAGTTCCGCAGACAGGAAGCGCGAGAAAAAATGCTAATACAATAGAATTGTCGTTTGCATTTGGTTGATCTAAATGTAAATGGGTGGGGCCTTGTTTCCAGTCTGGTTGTCCGAGTAGATTCTTGTGGAGGGGGCACCAGTTACCTAAGTTCGTCAGGGCAGAAGCCATGAAAATATTTATAGAAGAGACAGAGGGAAGCCACATCCGGACGATGAGAAAGTTGCTGGAGAAGAGTTGCCAGGTCGGGACCAGTCACATTAGAGATTCTCCTTTGGCGCCTGTTGCGAACACTGAGATAAAGTTCAAAACTGTCCCAGTGTCATTGTTGGTGATTATCTTCCAGCCTACAACGCGTTTCTCGCAGATGCAACGTCTTCAACCGCTCACTACACTAATGCTATTTGCTTGGAAAGTATTCAGCCGAACTACACATTCTTTACTTCTAACTTTCATTCCTAAGAGTCTTCATGCCACACACATTTTTGCAAGCCACGTTCATTCATTTCATATTCCTTTCGTAGGATAGAAATCTTACTCGAGCAGTGTTTTCCCACGAATCGATGTTTTTGTAGCAACTACTCCCCAAGGAGTGCTTCCCTGATCACTACAATCTTACCCTATCTAGGTTGACCTGTTATCTTATGCATAAATCGCACCATTTACTCTCTAACTCGCTATCCTTAACAGCTCTTGTGCTTTGTTTAGGTTGAACATCATTGTAAAAAAAAAAAGAACATGATAAAACAAATAAATTATTTTTTTTTTGTTTCTGTTACAAATGATCGCTATTCAGTCAGTCAGTTAAGTGCCATACGTGATACACGCTTGGGCGATCATGTCTCGAAAGAGACATGACTGACTGGGCAGAAGATAATCCTGCAGTAGGTTGCCATTGTTTTCTGCGGTAGACTGGTTGCCGACCAAGTCTATAGAACCCAATCTCTCCTGTTATTTGACTCATAGCTAGAGGGAGAAGAACCGTATTATATTATTATGTAGTCATTAGTGGGTGATCGGTTTATTACTTCATAACAATAGAAAACTGATCCCCCACTTTATGGCCAGTAGAAGCATTAATCATGTTTCCAACAATTATATTCAGTCAGGTAAGTGCCATACGTGAAACACGCTTGGGCGATCATGTCTTGAAAGAGACATGACTGACTGGGCAGAAGATTATCCCGAAGTAGGTTGCCATTGCTTTCTGCGGTAGACTGGTTGCCGACCAAGGCTATAGAACCCAATCTGTCCTGCTATTTAACCCATAACTGGAAGGAAGAGACGGATTAATACCTTTCCCAAGGGTATTTGCGCGTAAGTGAATACAATGGATTCAACTGGAATTCGAACTCGGCTCCCCGGTTTCGCGTTCCGAGCCGATATCCACTGTACCACAACGCACAGCCTATTACTTAGTTTATATTCGCTGTTTCGCATTAACAGGCACTATACTCGTAGATATGGATGAGAAATTGTTTCAATATCTAATATTCCGATCATTATTAGAATTGTCTTTCCATTCATGAATTTTCTGATGAATCTGAATTCTTTAATTGACAGTTAATTAAGCTCCTTTCTAGTTCTATGACAAATAATGACTTATGCGAATTCCCCTATTGCATCGCTAAACAAATTCAACAAAATATTACAGCAACATCACAATCATTTGTATGAATGAATAAGCATTTTAAGAAGTAAAAGGGTACAAATGAAAAGACTTAAAAATGACAAGTTCTTCAGTTTCACTGAAGCAGACGCGAATGTTATCTTTTCGTTTACTTTCCATTGTCTTTTTATTAAGTCAGTCAGTTAAGTGCCATGCGTGATACATGCTTTCCTGGGTTAGGAAGCAATCGGACTTTAACCGTACTGATAAGCTGTAATACAGCAAAACAGATCTGTCTGCGGTTGACTATATATATATATATATATATATATATATATATATATATATATATATATTTAAACCAGATTCTATTAATTTATCAATATTAAAAATGATCCAGGTGGAGGGCTCGATATAAATCTATATTTCATATCATGGAGGATTTCAAAAGCCTATTAGAAATTGTCAATTACAAGAATGAACATCAAAAGAAGTGGCAAAGGCAATTAATCTCTCAGCAGGAAAAACGAAAACTTTATTTCTACGAACCCAGTCGGAAAATCAAAAGAGACTGTTGGAATTTCAAAAGGAAGTTTTTGAGCAAACAGGACGTAGCAACTGAATTGGAAACGAATTTTCTGTTTCAAAAGACCCTATTTGGAGTGCGATAGAGAATTTTACATACGCTTCCGAGGAATATATAACCTTTGCGTCACAGTTTAGGAGATATGTGGATATTTACATTACAGATTGTAAAAAATTTAGTGACGCGAATATATTACGTCGTCTTCTGAGGAAACTTGGCACAGCTGAGCATACAAAATTCGTAAGTTTTGATCATGTCTCAAAAGAAACATAACTCACTGGGCAAAAGATTTTTCCGCAGTAGATTGCCATTACTTTCTGACTGACTGTTAACTCAAGCTATGGAACCCAATCAGTTCTGTTAGTTTACCCATAGATGGAGGGATTAGAAGTGGAATAATATCTTCCCAATTGTAGTGCGTAAGTGAGTGCAACTAATTCAACTAGAATTCGAAATCGGGCCTCCGGTTTCTCGTTCCTAGTCTATATCTACTGCACCACAACGCACATCCGCTTTATCAGTATCCATTTTCCAAAAACACTTAACAAACGAAGGGTCCCTGATAACCTGTTTTCTTCTGTCAATCCTCACAGTCAAAACATAACGAGGTAATGGCAAGGCATAACTTTTGTGCTAACTTACTTACAGAAGAGAAGTGAAAAAATCAACATAGTTCTTTAAATTATTATTTTGTTTTATTTTATTTTTTTTAAATTTATTTTTATTTTTTTGCGAATTTATTACTTCAAATATACAGAAGGGGCTTATCGCACCGTTACTGGAGATAATTTACGTAAGGCACATGACATACACTTAGTTACGTTTCTTCACACAATGACTGTATATATTTATTTCTACCAATAATATTCCTAAATTGACTAACCCGCGTTCCAGTTTGTATATTACGTTCAATATAATCTATTTTCTATCTCCATTCCGGTTTTTATCGTTCATTATTTTGGCAGTTCCTCCTCCGGAATCCACAACAAAAGTGTCTAAAATATTCATGATTACTACTTGAGATTCAAGCAGGTAGGATTCATCTATGTCCCAGACGAGAACATATTCAACGAACGAGAAACAGTGAGACTTGGGTCTTCACAAATTGAGAACTGCGTGGTGTAGGTGTATAATGTATATATAGATTTATGAATGTGTTAGTGATATAAAAGTTTCTCTGAGAACCAAGCATGTTTGTCATTCTTTGTCTTTTCAGCCATTCAGTTACGTCTGTGAAGTAAGATGAAATTAATGGCGTTAACTTACCCATCACAACCTATATATATATATATATATATATATTTCTCTCATCGTTCATTTAGTAATGAATTAGAACACCTTAACTAATGGCGCATGTTTATATGGTATATTACAAGTCTGCTTTCTTGAGCGCCCATAGCTCAGAGGTAGAACCGCCGATTGACGCCAGTTCGGTCGGGTTTTAATCAAGAGTAAAAGCAATCGGATATCTAACCGTACTGATGAACTTTGATACAACGAAACAGATCTCTCTGCGGATATATATATGTCTTTTCTTATCAGTTATCAGGCATATATATATATATATATATATATATATATATATATATAATTCCAGGTGAAGTGAACTCAAGGTTTTACCATTTTTTATTTTATTATGAAGAGTCCTGAATATCAGAAATATTATAGAGCTTAAAATAATTATATTGTTATGAATTAGTTGTGTAGATAATTTACATTTAAAAGTAAATCATCTGCACAACCAACATAAACATTGGCTGATGAAATGAATCTATCTCGAAACATAGAAATTTCCGTGCCGCAATGTACAATTAATTTATAATTATAGCATTATATATATATATATATATATATATATATATATACATATATATATATATATATTGTTGTGAATTCTTGTTGAGAAATCACATAAAATAATAAATAACAAAAACAGATATGGAGATAGAAAATGTAAGTTATATTGAACAAGATATACAAACTGGAACACGGGTTAGTCAATTCAGGATAATTAGGAATACTATTATTAGAACAATATAGACAGTCTAGTAGTGAAAAAGTATGTCCGGGTAATGAGTCTATATCTAAATTAACTCCAACTTAATATGCACCAACTTACTGACCACTGACTCCTTACTGACTCCTTACTAACAACCACTGCCGTTCTCTGTATAGGCAGGATGATATGTACACATCAGGCGACGCACACACACACACACACACACACACACACACACACACACACACACACACATATATATATATATATATATATATATATATATCTATATATAACTCTTCAGCAATGAATTCAGTTCATTCGGTGTGTGGTGTGTGTGTACCCCGCTTTTATACTTCAAAAAAGATTTTTAAAATCTAAAAAATATTTTTTGTTTTAAATCGTCCTCAGCGAAATTGTATTCTTCTAAATGTACAATGAACATTTTCTTCAATACTGTTTGTTGGCTGAGTTTAGGTTCGCGGATTTTTTGATATTTCAAACCCTGTAAGGTTATTTAATGTTGAGTGCTAAATGAGGATCCAATCAGGAGGGAAATTAATACACGATATTAGTGCTCAGCCACATTAACCTCGTTAAACGTTACGTTTTCTGAAGCGCACCTTCTAATGAAGTCTCCCTGCGAGCAACACACTGCATCTCAATGGCCTCATTTCTTCATCGGACCTGAAGTGGAACAACTACATCAAATATGTAGCTGCATTTAGGAAGGTTGCTAGAAAGATTGGGTCACTGTATAGGGCCAGAATATTTTTCTCGTCAGAGTTCATCTTGCATATTCTTAAATCTACCATTCGTCCGTGCATTGAATACTATTGCCATGTATGGTCGGGTATCCTGCTAATCATCTCGAAGTTCTCGATAACATCCGTGGAAGGATCTGAAATGTAATTAATCCGGACTTGGCATCTCAACTTCGGTCACTTCCTCACCGACGTGACGTGGCTTCCCTTTGTCTTTTCTACAAAATATTTTTTAAGCGTAACAAGCTTTTTCCCTTGTGCAACGACCACGAGAGTTTAAGCGTGCTACTAAAAGGGCATCTAGATTCCACCCTTTTACTGATGGAAAAGGTAAATGTAATTGCCACTTCAACTCCAACAGATTATTTTCTCGCAATTTCTGCTCGTAGAACTCCCTTCCAAAAATACATATATGCACACATACATAAATACATATATACATATATATACACATATATACAAATATGCACATCCACACTCAAACATACACATATACATAAAAATTATAAAAAGAAAAATTAAAAATTAAAAATTTAAAAATTTAACATTTAAAAAAATTTAAATTTAAAAATTTAAAAAAATTAAAATTTAAAAAAATTAAAAAAATTATAGAAAAAATTAAAATTTAAATTAAAAATTAAAAATTACATTTTAAAATCCGCCCTATGACGGCACTTATTAATAAATTCCTTCCTAAGATTCAAAAGTAAGTCCTGATGAGGATACTTCAAAATCAGAATCTTCTCCAATAAACATAGACGACACCTATCACGAAAATTTTTAGGGGGACAAGCTGAGCCTATTAATTTCCAGCTGGTTATAGGGTCCTGCCCTTCCTCCTTCATTTCCCAGAATCTACGTGATAGTGCCGTCTGGAATCTTTGTTTAGGGTTCAAAAACGAGTACTTGTGATTGTAAAGCCTCTGTTAATTCAAATGACCTAATTTTTTTAAAAATAATTTTATTTGAAATCCTATATCTTTTTATTCCCTTTTATAAATAATTATGCCTTTTTAAGTAAAGGCCTTTTTCTAATACTTCAATGTTTTTGGGAAGTTAGGTTTTTGAATATGTCCAGCGTCTGTAATATTTAAAAAAAAATTTCTTTCTTTTCTTTTCTTTTTCCCTCCCTTCCTTCCTTTATCTCTCTTATCTCCCACCTTTTTTCCGTGTTGCTTAACCTTACGTCGATTTAACATTTAATTTTTAGTTACAATTTTCTTTCTTTTTTTTGCGAACCCAGACGATGTCAATTTTTTCTTTTCTTGTTTATTTGATTTTATTTTATCTTTTTCTTTTTCTTTTTCTTTTCCTTTATTTTTCCTTTTTATTTTCTTTTTTTTTCTTTTTTAATTTCTTTGCAAATCTATTTAAAAAGAAAAAGTAGACTAATTTTTCTCCAGTTTCTGAAAGGTTTTTTCTGTTGCTGAGGTGATGTGTTATCCCCCGTGGGGATCTTCATATCGAAATGGCCATTCAACATCTTTGAATTAATCCTTTTTTAATATATATTTGCTCTGTAATATTTTATTACATGGAGCTCTCTTCCTGTATCATTTTTTAATATTAAAATAAAATTTTTAATATTAATTAGGATCGGGTTTTTGGAATTTACCTTCCTGCTTTTTTCCCTTGGATTGAAGTATCTGAATTAATATATATATATATTCCTACTGATTTAGTCTGGCAACTCCTTGGATTCAATAAGCCGCTATTAATTCGCTATGAAGCCTCGAGTTCAGACTGTTTACAAACGTCCATAGCAATCGACTGCAACGGTGTATGTTTGTGATACAGTCTTGCTTAATTGCTATATATTGTATTGGACCGATTCTTCTAGTCGGAAAATGTGTTAGGTTCCGAAATTCATGTGAGGCTTTTAACACAATACCGTGGCAGTGCACTACTGCGTAGACGTGTGTATGAGTGGCTTTTCTTCTTCTTCTTCTTCTTCTTCTTCCATCTCCCTTGTCTTTTCAGGACGTAGGTGATCATGGCTTTTCACACCTCCCTATCCCTGGTGGCTTCCTCCTGTTACACCACGCAACCTCCATTCTGTCATCTACCTGCTCAGGCCCTTCAAATATGTTATCGTCTCCCTTCTTCTGTCTCTTTTTCCTTCTATCTGGCCTGTGAGTATCAGGTTCTCCAAGCCCCCCTTCCTCATCACATGTCCCAAGAACTTCAGCTGCCTCTTCCAAATGCTCAGTATTAATTTCCTTTTCGTTTCCATCTATTCCAAAACCTTCTCATTACTCACATGCTCGATCGACGATATCAGCAACATCCTTCTGTAGAGCTACATTTCAATTGCTTCAAGTTTTCCTTTATCTTTGATGATATTGTCCAACATTCACTGCCATATTGAAGAACTGATATCATATACCCGGTTCACACTCCACCCACGTCTATTGAACAGGTGTAGAGGTTCATCCCTTGTTCCCTGTTTAGGATGTGGTTTCCGGTTTTCTCTTTTCCAATCTTTTCACTTTTCTTTTTTTTTTCAATTGTAGTAGATAGACTAAACTATCACTTGGTTCACACTCCACCCACGTTTATTGAACGGGTGTAGAGGCTCATTCCTTGTTCCCTGTTTAGGATGTGGCTTTCTCTCCTGTAATCTTTTCACTCTTACGTAGCCCCCGGAACATCAGTGGCGTTACCGCCTTGCTCGGGGTGATATGATTAAAAAAAATATATAGCAATCCAGTACTCTGGTCTTTGTTTCTAGCGAGATTTTCTTGTTTCTTAATACTTTACTCAACTTCTGGAACGCGTCCTTCGCCATGCCAATTCACCTTCGGATCACTGTGTCGCACTTTCCGTCTTCCGTTAGAACACATCCCAGGTATTTAAATTTTTGTACTTGCCTGATTTTTCTATCCCCCACCTGTATTTGGCATTTTGGGCTGCTCTTTTTGCTGATGACCATGCATTCGGTTTTCTTGCAGTTTATTTGTAGTGCTTACTTGTCACTCTCTTAAGCTACCTTCTGTCAAGAAGTTTAAAAGTGGCCAGACAAGCGTGACGCGAAACGTAGTAGCAGGACGCCCGTCAACCTCTGCCCCTGAGATGATTCAGCAAGCTTGAGAGATAGTAATGGTGAGCAGGCGAGTTATCTTCAATGAGGTGCGGTTTGCGCTGCAGATTCAGATCACTGCTTCTTGTTTCTCCTTTGTGCACACTGCAGGCGAAGCGATAATGTTTACACTGTAACAGAAGCAAAAAAAAAAAACAAAAAAAACAAAAAACGGCCGGATCAATCGCAGTCTTCTATCACGTGACCACAATAATACTAAATATAAGCACGCATGAGCAGAAGACAATTTGACAAATCTCAAGATATAACAGGATGAATGTCAGGATAATACTTTACTTCCCCTCGTATTTTTAACAGAGTACGAGGTATATAGATATCAACCAGTTAAATGCTAGACATGATGCATGGTTGGGCGATCATATATCGAAAGAGAGGTAACTGAACGGACAGAATATTTTCCCGAGGTAGTTGCTATTATTTTCTATAGTAGACTGGTTGCCAACCAAGGTTATAGAACCCAGTCTTTCCTGAAAATCAACCTATAGCTAGTGAAAGAAGAAACTAAATAATATTTTTAGTATTTGTGCGTAGGTGAATACAAAGAAATCCAACTGGAATTCGAACTGGGCTCACCGATTTCTCGTTCCGAGCCGATATCCCCTGTATTACAACACACACTCACTATAGATAGATATATGTAAACTTCGTCGAGATAACATGTATATATTTATTTATATTAAATCCTACCTAAACCGCAGTCAGTCGTCAAGTCGTTGTGTGCCTTACATTTTCTGCTCGGCGGCTTAGTGTCAATGTTTCTTTCATTTTCTCTCGACGCCCAAGCATACTTTAAGGAATCCTTAGTAAGACACGTTCCCATTAATCGCTGTCTAAATTGTTGGTTCTCTTCAAAGAAAGCGAGACCTGAAACCGTACAAGAGCCAGTCTATTTCAGCGCACAAATCGGCAACGTCGAGAAATAGATTTGCTTCGATTTCTCTTCGAAAGAAAGACATTATTTATCTTCACGTAGACCTTTTCAATCAAGTCGTTTTTCTCACCCCAATAAGACTATCTTCTTTTTCTAGTATTCTATATGTATTCTTGTACGAAACTATCTTCAGAAATTTGACATTTATTTATTTACTATTATTATTATTATTATTGTTATTTATTTATTTACTATTATTATTTATTATTATTATTTATTTATCATTATTATTTATTTATCATTATTATTTGTTTACTATTAATTATTATTAGTTATTATTATTTACTATTATTGGTATTTACTATTATATTTATTATTATTATTATTATTATTTATTTACTATTATTCTAATTAATTATTATTATTATTTACTATTACTATTATTTATTATTATTATTTATTTACTATTATTAGTACTTACTATTATTATTATTTATTTATTTACTATTATTATTATTATTATTATTATTATTCTATTTTTACTGTGGGCACACTACCTACCATGTTTGCCGGAAGACCTAAGGCTAGGTACCGCTACTTATATTCGATAACTAACTGTTAAATTGAATGTTTAAAACTAAAAAGTTTTCTTGGAACTTTTATTTTAGTTTTAATTGAAAGCTAAATGATTACATTTACTATTTCCAGTAAGCAAAAATATCTGGTTTATTTCAAACAAAAATTAGATTGATTGAATATAAAAGTTTGAGATTTTTTTTCAATTTTTCAATTTGCCGCCATTTTTGAGCGATCGACACTTTTTTGTAAACAAAAGTTAATTCTCAGTTTTAAATATCTTGCAAAAATAAAATATACATCTGTGAGACAGTATTTTTGGAAAATTAGCAAATTTTATGTTAAATTAATCTGATTTACAGAAATATAATTTATAGCGGGAAATTTAGAATAAAACTATTTTCTTAATCAGAAATTGAAATCTTTTAACCTGTAAGCGTCGTAAATCAAGATCGTGTTGACAGGTTTTTGATTAGAGATAAAAATGTATGGCTTTCATAAGGGACAAAATTATACTCATTTACTTTCGGATAAGGGATGTAACTCTGACCTTTGAATTTGCACATAGAAATTACCATCCCAAAATTATCAAAGCACAAACAAAAAGTTTAAATTATTTTAAAAATACGCGTGTATAACGATTTTTATTAAATTTTTCAATTTTCGATAGGCAATATAATCATCAATTCTTAACTAATAAAATAAGCGCCACAGTTCTTTTAAAGATTTTTAAAATATTTTAAAACTTTATAAATTACTATAATTAAAATGAATTGTAAACAATTCTAATTAAATTTTGTTATTAATCGAAGAAAAATTTTTTGAGACTATAATGTCCTTAATTTTTATTATTTATTCCAGAGATTAAAAGCTTATCAATTTAAATTATATCAGAGTTTTATTACATTTGTCCAAAGCTTTTTTACTTTCGAGGGCTATACTTTTAGTCATTATCAAGAATTCATTTTGTTTTATTTATAAATAAACGTGTGGAAAGTATAGCTTTGGACAATTCTTATATAATTTGAGTTCCGAAAAGAAACAGTTATACGAAGACATGAAAAATTATATGAAAAAATTAATGAGAATACCTTGTCAAAGCTACATCGACTTTTCTATTACAGAGCGAAAGCAAATTAATATATTGCATTCTTTTGGGTCTAATATACACTTGCCAAATCCTATCTTGCATGTAGAAATTTAACAGCAAGACGATCTGATCATGGACATTAGAAAGTAGAGGACATCATGGTATTCCGTCTTTCTATGCTCGTATTCCATGGAATAAAATTGATTACTCAGTAAAGTATTTCCTATAATCACTTTGTTTTCGAAAGAGACAGTATGACAAACTATATATATATTATTTAATTACTTAGTGTTTGGTCATAATTTAATAAGACCAGTCAGTTAAGTGCCATACGTGATACACGCTTGGGCGATCATGTCTCGAAAGAGACATGGTTGACTGGGCAGAAGATTATTCAGAAGTAGTTTGCCATTACTTTCTGCGGTAGACTGATTGCCGGCCAAGGCTAAAGAGCCCAATCTATCCTGTTATCTAACCCATAACTAGAGGGAAGAGATGGATTAATAACTTGCCCAAAGGTACTTGTGCGTAAGTGAATGCAATAAATCCAACTAGAATTCTTGAAGAAATGTGCCCCTGAACTCCTTGAAGAAATGTGCCCCTGAACTCTCCTCTGTCCTTTCTAAGCTCTACAACCTCTGCCTATCTTCCTCCTGCTTTTCTGCTTGTTGGAAGTCTTCTTCTGTGGTTCCAATATTCAAGAACACTGGTGAACACTCGGACCTCGCAAATTACCGACCTATCAGCCTTCTTCCGATCTTCGGCAAAGTGTTCGAAGTCATTATCAATGCCGAGGTCATTCAGCATCTCACAGCCCACGGGCTCCTCTCGGACAAATAGTATGGCTTCCGCTTCACCAGGTATATCTCGCCGGCGTGACGTGTCTTCTATAAATACTTTCATGGCTTCTGCTCTGATGAACTTAAATCACTGGTGCCCCGTAGGTGTGAATTTGCACGAGATACTAGATTGGCAACTAGGTTCCACCCTTTTACAGTGAAACCGATAAAATGTAACCGCAATTTCTACTCCCTATGTACATCCTAACTCGTCTATCACCCTCCTTCTGACATTTCCTATACCCAATCGCTCTATGTAACCCCCTGCACTATAGTGGCAGTGAAATGCCTTTCTTGGGGTGATATGATTAAAAAAAAAAATTCGAACGTGGCACACCGATTTCTTGTTCCAAGCTGATATCCACTGCACCACAACACATTAGACTAGTACAGTTGTATTAAAACGTGTTCAATACAATTATATGTTGAATATTTTTATTTGTAAACGAGTTATATTACGCAACTAAGCATATTAAGGTAGCTTTCATCTGGTATTTTCAGGCAATTTACAATAACTATTATTGCAAATCGCCTGATGACACCAGATGGTAGAAACCTAGACTGCGTAATATAACTCATTTACATATGAAAAGAAATATATATATATATATATGTATATATATATATATATATGTAGTTTGTTTTTAGTCATAATTAAATTAGACGAGTACACATTTGTATTAAAAAGTGTTCAATAGATTTATATTGCAGAACATTAGAATACTTTTCATTTTGAAATGAGGTATTTATGCTCCCTAGGTTTCAACCTTTCGGTATCTTCAGGTAATTTACAATAACTAATTTTCTATTTTTCAAGCGTACTAACAGAGACAAATCTAATAACATATATAAAGTAAGCCCAAATGAGTACGAGAAAAAGATTGAATTAAGAAATCACCAGATGTTACAGAAACACTCTAGAGAGCTACATTGAAAATATCAATGAGTAGGCTAAGCAAATTACAGAAAATTGGGTTTAAGCAACAGGGTACAAATTCTGACGGGTAAGCAAGCTTTCTTAAGGATAAAAGACCACAAAAATGATTTTCTCAATAGCCCCTTGTACCCAACAAAACCTGAAGCAGGTTAGATGTTCCATCAAATATTAAAAACTAGCAGTATAGTCCGGCGTTGTTCGGGTGTAATGAAAGCTTTAAAACTAATCCATGGTCCTGGAGCACAGACTCTTTGGACGTTGGCACGAAATACTAAAAAGCAATAGTTGTTTCCAGTTAAAGCGAAACCGTAGACTGAAAGAAACATGAATGGATGTAAATCAAATTTTGATTTCCTGGTATCGATATCAAATAAGTTTTTTTCGTCGTAAACTGAATTTTGAAGGTTAAATAAGTAATCCGAGTAAATGGTATCATGGCTGAGACTAAGGACTACAATTATACCTATTTAGAACCAAACCCGAAGCAAAAACTAAAGTAAAAGGGCTGAAAAAAATACAGACATACAGGCAGATAAATGGACACACACACAAACATCTTGTCTTATATATATATATATATATATATATATATATATATATATATATAAAATCGATTTTCTGCACTATTGTAAGAACTGCAACCTTGAAACTTCTGAATATCGTTTCTTATGTCTTTGTCTATGAGTGTATCAAATTTGATTGAAATCGGACCACTTCTTCTATAATCCGATTTTTTCGATTATCGATTTTTGATATTTATCGGGGGTACCTCGACACAAAACCTAGCTAAGAACACTGGCAGACGCTTATAGTACAACTGTGTAAATTTTCAAGAAAATTGGTTCAGCCGTTTTGGAGTCTATAGGTAACGGACACACACACAGACACACACACACATACACATGCACACACACAGACAAAGTTCCATTTATAAATAAGTTTAGATAATGTGACATACTGAGGATTGTTGCTGGATCCAATCAAAAGAAAGACAAATGTGACTGTATTTTTTTGATTTTGAATAATAAAAAACAAAAAGAGATATACTTTCATAAAATATAACATAAAAAATTTACCCATCAATAACTGAAAAAAGTTTTATGGAAGCATTAAATTTTGCTTAGAGGTACATAGATATACCATCCGATCATATAAATATAATTCTCCATTGCCGAAAATCCATATTATTCCACAATGGTAAAGCCTGGATTAAAAAGGAAAAAAAGTCATATTTGATGTACCCAACGATCGTTTGACGGAGCCGAAATTTCAGAATTAATCGAAATATACATTCTAAATAAAAATAATGAAATAATCTACATAGACATCCACGGATTATACAGAGATGACGGATTAATGATAGCACTAGACAACAAAAGATTAACTGACAGGACAAGAAAATGCTTTTCAAATCGATTCAAAAATGTATATTTCGAATTATAGTTGAAACAAATAAGAGGGTTGTGTAATATTTAGATGTAGAATTTCATCTACAAACTGGCAGTGTCTCTCAATATATGAAGACAAACAAACATTTAAAGTAAGTAAACACTAGTCTAACCATCCAAGCAACACTATCAAACACATTCATGAGAGATTAGAAATAGATTCTGGTTCAACCCACCGTTTAACTTAGAAGTAAAATTCAAAATAGGGTAATTTTTTTTTCAATTAATTAATAAAACCTACCCCCAAAAATTCGGAATTAAACAAAATTTTCAATAAGAATTCAATCAAATTAACTTATAGCTGTACTAGTAATTTAGAAAATTACGTAAAAAATAAAAAAAGACTAGAAACCTAAATAAAAATATACAAAATAAGATCACAAACAAAGAATGTAACTCTAGGGATAAAAACAAATTCCCACTTAACGGACTTTGTAAAACAGAAGCGGTTATTTATAAAGCAGAGGTGCATGACACAGATGGACAAAGAAAAACATATTTGGGGCTTACTAAAGATGTTTTTAAAAACAGATGGAATAATTACAAATCTGTATTTAAACTGGAAAACCTCAAAAATGTGCCAAACTGACTATCCACGTGTAGAAATTAAAACAGAGAAATGGGAAAGAACCAGATATAAATTAGAGCAAAATAAAATATAACCAAATCAGACAACGTTGATGATGTATGCAGATGTGCCAGAAGAAAAAGCTAGTAATCGTGTTGTTTCCAGAAGAAAAATAAAACATTATTTCTGATCTTTTATTACGTAAAGTCCAGATGTAATCACACATATACAGCGTGTTCAGCAAAATCCGGTAATTCACAAAAAGAAAACGAAATAAGCAATAAAAACAAAAGTTGTACATGCAAAGACCCGACAGTTTATTTAGCAACATTTAGGATTACATACTACATTATTTTTCAATGTAAACGCCACCGGCGGTGACGACCATCTCAAGGCGGGCATGAAATGCGTCATACGATTTGGCGTCCATGTCCTTGTACATAGCAGCTTTCAGAGAGTCTATCGTCTTGTTGGTCGATTACGTCCCCAGAAAAAATAGTCAAGTGAGTTGCAGTCGTGTGAGGAGAGCGGTCACAAGCCCGGCAACCAGTGCTGAGAATGATTGTTGAGCAGCAATGGCTGGGTCGTCTTGGCCTTGTGTGCAGGAGCGTAGTCCAAAGCTCTATACGCATAAATTTTCCACACGTTTATTCATAAGTAAAACAAAACTAATTCTTGATAATGGCTAATAGTATAGTCGAAAGCGTGGAAAGTACAAAAGCTTTGGACAATTCTTATATAATTTGAATTACGGAAAGAAAAAAAATACGAACACATGAAAAATTATATAAAAGCTAATGATAATACCTTTTCTGTTATTTTCAATGAAACCTGTATAAAAAAGAGATTGTTGCCCAAATACACAATATATATATATATCTGTGTGTGTGTGTGTGTGTGTGTGTGTGTGTGTGTGTGTGTGTGTATTGTTATATAGAAAGAAAGTGTCGATACCGATACGTAAGATTAAACACGGACCTCCAGGCAACAAACGTAACCGTTGAATGAATTTTGCTACTGAAATCACGTGACCAAATCTATTTAGCATAAAAAGCAATCAGACAACAGCCTGAGTGTGTTATGTGTTGTGTATCATTCCGGCTTGGAGAATGTGATACTCACACGTCAAAGGAAAAGAGAGGCAGGAGAAAACAACGCGTAAAATACTTGATAGGTTTGAGCAAATGGATGGCAGAGTGAGATTTGGGTAAGGTAGAAGAAATATGCGGTGTGGTGCAGTAGATATCGACTCGGAACGTCGAATCGGGGAGCCGAGTTCGAATTCCAGTTGAATTCCTGGCATTCACTTACGCTAAAATACCCTTGGGAAAAGTATTAATCCACTCTCCCCTTCAGTTATGGGTTAAATAACAGGACAGATTAGCTTCTATAGCCTTGGTAGGCAACCAGTCTACCGCAGAAAGCAATGGCAACCTACTGCGGGATAACCTTCTGCCCAGTCAGTCATGTCTCTTTCGAGACATGATCGCCTAAGCGTGTATCACGAATGGCACTTAACTGACTGACTTAATATAATAGTTGGAAACATAATTAAAACTTCTACCGGGCATAAAGTGGGGTATCGGTTTTCTATTTTTATGAAGTAATAAACTAACCCCCACTAATTTTACTTAATATAATAATGTAATATAATCTATTTCTTTTTCCTCCAGCTATGAGTTAAATGACAAGACAGACTGGGTTCTATAACCTTGGCTGGCAACCAGTCTACCGCAGAAAGCAATAGCAACCTACTGCGGGATAATCATGACCAGTCAGTCATGTCTCTTTCGAGACATGATCGCCAAAATCATGTATCACGTATGGCACTTAACTGATTTAGTGAATAGAAGAAAACGTGTTAAGAGCTACCTGAGATAAGAAGATGTAGATGGTCATGATCATCTGCGTTCTGAAGAGACACGGTACATAGATGACTATATTAAAAGGGCTAAAGTGTTCAATATCAGTTACATGGCCCAAAAATAAATGGTTAATGAGTTCAATGTCCACTGTCGACAGTCTTTTTCATGCTCAAAAACAACGCCTGAAGACTGCGTTTTTTTGTTTTTTTTTATCATATCACCCCAAGCAAGGCGGCGACGCTACCGATGCGCATGGTGCTACTTAAGAGTAAAATGATTGGAAAAGAGAAAGCCAGGAACCACACCCTAAACAAGAAACAAGGGATGAGCCTCTTCACCTGTTCAAAAGACGTGGGAGGAGTGTGAACCGGGCGATATTTAAGCATGAAACAGGCTCTTGCTAACCTCAATTTTTACTCTTCAAAATGCAATATACTTTCTTACTGCCATTGTTGTTTGAAAACAACAATCGCCTTGACCAACTAACGAAGAACACGAAGACGTATATATAAAAATATGAGCTCAAATTTTCTTCTTCATCCGTTCTAGATTGTATACCGGTGTAAAACAAGGTGTGCTTTTTTACCGGATCTATTCAACTTGTACAGCGAGACTATTTTGAAGAGCATAGATATTATGCCATGATTTGTAATCGGTGGTCACAATTTGAACAACATAAGGTACGCAGATAATACAGTGCTGATAGCAGACACGTAAAGCAAACTACAAGATCTCCTACAGAGCTAGTTAAAGTGAGTGCCAGGAAAGGACTACAAATATACTGCAAGAAAACCGAATGTATGGTCACCAAAGGGCAGCCCAATATGCCAAATACAGGTGGAGGATACTAGAATCAGGCAGGGACAAAAATTTAAATACCTGGGAAGTGTTCTAACAGAAGACAGAAAGTGTGTCACAGAGATCAGAAGGCGAATTGGCATAGCATACCAGAAGTTGAGTAAAGTATTAAGAAACAGGACAATTTCTCTAGAAACAAAGAAGAGAGTACTGGATTTCTATGTGATGTCAGTTCTTCAATATGGCAGTGAATGCTGGACAATTTCATTAGAGATGAAAGAAAAACTTGAAGCAGCAAAAATGTGGTTCTACAGAAGGATGCTGCGGATATCATAGACTGAGCAGGTGAGCAATGATGAGGTGTTGGAAAGAAGAGAAACGAAAGGGAATTTAATAACGAGCATCAGGGAGAGACAACTGAAGTTCCTGGGACTAACAATGAGGAAGGGAGGCTTGGAGAATCTGATATTAACAGGCCGGATAGAGGGGAAAAGAGACAGAGGAAAGCAGCGGATAACATATTTGAAGGACATGAGAAGGTTGATGACAGAACGGGGGTTGCGAGAGGTTACATGAGAAAGTGTGCTAAGAGTCACCAGGGATAGTGAGACGTGGAAGACCATGATCGCCTACGTCCTGAAAGGATAAGACACATAGAAGAAGAATATATAGGACAACTGTTTATAAGAAATTATAATATGGACATAAAAAGGGGGATCAATTCTATATTATAATCAATATAAAAATGATCCCTCATTTTGTGGCCATGTCAGTTTCTATACATTTATATTCTAGATTTATGGGCTTGAGCTAGTGGATGGCAGGTCGGGGTTTGGGTGGTTTATCAGGAGAAAGCGTGCTAAGAGCCACCATGTAGAGAGAGACGTAGAAGGTCATGATCGCCTACGTCCTGAAAGTACAAGGCGCATAGAGGAAGAAGAAGAATATTGTATGTTATATACCTACCCCCATTCCCTAAATCACCCCCATCTTCATTGTTATTCTCTTCACTGCTTCTAACCGGTGTCATCTTGATTGGTCCGGTATTCGCTTTGCCTTCAATCAACACAATTCGATTAACCGACTAATAATAATCTCTGTAGTCAAAACGTAGCACGTCAAGTGAGAAGGAATATGAATAAAATAAAATAAACTTTTCTCTGTTGAAAAATTAAGCAATTCCGTTTCAAGTCGTTCACCATTGATTTTCTTTCTTCAACTCTTGTTAATTTCTCAAAAAAAAAAAAAATAGGAAAAATGTTCCTAGCCTTTCTTCATCTGCATCAGTAGCAGTTACAAGAAATTATTATAAGAATTTTTAATTATAACTAGCATCATAGCCCGGCGTTGCCCGTGCAACTCAGAACATTTTAGTAGTAGAAGAAGATGCCAATGAGAGGAGTAGATAACAACAACAACAACAACAAATAATAATAATAATAACAACAAATATTTCGTAGAACCTCCTCCTCGAGTATTGGAGATAGCCTCGCAAGCATCGGCTTGGGCCACGTAGTCAGAAATTAAATAAATTTGCAAGAAAGATTTGATGTTTTGTCCGACATTGTAAACAACACAGCATTTGTTTTTGTTTCAAAATTACTGCGGAAAATATTTACATTTTTTGTTGACTAAATGAATTTAACATAAAAATAAAAATTATTTATTTTGTTTTACTGAAATTAGAAATACAAAACCTATTACGCTCTTCGTTCAGAAATTTTTTAAGAATATTTAAAATGTAGATATTTAATTTTAGAGGAAAATTAATGCCACACGAATTACAGACAGTTGATTTTCAGCATGAAATATTTAGTGAAAAAAAAGCTTTATTTCTTTAAATTTTATTTTCTATGAAATGAAGTATGAACTATTAAATCTGAAAACCAGAAGACTTAAATAATTAAAATAACCATTGGCATTTTTTTTACATTTTTTGTTTGTTTGTTTGAAAAAACACTTTTTTTAAAAAAATATTTCTTTTGTTTCAAATTACGGGGAAAATATTCACATTTTTTGTTGACCAAATAATTTTTTAAAACGTCAGCATATAAATTAAATATAAAGGCTCATTTTTTTTTAATAAAAAAATATTTTAGTCGCGTTTGACACGTGAGATTTAATTTCTGTGACGTAATTTAGCAAGCATTTAAGATCTTAGATGTTTTACGGAGCAATCCATTAGCCAAAAATTGCAAAAGGGAAAATTGCTGAACTTAAAAACTCAAAAAGTATGTGTCAACCTGATTTCCCTGTAGATATGTGTCCCTAGAAAGTTTGAATGGCGTAGCTTAAAAAATGTAGGCGTGCATCGAGAACAGTCACACACAGACTCACAGATTGCCTTTTATATATATACAAAATAAATATTAATAAAAAGAAAATTTCAAGTGAATAAAGTGGGAATAAACCATAATACAACTGCTGCAGCAGCAAAGACCCTAAAAAACGAAATGTAATGAATCGAATGCAAAATCTATGGCAAGATAAAACTCTCCATGGTCAATACTCGAGTTGATGTAGAGTAACACTTTCTTTTTTATAATCGTGTGGCCCCAAGCAAGGCATTTTACTGCCACTGTTGTGCAGGGGGTTACATGGGAGGAAAGTTATGAGAAAGAGTGAAAGGTTACAGGGGGTATCAGGAAGAGGGTATGAAAAGGAAGAGAATACTGATGAGAGTGGGGTAGACGGAGAATAGAGCATCAGAGAGAGTGTTCAAGTTAGTGAGACAGGAGATGCCTATTGACTTTAAATTTGAATTTTTGAAGATTGTAGCTGTCGGCAAAGCAAGTAAGCGGAAGGGAATTCCACAGGTGCGAAGTGCGAGAAAAGAAGCTGGTGAAGTAAAATTTGTATTTACAAATTATCGGTTTCACAGTAAAAGGGTGGGACCTAGTTGCTAATCTTGTGGCTCGAGGAAATTCGTATATAGAGGGTACCAGTGAGCTAAGTTCATCGGAGCAGAAGCCGTGAAAGTATTTGTAGAAGAGACACAGGGAAGCCACACTGCGTCGCTGAGAAAACGGCTGTATCCTAGCTGCCACGTCAGGATCGATCACATTACAGATTCTCCGTTGGATTTCGTCAAGGCCACCTAGGTGGATAGCAGGAGCACCCGACCAGATATGGCAGCAATATTCAATTGCAGGATTGTTTTCAGACGTTAAGAACTGCTGGCATACTTACAGTATTTACATTATTCGGACTATTATCCTCATCTTCTTTCCTTAAGGACACATGGCCAAGTGGATATAGACGTTGGTTAGTTTCTGGACTTGCGTCTTACAGTTGTGAGTTTAATACCAGGCTACAGCAGTGGTGAAAAAGTAACTTGCAGGGTTAGAGGGAGATAACTTCTGACATGATTTTCAATTGAGTCTTTACGCAAGGAATGAGGATGATATACGACAGTAATTGTAATAAAGGGTTCGGTTCGAAAACCCTAGCACCTGAAGAAGGCCGGGGCGTACAACGGCAAAAACGTCGTACAAATTAATGCAAATACTGTAAATACTCCCTCATATCAGAAATATAGACAAAGATTCAAGGCTTACGAAAATTACCAAGTTGTTATACTGAAAAAAAAATTGTGTTTATCTGTAACTCAGAGTATGGGATGATACCCAGAAACTATTTACTATCCGGCATGATAGGATCGAGTAATATACACTATACATTGCTTTCTGCGGTAGAATGGTTGCCAGCCAAGAACCCACTCTGTTATGCTAGAGGGGGTGAGATGCATTATATTATTAAGCAGTAATTAGTGAGGGATCAGTTTATTACTTCATAAAAATAGAAAACAGATCCCCCACTTTATGCCCAGTAGAAGTTTTAATTATATTTCCAACTATTATATTCTGTCAGTCAGTTAAGTGCCGTACGTGACACAAGTTTTGGGCGATCATGTCTTGAAAGAGACATGACTGACTTGGCAGAAAATTATCCCACAGTAGGTTGCCATTGCTTTCTGCGGTAGACTGGTTGCCAACCAAGGCCATATGGCCCAATCTGTTCTATTTTTTAACCCATAAATGGAGTGAAGAGACGAATTAATACCTTTCCTAAGGGTATTTGTGCGTAAGTGAATGCAAGGAATTCAACTGGAATTCGAACTCGGCACCACAACGCACAGGAATTAAGGAAACAGAAAATAAGGATTGCCGCTGTATTCAAATAATTGAAAATAGCCGTTGCAAGAAAAGTAAAGAGCTGGAAGAGAGTTTCACAAACAAGAAGAACGAGAGAAGGAACAATTGGCATAAAACCTCCTATTACCGTTAGTAATTCCGCATAAAATCCTGAAGTCAAGCTATTAAAGACAAGGTATCAGAATGATTGCCAGTCAGTCATGTCTCTTTCGAGACATGATCTCTCAAGCGTGTATTACGTATGGCGTTTTACTAAGTGACTGAATATAATAGTTGAAAACATGATTGGGGCTTCTACTGGGCATAAAGTTGGGGATCTGTTTCATATTGTTATGAAGTAATAAACTGATCCCCCTCTAATTACTACTTAATAATATAATACATCTCTTCCCCCGCTAGCTATGAGCTAAAAAATAGGACAGATTGGGTTCTATAGCCTTGGCTGGCAACCAGTCTACCGCAGAAAATAATGTCAACCTACTACGGGATAATCTTCTGCCCAGTCAGTCATGTCTTTTTCGAGACATGATCGCCCAAGCGTGTATCACGTATCGCATTTAACCGACTGACTGAATTCCTGTTATTTTACTTCTCTCTCACTCAATAAAATTTTCTCTGTTTCTTTCACACTCAGTAACTCTTTGCTTCTTAGTGACATTAACGCCTTCTTTGGGTTGAAATGGTAATTTTGTAAGCGTAGCTTGGATGTGGCACAAGGCTGTAAGTATGGGACACCCAGTGAAGATCGAATTCACTACTCAATTGTAATGGTTCGAGCGAGACAATCTTGCTAACCATGTCGATCTGCATTTGCTTGGGTTGAAATGACTGAAATAAAGATTTATTGGAACCTGGACGAACTGTTACTGTCCGAAAACTACACTAAGATATTAGGTTATTCAGCAAAATCAGTGGGAGAAAAAAATCCTTTCGGGCCAAAGTGTTCTAATCTCGCCAGGAAAGATCTTCCATTCTTTATCGAATCGAACATGAAAACAATTCAGCTGAAGAATTATGTAAATGCATAGAAAGCCAACGAAATAAATTCTGTGAAAAAGAAATGATTATTCGAATTATGAAAGTGAAAGCGATTATGAAAAGGTAACATTTTCATCAATCAATAGCAGAAACTTATTTTCAGACCTCGAACTAAATCCAACATAACCAAGAACTCCATAATTAACATTTTATGTCAGTCGTGTTGAAGTACAATTTAAAAATCTCCAGACACGCTGTCGTGACGACACTATACGTACGTATGGCCTGGGGTTATATATCTAAATATCTGCATAGTAAACAAATTCAAACAATGAAACATGGCATTGTTTTAAAAAAAGCCGATGAATACATGATTATACAAAGAATCATGGATATTTTGAGTGGATTTTCATGTGAATATAGGATATTCTTTTGCGGCAAAGTGTTTGTATTTTGTACAGAATTAGATGGATAACATAGAAGCCTTATTATACACGGTTTTAATTCATTCTTTTTGAATCTATCTATCTATCTATCTATCTATCTATCTATCTATCTATCTACATATATCTTTATATATACATATGTATATATATATATATATATATATATATATATATATATATTAAAAAAGGATTAATGCAAAGATGTTGAATGGCCATTTATATATATATATATAGATATATATCACGGAAATTAACGAAACTTGGTTATAAACAGCCGATGATTTGTTTGAACATTATGTTTGATCGATACTTGTATTTAAGTAGATATTCTGTCAATAATCAAACATTATTATATATCTATTATATTATATATTTATTTATACCGACCTGGTTATTTAGACCAACTTTTTGTTACGAAATATGACACATATTTTCGTAACAAAAATTCATCGTAAACAACCAAGCCAGTAGATATAATTATATAATAGTTTGATTATAAACAGAAAATTTACTTAAATACGTACTTATGTACTACCCACACTCTTACACACACCACAAACCGTGATCTAATTTAAAATTTTTAAAAAATTAAAAATTTTATAGAAAATTAAGGTTAAATATGCAAAATTAGATTAATTATAAAACTGTTCTTAAATACACACAGTAAATTTTACCTATTACCTTAAATACAAACATACCTATTTCCTATTTACCTATTACCTTAAATTTACCTATTACCTTAAATACTCCAACATTAAATTCTACTTATTACGCACCCATTACCTACTTACCTATTAACTTAAATACTAACATTAAGTTTTTCCTCTAAGATTAAATCTTACCTATTACACACCACAAATTGTGATCTAATTTAAAAATTTTAAATTTAATAGGAAAAATCGATTTCCTAAATCCAAAATTAAGGTTAAATATACAAAATTAGATTATTATAAAAACTCTGCTTAAATACAAAAATATTCTCTAGTTGTACAAATAAGAGGTAAGTCCAATCCCATCCCCCAACCCTTACACCTCTCTATTCTGCTCCTCTAAGAAATCCAAAGAAAAACGTCTAGTCGCAAGATCATAAAACTTACAACCCTATCTGCTAATGTTAAATCTGTCTACAAAATTCCGAGACACTCATTAATCAACTAAATTCACTACCCACACCACTTTCTTCAAAATTCAAACGGACAATTCACAAGACTTATTCCCTTATCACTAACCCCCACACAACCGACCAAATATAAGAAAAGAGGCTTTACATTCCTATCCACACAGCCTGATGAGACATTGTAGTTTCAATGTCGAAACAAATGTACGATCTGTAGTCGATATATAAAAAAATTGTACATGCTCTAAAATATATATATATATATATATATATATATATATATATATATATATATATATATATATATATATATATATATATATATATATATATATATATATATATATATATATATATATGTATATATATATATATACATATATATATACATATATATATATATATATATATATATATATATATATATATATATATATATATATATATATATACATATATATATATATATATATATATATATATATATACATACATATATATATGTATATATATATATATATATATACATATATATATACATATATATATATATATATATATATATATATATATATATACGAGATAATAATTCTACTCGTCTCGAAAACGATGGAACGAAGGAAAAAATGGCTATAAATAAAGAAAGTGCTTAGGGCATGAAAGTCAGTCAAAAGTTTTCGGACAGGAAATCAACACGAAGACCAAAGAAAAAATCCGACACAAATAACAATCTGACAGAAAGTGCTCAGTACAAAAATAGAGCAAACTAAATAAATAGCACCTAATGGGCCCCAGAAAAAGCTACCCAGGTTTCACCTAAACGGATCGTCAGGGAAAGCTGATTTTCCCTGACGAAACGTTTAGGTAGGTTCGTGTGGCTCATTAGGTGTTATATATAAATATTCAGATACGTATTTTGTAATCAGCATCTGACAACTGAATTGCGCATAAAACGCAGAGTAGCGCCACCGTGATGATTTTTATTATATAGATAGATAGATAGATAGATAGATAGATAGATAGATAGATATGAACAGACATAGAATAGATAGATAGATAGATAGATATGAACAGAACAGACATAGATAGATAGATAGATAGATAGATAGATAGATAGATAGATAGATATGAACAGACATAGATAGATAGATAGATAGATAGATAGATAGATAGATAGAACAGACATAGATAGAACAGATAGATAGATAGATAGATATGAACAGACATAGATAGATAGATAGATAGATAGATAGATAGATAGATAGATAGATAGATAGATAGATATGAACAGACATAGATAGATAGATAGATAGATAGATATTAAAAAGAATAAAGAGATAGATAGATATGAAAAAGCATAGATAGATAGATAGATAGATAGATAGATATTAAAAAGCATTAAAAAGAAATAAAGAAATAGATATGAAAAAGATAGATAGATAGATAGATAGATAGATAGATAGATAGATAGATATGAAAAAGCGTAAATAGATAGATAGATAGATAGATAGATAGATAGATAGATAGATAGATATGAACAGACATATATAGATAGATAGATAGATAGATAGATAGATAGATAGATAGATAGATAGATAGATATGAACAGACATAGATAGATAGATAGATAGATAGATATTAAAAAGCATAAAGAGATAGATAGATATGAAAAAGCATAGATAGATAGATAGATAGATAGATAGATAGATAGATAGATAGATAGATAGATAGATAAAAAATAAATAAATAGATAGATATTTTTGTAGCTTTTTGTCCAAAAGTCGCCAGTCGAAATAGTTAAATCGAAAGCCTCGTTATCGTTACCCACTATTGACATCAGTGCAACTAATCACGTGATAAAAGCCTCGTGCAAATCTCATCCATGAATCTTTAAACTAATCCTTTCTTCGTTTGCCAATTTTCATAATTTTATTTCAATTTCTTATATTCTCTTCCTTTAAACGTCCAAATGAAAGAATTGTTTTGTATTATTTTTCTATAGTCATTTGAAGTCATCAGTATAGAAAATAAATCTGTTTATTAAAACTTGTCAGTGCTTAGAAGGAATGGAAAATTTCAAATTGACTTAAAACATCTTTAGGTAATTATATTTTTCATTTGTTTTCTCAAAGTCTTCGTAAATAACTAAATCGACGTAATTCTTTCCCGGATTGAAAGCATCATACAAAAATAAATAAATACATGTATTTGTTTTTTTTTCTTTTAAAATTTAAGTAGATATTTACAGCGTTTAATTTAGTGCGGCACATCGACAATTAGAAGGGAGTATTATATTGTACCAAAGGTTTAAGCTTTTCTATTATTATAGGCTGAAAAAGTATACACAGATAAGATAGACATTTCAACAAATCAAACATATATATATAACATTTCTGCGTCACGTGATGTAAATCTGAAACGTGATGCCAAATTTTGATTTCCTGGTATCGATATCAAATAAGTTTTTTTCGTCGTAAACTGAATTTTGAAGGCTAAATAAGTCCTCTGAGTAAATGGTATCATGGCTGAGACTAAGAACTACAATTATATCTACTTAGAGCCAAACCCGATGCAAAATCTAAAATAAAAGGGCTGAAAAAATACAGACATACAGGCAGATAAACAGACACACACACAAACATCTTGCCTTGTATATAGATATATTATAGATTTTCTGCATTATAGCAAGGTCTTCAACATTGAAAAATATCGTTTCTTATGTCTTTGTCTATGAGTGTACCAAATTTGATTAAAATCGGACCATTCCTTCTATAACCCGATTTTTTCGATTATCGATTTTCGATATTTATCGGGGGTACCTCGACACAACCCAAGCTAAGAACACTCGCAGACGCTCATAGTACAACTGTGTAAATTTAAAAAAAACTCGGTTCAGTCGTTTTGGAGTCTATAGGTAATGGACACAGACACACAGACACACACACACTAAGTTCCATTTATAAATAAGTTTTTATATATATATATATATATATATATATATATATATATATATATACGAAGAGGATGATGGGGTGATAGATAGATAGATAGATAGATAGATAGATAGATAGATAGATAGATAGATAGTGTTACGCCTTCGTTGCCTTGAATGAAGATAACACAATCAAGAAATACTAATATTGTCGATTGGACAGAGAAGACTTCCTGAAATTTGTAGGAGTATATGAAGTTCGCTTACGGCTAGCAATCTTCTAGCCGTCTACTGACTGTATTTTGACTGGCTCGTCGCAATAATATTTATTTTTGTATACATACAATAAAAATATAACACATAGCCAAAGATGGACATGGAGAATGCAGGTCATCATCTAACTAATCTTAATCACTTAGATATCCATAATCACTGACTCCAACAATATGAAAGTCGGTTCTCTGTGCAGGGCCCGGAGGTTTTTTCCGTCTGAATTTATCCTGCACATTTATAAATCTACCATCCGCCCGTGCATTGAATACTGTTGCCATATCTGGTCGGGTGCCCCTACTATTCTCCTTGGGTTTCTCGACAAGGTACAGCGGAGGGTCTGTAATGTGATCGATACCGACTTAGCAGACCGCCTGCAGTCTCTCTCTCACCGGCGCGACGTGGCTTCCCTGTGTCTCTTCTATAAATATTTTCACGGCTTCTGCTCCGATGAACTTAGATACCGCCTAGGTTCAAAATTGCACGAGATACTAGATTAGCAAATAGATCCCACCCTTTTACAGTGAAATCGATAAAATGCAACCGCAACTTCTACTCCAACAGTTTCTTTTCTCGCACTTCCCGACTGTGGAATTCCCTTCCACATGACTGCTTCCCCGACGGCTACAATCTCGAGGAGTTGAAATGTAAGGTCAATAGACACCTCCTAACAAACTAACTTCCATTCTTCAAACACTCTTCCCACCCACCCAACTATCTATCACTCCCCTTCTGACATTTCCTATATCTAACCACTCTTCCTATTTACCTTCCCCTATGTAGCCCCAACCGCAATAGTGGCAGTGGAATGCCTTGCTTGGGGTGAAATGATATAAAAAAAATGCTCCTTGCCCCAAATCATCACAATCTTATCTACCATTCTTAAAAAAATACCAAAATATATTAAAAAACGATGAATTTATTGATACCCCAAAGACTTTCTGAAATGTTAATTAGCATTATCAATGTAATCAAATAATTAAAAACATTTTTAGCTGTCTTTGAATCTGAGGTAAAGTCTAAGCAATACACACACGGCCAGACAGCGTCGAAATAACTCATAATGGCAATTAATGTCCCGTCGAAGTCTACTATGGTGATTCTTGGTGACATGATGACAAGTCATCACTAAAGTGATCTATCTATCTATCTATCTATCTATCTATCTATCTATCTATCTATCTATCTCAGTCTCTTCATATCTATCTTTCTATCCATCTAACTGATTCTGTTCATTATCTATCTATCTATCTATCTATCTATCTATCTATCTATCTATCTATCTCAGTCTCTTCATATCTATCTTCTATCCATCTAACTGATTCTTGTTCATTATCTATCTATCTATCTATCTATCTATCTATCTATCTATCTATCTATCTATCTCAGTCTCTTCATATCTATCTTTCTATCCATCTAACTGATTCTGTTCATTATCTATCTATCTATCTATCTATCTATCTATCTATCTATCTATCTATCTATCTATCTATCTCAGTCTCTTCATATCTATCTTTCTATCCATCTAACTGATTCTGTTCATTATCTATCTATCTATCTATCTATCTATCTATCTATCTATCTATCTATCTATCTATCATCTCAGTCTCTTCATATCTATCTTTCTATCCATCTAACTGATTCTGTTCATTATCTATCTATCTATCTATCTATCTATCTATCTATCTATCTATCTATCTATCTATCTCAGTCTCTTCATATCTATCTTTCTATCCATCTAACTTATTCTGTTCATTATCTATCTATCTATCTATCTATCTATCTATCTATCTATCTATCTATCTATCTCAGCCTCATATCTATCTTTCTATCCATCTAACTGATTCTGTTCATTATCTATCTATCTATCTATCTATCTATCTATCTCAGTCTCTTCATATATCTATCTTTCTATCCATCTAACTGATTCTGTTCATTATCTATCTATCTATCTATCTATCTATCTATCTATCTATCTCAGTCTCTTCATATCTATCTTTCTATCCATCTAACTGATTCTGTTCATTATCTATCTATCTATCTATCTATCTATCTATCTATCTATCTATCTATCTATCTCAATCTCTTCATATCTATTTATCCATCTAACTGATTCTGTTCATTATCTATCTATCTATCTATCTATCTATCTATCTATCTATCTATCTATCTCAATCTCTTCATATCTATCTTTCTATCCATCTAACTGATTCTGTTCATTATCTATCTATCTATCTATCTATCTCAATCTCTTCATATCTATCCTTCTATCCATCTAACTGATTCGTTCATTATCTATCTATCTATCTATCTATCTATCTATCTATCTATCTATCTATCTATCTATCTCAATCTCTTCATATCTATCTTTCTATCCATCTAACTGATTCATTCATTATCTATCTATCTATCTATCTATCTATCTATCTATCTATCTATCGAAATAGATAGATAGATAGATAGATAGATAGATAGATGTACAGTCTCACTTCAGTGCAAGAGGAATCCTGGCCCTCTAAAACTACGACTTCGAACAATCCAACATTACAAGCTCATCATTGAGCTGAATTCTCTCTGTCTCTCTTACCCTCAGTATTTCTTGTGAGGGTTAAATTTTCCCAGCCCCACTTTTTCATTATTTTCCCAGAGGAATTTCTTATGTTTATTTTCTGTTTCTGTGCAGGTGTTCTTTTTGTTGCCATCTTCTTTAAGACGTCATAGTGGCTTAATTCTTCCGTCCATGGAATTCTCAGTGTCTCTCTGTAGGACCTCATTTTAGTTGTCTCCAATTTTTGTCTCATCCGTAGGTAGATTGTTCGGCATTCACTGCCATACAGTAGGAGAAGCCTCTTATTCAGCAAGGGTTGTTTGTAGCTTTCCTTTGGCAGGTGACTCGTGGGAAGATTTCTCTGTTGGGAGGAACGCTAAATCTGAGTGTGAAACTGCTAGGACAGGCGTCGTCTTCTGCAGCAAAGTTCATGTCTAGATTTCCTTTCATATCCTGAGAGAAGATTTCTCCGCCGGTTTCCACGGAGGGAACAAGAAGTCTGGGCGTGGAACAGCTAGGACAAGACTCGTCTTCTGAAGCAGGGGTAGTATGTAACTTTTTGGGGGTGGGGGGTGGATCCAAGGAATATTTTTCCACCGGTTCCTACGGGAGGATAAAAAATCTGAGTGTGCAACTGGTAGGACAGGGTTTGTTTTCTGTAGCAAGTTTTCTGTGTAGTTTTTCTTTGTAGATGTCACGTAGGAAGAATTCTTGGCCAATTTTCACGGGGAACATTAAATTTGAGTGTGAAAGTGCTAGGAGGGGTCCCTTATTTTGCAGCATGGGCTGTGTGTAAATTTCCTTTGGTATGTTTCTCGAAGGAAAGATTTTGCATCTGATTCCCACGGGAGGAATGAGAAATCTGAAATCAAGATGCATGGACAGGTTTAGTTCTCAGCAATGAAGGTTGTATGTAGCCTTGGCTGTGAATGTAATATCTGCTAAAAATGTAAAATTGAGAAAGAGGCCGAATAGGGCTTTGTCAGCAATTTTTATGGGCTCTGGAATTCCCGGTTTTACTTTATTGATTATTTCCGCTGTTGTTGTTGTTGCTGTTGTTGTTGCTGTTGAATGGAACAAAATAAGGAGGGCCCCACCCACCACAAGAGCCAACAAATGAGGTAGCTTCTATGTATCTCAAGTCTTCGGTTTCTTTCCTTATTTTTTCAGTTGATGGTTATTCTTTTTTCCTCGCCATATTTTGATACACTGTCTAGGAAGTTCTGAAATACTTTTTATAATCGTACCTCCCCAAGCAAGGCATTATACTGCCACTGTTAGAAGGAAAGTTATGAGAAAGAGTGACAGGTTATACGGGGTGTCAGGAAGTGGTTGAGAGAACAATAAATGTGTCCATGAAGTGAGAGATCAATTTATATAGTGATTGTAATGTAGAATTGATCCCCCACTTTAATATCACATTATATTAGTAAAAAAAATTTTTTATAATCATATCGCCCGAGGCAAAGCATTTTACTGCCACTGTTTTGCAGGAGGTTACATAAGAGAAAAGCTATGAGAAGGAGTGGCAGGTTATAGGGGGTGTCAGGAAGCGGGTAGAAGAGGGATGAGAATACTGCAGAAATGAGACGAGAGCATGAGAGAGAGGATGCAAGTTAGTGAGATAGGAGATGACTATTGACTTTACATTTAAATTCTTGAAAATTATCGCTGTGGGGGAAGCAAATAAACGGAAGGGACCTTCCAGATAGATTTATAGATAGATATATATGTTATTTACTAATCTTCAGTTATTTCAATAATTATCAAGGAGTCACTGACTTGTTTAATCTGCATTTTTATTAGTGAAGAGAAAACAGATTAGAAAATTATTTTCTTATTTAATATGATATTCAATAAAGCAAAACCAAATTATCCTTCATTGTAATCAATTTTTCAAGATAACACCCCACAAGAATTAATAAGATAACACCCCACGAGAATGAATAACAATAGAGATAAACAAACAGGTGACATTCTTTGCATTAATAATATATTAAGTCCTGGCAAAAACAATTTAACACACTTAATGTTTGAATGCGAGAAACTGAATTAATCGTGAAAAAAACTATATATAAATATATATTGGCAGCTCAGATACAGTCACTTACTCACCGGCGCAAATGTGGTTTCCTTGTGTCTCATCTACAAATATTTTCACGGCTTCTGCTTCGATGAACTTAGCTCACTGATTCCCTCTGTAAATGAATTTACTCGAGCCACAAGATTAGTAACTAGGTCCCACTCTTTTACAGTGAAACCAAATAAATTTAAATGCAAATTCTACTCCCTCAGCTTCTTTTCTCGCACTTCTCGCCTGTGGAATTCCCTTCCATTTACTTGCTTTCCCGACAACTACATTCTCCAAGAATTTAAATGTAAAGTTAATAGTCATCTCTCTCACTAACTTACATCCCCTCTCTCTCTCGTGCTTCTTTCTCCGTCCACTCCACTCTCATCAGTATTCTCATCCTTCTCTTACCCACTTCCTAACACCCCCTATAACCTGTCACTCTTTCTCATGACTTTCTTCCTATGCAACCCCTTACAAAACAGTTGCAGTAAAATGCCTATGTATCAATAGAAAAGGTTGAAAATATAGGAAACTTGAATTTAAAGCTTTTCAATATATACAGCTTTGAGATTTCACTCGTCCGATCGACTCAGTCGATTAAAAACTTAATTGGGCGATTAAACTTCATTGCTTTCCTCGCCCACGGTCGATTAAAAATCTCGCAATAAAACATGTCCATTCAAATATAGCAAAAGAAAATCTGATTCCTTTTACAATCCAAAAGTATGCCATTGAAGACTCACAAGTTACTTAAAATGACCTACAATGGCATTATAGAACACTTTGGTCTTATGCATGGCGTTTGATTTACGTCGAAATGTGTGGATAAACAAAAAACAGTGACATCTCACAAGCATCAAACAAGATCTGACAAATGGAATTTAGATTGACAAGCTCCTGTCTCGCTTTTATCGTCCCGGTCAGTGTAAACATTAGTTTAATTAACTCTTCCAGAGTGGAGTCAAAATGTCTGTTGCCCAGATTAAAGACGCCCGCAGATCTTTAGAAACTCATGTGGAAAAATATTATCCTTGACTTAACATCTGTATTTCTTCTTTTTATTTGGTTGCAATAGTATAAGTTAATAGTGTTATGTTTATTTTGATGTACACCATTACTATTAATATTATCAATATTGTTAGAGCTATTGTTAAGTTTGTTGAGATGTATTTTAATTTGTTGATCAATAACGGAGTTAGGAAATCCATTATTGAGAAGTGTTTGTTTAATGTTGTGTAATTCTTTATAAAATATGGATTTGGAAGAAGATATCATTTGTGTGCGTAGAATTAAGTTTTTTATAACAGCTAACTTATATCGTTGGGGGCATTCACTATTATAATTAAGAAGACACGAGTTTATGCTAGTTGGTTTCCTATACAGAGAAGTAGTAAATCTATGTATGCTAGAATCAATGAATACATCAAGGAATGGGATTTTCTTATTAATATTAAGTTCTAATGTAAATTTGAGGAGGGAGTGACTTTCAAATTTGTTTTTAAGTTGTGTAATTTGACCGATATTCTTAGCCAAAATGATGATGTCATCTATGTATCTTACATATATAGAGGGTTTATTGTTGTCATTAATTATTTTATTTTCTAGATTTGCCATATAATAATTAGAAAAGAGGGGACCTAAAGGAGATCCCATCGCAATACCATCTATTTGTGTATAAATATTGCCTAAGGGATCGTGAAAGGGTACTTGTGTGGTGCATGCTAATAATAGTTTTTTTTAATATAGTGGGTTTAATACTGATTGATGGGAGAGTAGCATGATTGTATACATCACGGATAATGATGCCAATTGTTTCCTGGACGGGAACATTTGTGAATAAGTTTTGGACATCCAAAGATGCAATTATTTGATTCTTAGGTTTTACGGAATGGAGAATCTGTAAAAATTCGTCCGTGGAATTAATACTATATTTACCAGGAAGATAGGGAGTAATTAGTTTGTTAAGTGTTTTGGAAAGGTTATATATTGGTGTGGGTATTTGAGAAATGATAGGTCGGAGGGGATGATCTTTTTTATGGATTTTTACATTTCCATAAAGGTAGCCGGGCTGATAGTCACCTATAATCTTTTGAAGTTTATAGGATCCTATTTCAGCATTATTTGCAGTAATAATTTTATTAATATGTTTTCTAAGTTAGATGGTGGTATTACTAGTTAATTTTTAAAATTTATTGTGATCGTCTAGAATGGCCTGTAATTTGGATTGATATTCCTGTTTGTTTAAAATAACAAATGTATTGATTTTATCAGCACGTCAAATAACAATATTTTTGTTATTTTTCAGATATGTGGCTGCTTTTATTAGAGATGTGTTGATAATATCATTAGGTAATTAGGTAATTATGGTAACGGTGTTTGATTGATTCAGCTTTGAGTAATTCTTTTAAGCCTACCTGTGTAGTAATATGGTTGTCTTGTTTTAGTTTATGTATTTGTTGGTATAAAACTTCATTTTGTATTTGTTTAAACATTGAATTAGGTTTCTGTGAAACATGAAAATTTGTTCCGAGATTAAGGAATTTCATTTCATCTGGGTTGAGTTGGTAATCCAATAGGTTAATGAGGTTGTCATTGATGTTTGGTAAAAATATTTTTCCTTTATATAATTTGTTTAGCTTTTTTTGGATGACTTGTTTATGGGATTCATGTTCCTTTTGTGTTGTATTGTATAATAAATCCAATATTTCCTTAAACTTTTTACTTGTTTTTGTGTTACCGTTCTTATAACCTCTCTGAAGATGGCTCATGTGAGCCGAAAGCTTAGAACCAAATTAATAAAAAAATATCCAAATCTTGGAGAATTTCTGTCTTTATTTTCAACTGAAATTAAAGCCAAAATATGACGTTTAGAACGGCTCATGATTAAACATAAGAGACATTCATTGTCTCTTATATTTAACACTATGTTTAGAAAATTATTTGCTTCCTTGATACAATATATATATATATATATATATATATATATATATATTCTTTTTCATGCGTCGTTTCCCTTTAGAACGTAGGCCATCATGGACTTCCACTTGGCTCTGTCTCTTTTCGCTCTCAATATTTTCTATTTTGCTATCTTTCCCAAATCCCTCTCCACCAGCCATTTGCTCAGGCGTATCAGGTATATCTCCCACTGCTTTCCCTTGACTCTCTTTTCTTCTATCCGTCCTGTGAGTATTAAATTCTCTTAGCCCTCCGTCCTCATTACGTGCCCCAGGAACCTCAGCTGTCTCTTGCTGATGTTTAGTATGAGTTTTCTTTCCGTTTGCATCATCTCCAACACCTCATCGTTGTTCAGGTGCTCCGTCCATAGAATCCTCAGTATTCTTCTGTAGAATCACATTTTTGCTGTCTCAACCCTCGCATTCGTCTTTGAGAAGATCATTCAGCATTCACTTCCATACAGACGGACAGACATCACATAGCAATCTAGTAATCTTTTCTTTATTTCTAATGGTTCTTTTGTTATTATTACTTTGCAAAGTTTTACAAGGCAAGAAAGCAAAGATGAACTCGTTCAAATCACCTTAAATTTTCTTCATTCTTTCATTGATGAAACGGTAATATAGGCAATTATTAAATGTTATTGTGTAGTATTAACAAAGAACCATTCTATTTTTATTTAAAATTATTCCCTTGGCAATAAATACTAAAACATAGTTTGAAATACATCATTTTTAAAGCACTGGGGTGGCCTAATAATTATGGCCGGTAGCACACACATATATATATATATTTTTTTATTCCCTTTAAAAATAATTATGCCTTTTTAAGTAAAGGCCTTTTTCTAATACTTCAACGTATTTGGGAAGTTAGGTTTTTGAATATGTCCAGCGTCTGTAATATATTAAAAAAATTTCTTTCTTTTCTTTTTCCCTCCCTTCATTCCTTTATCTCTCTTATCTCCCACCTTTTTTCCATGTTGCTTAACCTTACATCAATTCAACACAGCCGTCTGTTAACTTTTAAGTTACAATTCTCTTTCCTTTTTTTAGAACCCAGACGATGTCAATTTATTTCTTTTCTTGTTTATTTGTTTTTATTTTGTTTTATCTTTTTCTTCTTTTTTCTTTTTCTTTTTTATTTTCTTTTTTAATTTCTTTGCAAATCTATTCAAAAAGGAAAATTAGACTGATTTTTCTCCAGTTTCTGAAAGGATTTTTCTGTTGCTGAGGTGATGTGGGGATTTTCATATCGAAATGGTCATTCAACATCTTTGAATTAATCCTTTTTTAATATATATATATATATATATATATATATATGAGTTAAATTGTAATGGTATTTAGTGCCAACATTGATGTTTTTAGTATTTTACTGGTGGAAAGGTATTTTAGACATGTAGATTTTTTTGTCAGAAACTGCTCAATATCCTGTTAAGCTTTTATAGAAGTAATGTGGAGAAACGTGTCACTTAGCTGAGCAGCGTTATTATTTCAGTCATGCTGACTTCTAACTTTAGTTAGGGTATTATTGTAGTATATATATGTATAAGCAACGTCCAGCCTGGTGAGTACCTAGATGGGCGACCGCGCTTGAAATACTACTTGCTGTAAACTTGCATCTCTGGGTTGTGTAACTATGTAACGGGTAATTGCAATTTTCGCCATGTTTGATATATTCACTTTCGAGCAAAGAAAAATGTAAATCCACTTCTTCTCCCTCAAACTATGGGTGAATTAGTAAGACTGGTCTAAAAAATATATTTACGTTTTCACATTAAATAACCCACTACGGTTGATATGCCACTGAACAAAAACCACCCATATATATATATATATATATATATATATATATATATATATATATATATAAACTTATTTATGAATGGAATTGTGTCTGTGTGTGTGTAATAGACTCCGAAACGGCTGAACCGATTTCCTTGAAAAGTTACGCAGTTGTACTATAAGCGTCTGCGAGTGTGCTTAGCTAGATTTTGTGTCGAGGGTTACCTCGACACAAATATAAAATATCAAAATCGATAAATATCAAAAATCGATTATCGAAAAAATCGGGTTACAGAAGGAGTGGTCCGATTTTAATCAAATTTGATACACTCATAGACAAAGACATAAGAAATTATATTCAAAAGTTTCAAGGTTGCAGTTCTTACAATAGTGCAGAAAATCGATAATATATATATATATATATATATATATATATATATATAAAGCAAGATGTTTGTGTGTTTGTCTGTTTATCTGTCTGTATGTCTTTTATACAAATCCACAATTTTCATCCGATTCTCACCAAACTTCACACAAATATTCTGAGTCTGAGCTCCAGGACCATGGATTAATTTTAAAGCTTTCATTACACCCGAGCAACGCCGAGCTATACTGCTAGTATATGTATATATGTATATTTAATTACAATAAAGCAGCACTAATTATTTTAGACTAATGTCCTAAAAACCAATGCTAACCTATCAGTAACTTAAATCGTAAATAACTCTGCCGAAGACTACCTCGTAGGTTAAATAAAGGGAAGAACAAAAAGAAACAAACGAAGCACAAGAACAATGCGTCAAGTGCTTCTTTGAAAGAAAAAAAACAAGACGCAACCTTAACAGTAAAGTGCTCTATACGAAAGTACGAAAGTAGAGCAAAAAATACAGTACACTAAATAAAAAATGAGCCAACACCGACCGTGGTTTCACACAACGGATCGTCAGGGCCAGGCTGTCGGTGTTGACTCATTTTTAGATTTAGTGTACTCTCTCTCTCTCTCTCTCTATATATATATATATATGTGTGTGTGTGTGTGTGTGTGTGTGTGTGTGTGTGTGTGTGTGCATATATGCATATTCTTTTGATTCAATAATATATTTTATTGTACAAATATTGTGCTTTCAATGACAAATGATACTGACATTTTGGCAACATCGCTTTCATCTATATTTCTTGTGAGTGCACACGTCAGATATTCATTTACATACCTGACTGAATCCAAATTTAATCATATATATATATATATATACAAATGAATATAATAATTGAATCATATATAATAAATGAGATAAAAAAAATGATAAATGCGAATAATATTAAATTATTGTCTTGCGTGTGTACATTGTTTCCGTTTATTTCAGTTAATTCTAATTTCCTAAAATTTCGAAAAACGCCTCATTTCTCATTGAGTTCAGATAGATAAATATTAATCATAATATAATTGGTTTGGTTGTATTGATGATGCATCTGCGTGTTATTTAATGCAAAAAATGCCATTGTTTTACTTTAGCTTCAGATATTTTGTGCATAATTTTCAGAGGAAACCGATGTGAGTTATATATGTATATATTGAATTAATATAAATAATGTTCATCAATTAGCAATAAAGAAAATGGAATGATACCCCACTGTAACTGTAGATCTAAAAATAACTCCGGTTGAGGGTAAATGTAGATCTGAAAATGTGATCTATCAAGCCACTATCTACCCTAAGGAAAATAAGGAGAGACGTAATGTTTATATTGGAATTTCGGCAGGACTTTGGAAGCAATGTTTTTATACCCATAGACACTTCTTTACCAACCCTAGTTTAAGATACCAGACATTCATTTCTAGAAAATATTGGGAATTAAAAAAGTTAGCTTAGAACCTCAGATAAAATGGGAACTTATAGGCAAAGCTAGGACCCCTAATAGCTTAAGAGATAGATGTAATCTATGTTTGACAGAAAAAATTAAAATTTTAAAATTTCAAAACCAAAATATACTCCTTAACAAACGAAGGGAGATCATAAGTATGTGTCGCCATAGAAATAAGTATAAATTACAATAGTTATCCTATTCCTCCAATTAGTTCCAATAAAAATTACAATTTTTTAAAAAAAAGTTGGCTAAGCAGTTACTTCTCCACCACCTTCCACTACTAACCCAAGGGTCAGGCCACATACCTCCCACTACCAAGGAGGAATTCCTACTAACTCCTTTTCTCAGCCCAACTCAATAAAAACCAATACATCCCAACCACCTTCTTTACCTAAACTAACCTCTGGGCTTACAATTTTTCCTCGTTCTCTGTTTATAAGGGGTTGAAAAATTCATGCCTTAAAATGACATGTTGTAAATGGCTATTTCCCCACTAAGATTTATCTGAATTTATATATATATATATTGTGTGTATTTTGGCAGCATTTTTTCATTAATACCGGTTTCATTGAATAATATAGACAAGTTCTGTCTATTTATTTTGTGTAAGATCCGTTCGTATGATCTGATTAGCTTGATAGTGTTGTCATCGAGAGACGACAGGAAATAGCAATAACTGTTGATTTTTTTTATCAGGTCTGAGCTATCGGCTTATGTAAGCCATTATCAAAGGATGAACATTTGAATGCAATGGGGAAGGAGGGCTTGGAGAACCTGTTACTAACAGGCCAGATTGAGGGGAAAAGAGACAGGGGAAATCAGAGGATAACATATTTGAAGGACCTGATCAGGTGGATACCAGATCGAGGGTTGCGTGGAGTAACAGGATAAAGCGTGGTAAGAGCCACCAGGGACAGGGAGATGTGGAAACCCATGATCGCCTACGTCCTGAAAGGACAGGGCACATAAAAGAAGATTCTATAAGTCTATTTTTTGTTGTGACTTTTACGAATTTGTATGTGATTTTTCATTTCAAGACGAATGTTATTAACTTAACTGATAAGGAAAAAAGGATAGCAACCTAAGCGTGATCAAAACTTATTTATAAATGGAATTTGTCTGTGTGTGTGTGTGTGTGTGTGTGTGTGTGTGTGTGTGTCTGTGTGTGTGCATCCGTTACCTATAGACTCCGAAACGGCTGAACCGATTTTCTTGAAAATTTACACAGTTGGACTATAAGCGTCTGCGAGTGTTCTTAGCTAGGTTTTGTGTCGAGGTACCTAGATAAATATCGAAAATCGATAATCCAAAAAATTGGTTTATAGAAGGAGTGGTCCGATTTTGATCAAATTTGATGCACTCATAGACAAAGACATAAGAAATGATATTCAGAAGTTTCAAGGTTGCATCTCTTACAATAGTGCAGAAAATCGATAATATATATATGTATAAATCGATACCAGGAAATCAAAATTTGAGTTACATCCATTCATTTTTCTTTCAGTCTACGGTTTCACTTTAACTGGAAACATTTTAATCTTTTGTGCCAACGTCCAAAGAGTCTGAGCTCCAGGACCATGGATTAGTTTTAAAGCTTTCATTACACTGGAGCAACGCCGGGCTATACTGTTAGTAAAAGGAAAAGTGACAAACATTCTTTGTTTCAGCGACTTTTATATTACTAAATATATATATATATATATATATATATATATATATATATATATATTAGGTGCGATTGGTAAATTGTTGCAATTATTTTATTATTTCAAATATCCTTTAGGCTGAGTCTAAGCTCCAGGACCATGGATTAGTTTTAAAGCTTTCATTACACTCGAGCAACGCTGGGCTATACTGCTAGTTAGCCAATAAATTAACGTGTATAGTCAAAAAAATGAATGCATAAACACTTTTAAAAATTCCTCTTGTTTATGTTTTGCTTGCGAATTTGAAGCTAGCTGATCTGGATTAGTCTACGTAAAAACGTGCTTTCATTAAACAGTAAACTGATAGCGGCTTGTTTGGGATAAAGATGTGTTTTTATCTGATAGAAACAAAAAAAGAATGCGGTTGAGTTTTTATCTAAGGCACAATATTTCTTAAGCAGGATTTCTCAATTTGTTTCGGTTATTATTAATATTATTCTAACATCTTCAGAAGAAATAGACACAACTACTCAATCGGGTGTACTCACTAAAACTTATATTAATAAGAAATAATGTTGGATAAAATGTTTGCTTCAATTTTTCTATTTGTGTTGTTTTGTTCCATTTTTTATCATTCCAAGTGCACCTACTATTACTGATAATATTCTTATTTCCAATTTCCACATATTTTTCTATTTCAATTTCCAGGTCTTTATATTTTGATATTTTTGAATTCCTCGGTTGCTATGTTACAATCCGCTGGACAAGCCATATCAATTACTAGGCACGTTTTTTCTTTTTCGTTTTTAACAATAATATCCGGTGTATTCGCTTCAATTTTCCTGTCTGTATAGATGGTGTAATCCCATAGAATGGTGACATCTTCTATTTCTGTAACCGGTGCTGGGTGATGTTCATACCAGTGTTTGTTTACATATTTTTCAAATTGTTTATACTTTGTCCAAAGCAAATATTGCCCCACTCTATCGTGACGACTTTTATATTTATTTGGGGCAAGTACAGAACATCCTGAGATTAGATGTTTCTTGGTATTTATCACAGAACTTGCATTTTGGATCCACATTATTATGTATAAAATTTGTCTGAAAGTTCCTAGTGAAAAACTTTGGTCTTGCGCAGAGTGGTTAGTTATAAGAAATATCAGGAGAAGGGTAAAAGAGGGATGCGAATATCGGTGTAATGGAGGTAGAGTGGATGGCGAAAAGAGCTTGAAGAGAATGGAAACGAGTTAGTGAGATAGGAGATGTCTATTGACCTTACACTTAAATTCCTGGAGATTGTAGCTGTTGCGGAAGGGAATTCCACAGGCGGGAATCGCGAGAAAAGAAGCTATTAGAGTAGAAATTGCAATTACATTTCGTTGGTTTCACTGTAAAAGGATTGGACCTAGTTGCTAGTCTAGTAGCTCGTGTAAATTCATACCTAGGGGGCACCAGTGAGCTAAGTTCATTAGAGCAGAAGCGATGAAAGTATTTATAGAAGAGGCACAGGAAAGCCACGTCATGCTAGTGAGAGAGCGACTGCAGCCGAGCTGCCAAGTCAGTATCGATCATATTACGCATCCTTAAGATTATGAAACCACGATAACTGTAAATTTTTGAGTCATATCGATCGATTATTTTGCTTAGTCCGTGTTACACACACACACACACACACACACACACACATATATATATATATATGGTTTTTACACTGTCACAGCTTTGCATTTAAGTGTCAAAGGTCTCTGTTTTCTTTTTCTATGCATTTTCATTGTCAAATAGAAGTTATATTCAGGAGTGTTTAATGATTTCGTTAGCATTTTTCTTATTTGTTTTTGCAATAAAGTGATGGCTTTATCTAGCATGGTTTCTATTATAGAAGAGTAGAATTCTTTTATATCTAGTTGTATAAAATGGCAGTTAAGCTTCTTTTTAAGTTGCGGAAACAGACTATAGTTGACTTGTTTTTCCACTGGTTATCCTTTAACTTCTTCCTTGGTCCTAGGCATGACGGTAAACTAGATCCGGCCGCAAGGTCTCTGATTTGGAGGTTATGAGGAGCATGGAACCATCGCTTAATTGCTGTCGTTCCCAGGTCCACTCCCATTCGGAGTAATAGCACCTGTTAGGGTTCCATTTATGGGAAAATAGTTAACCCTCCAAGCCGGAGTCAAAGCAGTATGAAAGTATAAAAACAGACTTTTATGAAATATATACATCAAAATAACATTTGAAAAAAAAAAACATTACCAACAAAACTTTTTTTCAATGAAAAATATAACCAAGAAAACATTTTTGAAGGAAAAATGTTACCAACAAAAATAAGTTTTTGAAGTAAAAATGATACCAGCAAAAATAAGTTTTTGAAGGAACTAATGCTTCTGCATTAAATGACCCCCCCCCCCAAGGGGTTGATTTTCCGTAAAATAAGCCAAACGAAACTAAACCAAACTTCTTCCTTAGCTCCGAATTAATTGTTGTTACTTATTTTAACTCGTTCACTTTTGGTTGGCTTCATGAGTCTGCATCTTGGGTTTGTTCTGTGATTATTCTTGTGGTCTTTTAAATTTGATAAATGTTTGTGATTTAGCGATGCAATTTATTTGGTCGTCTCGGTCTGAATTTTGGGCAATTGTTTTAGATTCCTGATAGATATCGCGTTCGTTGCTTTTCATGCGTTTTAGTTACGTTGTCTTTCAGTAATTTGTTGACTTTAAGGATTAGCGGGGGGGGGGGGGGGGTTAAGTTCGTACGAATATCTTTTATTGTCCGCTACAAAACATACATTTGAATTGTTTATTTTAGTTATGGATTTTTAATGCGTCTTGCACTTTCCTTTTTGTTTACTATGTTAGTCAAGTTTTTCTCGAAGTCGTCGAGCTTTTTTTTGTTTTGAGGTTAACATATTTTGTTTTTTTTTCCTAGAATGTAGTATTAGTGTTATATTCTTGGTTTGAAAATAGGTGCCATCCATTTCATTGTTTTATGAAGATTTCTATTTTATTCTATTAAGTTTAGCTTGTATGCGAGCGTTTGTTTGTGAGGCTTAACGACCTATCAATCCTTATGGGATCATTTAAGGTCATAACCAATGATTTTTGGGTAGGGTTATTTTATATTTACATTTTTCTTTTTGAGTATCAAGATTCATCGGGATTTGTTTTGTTTTTTTAAGAACAGGGTCCCCAAATCATACCCCTTGAAATCATACCCTTGTTATTTAACCCATGGAGGGAAGGGACGGATTATTACCTTTCCTTTTCCAAGGGCACCAGTGCTTAAGTGAATGCAGGGTATTCAACTGGAATTCAAACTCGGCTCACCGATTCCTCTTTCCGAGCCGATATCCACTGTACCACAACGCACATCCCTCACTAAACGCTTACAGCACCTGGTATTCCCAAGCGGTTACCCATCTAAGTACTGACCAGGCTCAACGTTGCTTAACTTCGGTGACCGAGCGAGAACCGGTGTATTCAACGTGACAGGCCGTAAGCATAGTATGCGAGTGATAATAGGGTGAATATGATTTTAGGCCGTAGTTGAGGCTAAGTTTGTATGTATATGATGGATCATAAATGTAGTGAATGTGATCTACTCTTTATCAGACGCTAATTAGGTTTTTATATATAAATTAAATGATTATATATATATATATATATATATAAAATCATTTAATTTAAAATCGCTAATTAGTTTTATATATATATAAATTAAATGATTATATATATGTATATATATATATAAAATCATTTAATTTATATATATAAACCTAATTAGCGTCTGATAAAGAGTAGATCACATTCGTTACATTTATAATCCATTATATATATATATATATATATATATATATATATATATATATATATATATATAATTATGGATTAAATGTACATTGCGACACGGAAAGTTCTGTTTGAAGATAGAATCTCACCATCAGGCAATGTTGGATGTTAGTTGTGAAAATTATTTACATTTAATTAATTAACAATTTTTCTTCAAAAAAGTATTTTTGATGGTAACATTTTCCCTTCAAAAACGTACAACACGGATATAATATAAACCCGGATATAATATAAACCCGGATATACGATAAACCCGGATATTAGAGAGAGTTTCTCTGGTCTCAAATTAGAGCCTGTGGTAATGTATATAAAATAGACCGGACATTGATATAAAAGAAACCCGGATATAAGTGAACCATTGCCCTGTTCCGGCAACTCTTTATATGCCGGTTTACACTGTATTTGTTGGTTGTGAAAATGATTTACATTTAAATATAAAAGACCATCGGTCTGCTATTTATGTATGTTGGAAGATATAAAATTGATGTGTGCGATCCTATTAAGTTAATCAGAATTAAGATTATAAATAGCAAAGCGGGTTTGCTAGGTGTAACAGGAGAAAGCCACTTGGAATAGAGAGATGTTCGCCTATGTCCTGAACAGACACGATACATAGAAGAAGAAAAAGCTGGGATCTAAACCAGCAAGCTTTTACTCCATCTTTTATGCTTTACTAGCAGTATAGCCCGGCGTTGCTCGGGTGTAATGAAAGATTTAAAATTGATCCATGGTCCTGGAGCTCAGACTCTTTGGACGTTGGCACGAAAGACTAAAAAGCAAAAGTTTTAAATAATAAAATAATTGCGACAATTTACCAATCGCACCTAGTATATATATGTATATATATATATACTAGCAGTATAGCCCAGCGTTGCTTGGGCGTAATGAAAGCTTGAAAACTAATCCAAGGTCCTGGAGCTCAGACTCAGCCTAAAGAATATTTGTGTGAATTTGGTGAGAATCGGATAAAAATTGTGGATTTGTATAAAGGACATACAGACTGATAAACACACACAAACATCTTGCCTTTTATATATATATATATATATATATATATATATATATATATATTATCGATTTTCTGCACTATTGTAAGAACTGCAACCTTGAAACATCTGAATATCGTTTCGTATATCTTTTTATGAGTGTATCAAATTTGATTAAAATCGGAACACTCCTTCTATAACCCGATTTTTTCGATTATCGATTTTCGATATTCATCGGGGGTACGTCGACATAAAAACAAGCTAAGAACACTCGCAGACGCTTATCGTACAACTGTGTAAATTTTCAAGAAAATCGGTTCAGCCGTTTCGGAGTCTATAGGTAACGGATACACACACACACAGACAAAGTTCCATTTATAAATAAGTTTAGATTTTTGTTGAATAATCCCCACGTTCCCTTTCTCGTAGTTTGTGCCATTATTTTAATCGTACATTCATATTGGCATTTTTCTATCGCTGACTGTATCCCTTTCATTATTATTCCAGCTGATCATTCATTTTTAACTTTTATTTTTAAGCTATTTTCTTATTTTCGATCTTTTGCACCTGTACGTCAAAGCTTGTATTTTACATTCATTAAACACTTTACGTTTTAGAGATATTCGCAAGGTGTTTTTCATTTAATTTTTTTGCATTTTGTTCAGTGCTTGCCAACTTATCATTTTCACTTGTTTTATTTCATTTTCGTGCTCTTCCGTTAAATATTTTCACCTGTCCTGAATATATGCATTCCTGATCTTCTACAATTTCTTCAATTTCCATACACTTGACAAATGGAATACGAAGTTTATGTGTGGATTTAAATTCAAAACAGCATTGCTGAAAACAGAGATATAGGTTTGCTGTTAATCTCACCTAACTCGCTGATTCGAATAAGCCATGTAAATCAGGAATTAGGGCATTTTTCTTTGCTGGAATAAAGTCTTGGATTCTGTCAGAACAAAAGTGTGTCCATCCTCTCTCACTTTTCAATTTCGTTTTTAGAAATATTTAAAATTTAATTAAGACATCTTTATTACTAAAAGTTATGTATATCTTTATTATTTTGATTTTAGAAGAGAGATTTAACATCTCCGGGAAGTTTCTGCATGTCTTTTCCACATGGAATAAATATATGCCAATTATATGAAATTATACCTGTAATATTTGACACAGTCTACGGCTATATCGTGTTGAATACAACGGTTCCTGTCCGATTACCGAAGTTAAGCAACATCGAGCCTGGTCAGTACTTAAATGGGTGACCATTTGGGATTACCAGGTGCTGTAAACGTAAGGACCAAGAGTGGCCCACCGGTACTCCAGGTTTGGGGATTAGGTGCAGGGGCTAACAACTCTGCCCCGGAAAAAACAGTTTGTTACAGCAACAAATAGTTGCTGCCCTATGCATCATCTGGGTGTGATGGATAAATGGTGATAAATATTTGACACAAACCAAAAAATACCAGATACTTTGAATTTAATGTCAACAATAAATCTTTGCTTTAACAGAAGTTGATCTCTGATGACCCAATATGAAATGGGTCCAGCAAAAATATTATGTTCGCCTGAAACATGTACTGTTTGCATCTAAGTGCAAATTAAATGAATGCAGTGACTTTCCTCAAAATGTAAACAGATGGTCGACTAAATTAGGCTTGGAAATAGCCACATGAAATGGGAGCATGGCATACAACCATACAAGCAGGGAGGTAAAATAATTATAGAAGCTCTCAAAGATTGGCGAGAAGAAAAAAAATCAACGTTCGGAAAAAGCTGGCAAAGCTACACACTCTTACAATGATATTAATCAACAGAACCCTAATTCTTATAAACAACTGCTTTACGTATGAGAAACTCATCTGCTGTCTTTAATAGATCATAGAATAGAAATAGCAACATTCAATTTTATTTTTCGATATAGGTGATAATAACTGTCCGCAGTTTTCTATCTTTTGTAGCTCTGAGTAATTTCTGGCTATGAAACTATTGTGGATTCTTGTTTAGAAAACCAAACGATATAATAATAACACAAAACAGATATGAGAGGAAAATTGTAAGTATATTGAACAAAAGATATACAACCTGTACAAGGTTAGTAGATTCAGGAATACTTGTTAGTAAAAGTCAAATATATACAAAGAAGTAAGTCCGAGTAATAAGTCTATATTCTTGATGACCTTCGATTCAACTGCTCTGACAAGCACTAAAACTTTAATAACAACAACACTCTAACACACTACAGACACTCTACAGACACCCGTTCTCTGTAGGCAGGATTATAAGTACACCTTGGACCAGTCGATTGAGTGTGAAAAAAGAGGCGATCCCCAACAGAAACCTTGTCTCTTGTACCTGTTCTGCTATGTATTTAAACAAAAGTATTATGTATGACATTTATTTTTTATCGCTGTTTTCTTGCTTTCGTTAAATCTTGTTACATTCTCTAAGCTCTCTTTTGTTGTTTAATCAGAGAAATTTAAAAAATCTTATTCTGATTGACAATGTTTATTTGTTTGAAAGATTTTCCCTGAAGCGTTCTTCGTTATTCACTTACTTCGTTTATGATAAAATTGACATCCTTTAATTTTTCTTGTTTATCTGTAAAGAAAATGTCTTACATTTATTATCGTATGAAATTTTGTATATATTGTTAGGGCGCTCTTCACCATTTTAATGATAAATGAACTATTCCATGAAGTACAAATAGTGGTAGTGTCAAGACCTCGGTGTTGTTGGCGGTAATGTCACAGTAGCGATATACCAGTGCTAGAGTGATTTGAACTGTGCTAACAAGTCAGTCGGATACTTCCGGTAGTCAACCGGAAGTGATTATAATCGGAGTCTACATCGTACGAAGAGACATACAATTAATACCTTCTTTCCTGTATGATTACTAACCCCGCTTTGGAAATACTATTTTCTTCCGTAATACATTTATTTAATATAATTTTCTGTTGTTCGTATTTTTTACCGCACAACTCAACAGTGGCGACGAGGATTATTCGCCATCCACACGAAAAAAAAAACAAAAAAAAATTTTTTTTCCAAAATCGTCTCACAACTCAACAGTGGTGACGACATACTCATGGGAAGAAAAATTGCAAAATTGTCCCACGACACAACAGTGTGATGAAGTATTCGACATTCTCAAGGAAAAAAAACTCAGTTGCGTGGATCTAGTTTCACAGAGAACTTTTAAGTAGTTTGTTACAACGGAACTATTGACGACGAAAATTTGGCAACACGGAAAGTCTTTAGTCGTAACAACAATCGATAACAAACGTAAAGTTACGTGGAAAGTCACATTCGCAGCAAGAAAAATTGTAAGTCACGTTTAACTTCTATTTTTTTCTGTTGGAAAAAAATGTATTGGGAAATTTGTGAGCCTCCCCTCTTTGAAAGAAATTTTTTTTGAAATTAAGTTATTCACTGTAAAGAAAAAACATACTGGAACAATTTCAAAATACCATACTTGAACTGATCAAATATCAAACACAACAACAATTGGAATTACAGAAAAAATTACAGGAAATGCAAATTGAAAATGAAAAAAGACAAATTGAAAATGAGAAAAAACAATAAAAATTTCAAGAAATGCAACTTGAAAATGATATAAGACAACAAAAATTTCAGGAGGAAAACACTAGGAAATATGTAGAGATGCAGGAACTCTTGCATAAAATAATTATCGAGAAAAATAAAAGCACGGATGATAACACATTCTCACAAAATACAAAATGGACTACGATTGAAAATTTCACTTATAATCCCGACGAGGATAGTACGTTTGAGGGATACTATCATAGATACCAAGATTTATACGAAATAGATTGCAAATCGTGGCCAAATGAGAAAAAAATTAGACTTCTCTTAAGGAAATTAGGGACATATGAACACAATAAATTTACAGATTTCATCTTGCCAAGGAAAACAAGAGGCTTGGATTTCGATGAAGCAATAAGTCTGTTGAAAGAATTGTTTAGTCCGAGATTATCTTTATTTCACAAAAGGTGGAAGTGCTTGAACCTACAAAAAAATAATGAAGAGGACTACAACGTTCGCGTCAGTAGTAAACAAAAATTGTGATGATTTCAGATTAGCAGAACTGACGGCAGATAACTTTAAATGTCTAGTGTTTGTGCTTGGTTTAGTATCTGACGAAGACGCAGATATGAGAAGAAGGATACTGACAAAACTGGAGAATGAGCAAAGTATTACGTTACAAAAGCTGTCGGACTATTACCAACAGTGTGTTAGCATTAAGGAGGATGCAAAGAAAATTCAGGAAACCGCTATAGCAAGCATAAAAAAAGTTACTAGAAGGACACGTGTTCGGTCTCGATCACTGAGACGCAAGTATCATTCACCAACGACAAGTGAGAGTAAGTATGAAAAAGAAGACCCCCCCCCCCAAAAAAAAAAACCTTGTTATGGTTGTGGCGAACGTCATTGGAGAAGTGACTGTCCATTCAAAAATAAAACGTGTAGGAACTGCAATAGACGAGGTCATATAAAGTTTAAATGCAGATTAAAAAGTAAAAGTCACGTAAAAATTACAAGATCAGAAGAACAGAACCAGAACATGAGAAAATATTTGCAAGTAGAAATATTAAATCAACCAATTAACATGCAGCTATATTCTGGATCTGATATTTCGATTATAAACTATAAAACATGGAAGAAATTGAACAAACCAACTTTATTGAAAGCAAATAAGGTTGCCAGAACTGTCACAGGGAAAAGAATTAAGTTTGAAGGAGAACTAATTTTAAATGTTAAGTTCAACAATCTAACGAAAAGAGTGAAAATGTATATAATGAAAGGTACGAACAATCTATTCGGGACAGACTGGATAAACGAATTCGACTTATGGGATTTACCTATAAGCGCATATTGCAAAAATATTAGTGAAACGACTGACGAGATTAAAAAATTAAAAACTGAGATAAAAAAAAGCTTTCCCTGAAGTATTTTCAGGAGGTCTAGGGAGATGCACAAAAACGGCAGCAAAAATCCAATTAAAGAAGGACATACAACCAGTTTTCAAAAAGAAGAGAAATACGCCTTACGCGGCGATTGAAAAAATTGATGCGGAACTGGAAAGACTGACAAAATTAGGTGTGATTTCGAAAACCGAATATAGTGACTGGGCCGCGCCTGCGGTTTATGTAAAAAGAAATCGGGCGACATTCGCATTTGCGCTGACTTTTCGATAGGGTTAAATAACGCCATACAGGACTTCCATTATCCTTTACCTAGCCCTGATGAAGTATTCGCTAAGTTAAATGGCGGTAAATATTTTACTAAAATAGATCTCAGTGAGGCATACCTACAAATACCGGTCGATGAGGAAACTTCGAAACTACTATGCACAAATACGCATAGAGGACTATACCAATACGAGCGGTTACCTTTCAGGGTAAAAACAGCACCAGCAATATTTCAACAAATTAAGAATAAAATGCTGGCGGATCTTGACTTTGCTACCGCATATCTCGACGACATTTTAATTAAGAGTGAAATGGTCGAGGAGCACACAATACATACTCAGGAAGTGTTCGAGAGGATAAGAAAGTATGGGTTCAAAGTGAAGGAAGGAAAATGAGATTTCTTGCTAGAAGAGATCAGATACCTCGGACACATAATCAATAAGGATGGGAAAACCCGACCTGAACCGTTCCTCTGCAATCCTGAACATGCCTGAGCCTAAAAACATTAAGACACTTCAGAGCTTCTTAGGTTTGGTAAGTTATTACCAAGCATTTATTCCAAACTTGCACAATTTGCGAGCGCCCCTAAATGAACTACTGCAAAAAGATAAAACTTGGCATTGGTCTAATGAGTGTAAGAAAGCATTCGAGGAAATAAAAGATAGACTAACATCAGATCTATTCCTCGCACACGATAATCCCAAGCTAGAAATAGTGATAGCTTGCGACGCCAATGAATATGGGATTGGCGCATGAAACCGATCGCACACGCGAGTAGATCGTTACTACCAACAGAATTCAGCTACTCACAGATAGAAAAAGAAGCGCTAGCGATAATTTTCTCGGTAACTAAATTCCAGAGGTACATCCATGGAAGATTTTTCACATTACAAACGGACCATAAACCGTTATTAACCATCTTTGGTTCCAAGAAGGGACTCCCTACTTACACGGCAAATCGGTTATTAAGACGGGGAGCAATACTGCTGAATTATAACTTTAGATTACAACACATACCATCGAGCAAAATTGGACATGCGGATGGCCTATCTTGGCTAATTCCAAAAGCAGATGAACCATTGGAAGATACTGTAATCGCAGCACTGAGAGCAGAAGCGGAAGTAATGAATATGCTGAATGACACTTTTAGAGAATTGCCAGTTTCTTTAGTAGAAATAAAGAAAGAAGCTGAGAAAGACCAATTCATCAAAGACACAAAAGTAAAATTAGCCGAGAAGGACCACCGGATTTCGGAGACATTTTCATTATGTGATAATGTAGTGTTGTATAGCGAAAGAGTAGTAATCCCAAAAGCTCTGCAGAAGAGGATTCTGGGAGATTTTCATGCAGGACACCCTGGAGTAAATCGTATGAAAAGTCTTATGCGATCTTACGTGTACTGGCCGGGGATGGACGCGGACATCGTGACTATGGTCAGTAGATGTAAAGGGTGCGCACTTGCTGCAAAGGCGCCACAGATATTGAGGAAACCATGGCCAAGAACAGATAGACCCTGGTCAAGGGTACATGTAGATTTTGCAGGACCAACCGACAACTTATATTATCTGATAATAGTAGATAGCTACAGTAAGTGGCCGGAAGTATTTCAAATGAAGAGACCAACAGCGGGAAATGCAATTAATAGATTGCACGAATTATTCGCAAGATTTGGAGTCGTGGACACGTTAGTAAGTGATAACGGAACGCAATTCACTTCGAAAGAATTCAAGGAGTTTTGTGAAACGTTTCAGATAGAACATATAAAAACTCCACCGTACCATCCGCGTAGTAACGGATTTGCTGAAAGATTTGTCGAAACCTTAAAAAGGGCATTAAAAAAGGTGCCAGGGACACCTACTAAGAAGGCATTACAATTATTCCTACAAGTTTATAGGATAACCCCTAATAAAGCTGCGCCTTCAACACTGTCACCTGCAGAATTGATGTTCGCGAGAAAAGTGCGATCGGCGTTTGATAAATTAATTCCAAGAGAAAAAGCACTTACACCCACAACTCAACCTCTAAAAAGCAAGTTCAACAAAAATGTAAAAGTTTATTTCAAAAGTTACAAAAATAATAATTCCTCCTGGCTTCCGGAAATAATAAAGGAACATATCGGAAACATGTTATATATGATTAAAGGCAAAAAGTTTATCCACAGACGACACGTGAATCAGATAAGAAAAAGATTAGCTGAAGAAGCTATAGACACGCTGTCAAGGGTAGATGATAGCACAGAAGAGATTTACGACACGTCCGACCTACAAATGCCGCAAGGGAAAGAAGTAACAGAGCGGAATAAGGAAGGCAACGCAACATTTGGTGGTGGATCCGAAAAGAAAAAAATATGAGAATTGATGAAAAAATCTTAGGAGGGGGGTGTTAGGGCGCTCTCCACCCTTTTAATGATAAATGAACTATTCCATGCACTACAAATACTGGTAGTGTCAAGACCTCGGTGTTGTTAGCGGTAATGTCAGTTGGCATTTGTCTCTGCAACTGCGACACTGTCAGCACTCTGCCTTCGGGTAGAGGGCGCTCTCTGCTTCCGAGCAGGGAGCAATAACCCAGTCGTGGTTCCGCCGAAGGGTAGAATCACGACTGGGCAAAAATAGACATTTTTTGGCCGGGCCATATAGCCCGGAAACCCCACTTAAAACTGACCATGTGTCACATGTTGCCCTTAGTGGGAGGGACAGCTAAATATCGTTGGCGGTAATGTCACAGTAGCGATATACCAGTGCTAGAGTGATTGGAACTGTACTAACAAGTCAGTCGGATACTTCCGGTAGTCAACCGGAAGTGATTATAATCGGACTCTACATCGTACGAAGAGACGTACAATTAATACCTTGTTTCCTATATTGTATGATTACTAACCCCACTTTGTAAGTACTATTTTCTTCCGTAATACATGTATTTAATATAATTTTCTGTTGTTCGTATTTATTACCACACAAATCAACATATATAATGTTGGAGAATATTTGTCTTTATTTTCACCTGAAATTAAAGCCAATATACGATGCCTAGAAGGGCTTATGATTAAACATAATATACATTCATAGTCTGTTATATTTAACAGTATATATATATATATATATATATATATATATATATATATATATATATATGTGTGTGTGTGTGTGTGAAAAAGTTTCACTAAAAATGACTAATAAGATATTACGGTTAAGTTTTTTTTATTTTATTTTTCTTGTTTTCAAATAATTTTCTTATCTTCCGGATATAAAATCTACAGATATTGTCCAAATATTTTGTATGTCCGAGCGCTTTCGGTTATGTTATTAGCCACAATCAAAAATGATTTATTTTCATTTTTAACTGAATGCCTGTATTGTTTTAGGCATATATCTAGAGTTATAGGAATGTTTTATTTTCAAAACATGCCTAGCAATTTGTGGCCTTGATCATAGTTGATATTATTGAATGTTTGCTTTTTTTATTAATAATTTTTCCATTATTCTTAATCTATTTTTAGATGTGGTTGGAGCAATTATATTTGTATTATCAACCAGTAGTACACGATTATATATATATATATTAAAAAAGGATTAATTCAAAGATGTTGAATGGCCATTTCGATACACACATATATGTGTGTGTATGCGCATGTATATGTATATAAGTGTGTAATAAATTTAATGTATGTGTGTGTATGTGTATGTATATATGTATTCTTATTCGTAGAATTGTGTGTGTATATATATGTATGTATGTGTGTACTTCTATAGGTATGTATATAATAATTGTAATTAATTTTTTTTTTTACCTAGTGTTGTCTTTATTTAGTTTAATTTCAAATGACCTAATTTTTTTAAAAATAATTTTATTTTAAATCCTATATCTTTTATTAATAATTATGCCTTTTTAAGTAAAGGCCTTTTTCTAATACTTCAACGTTTTGGGGAAATTAGGTTTTTGAATTTGTCCAGCGTCTGTAATATTTAAAAAATTTTTTTTCTTTAGTTTCTTTCTTTTTCCCTCCCTTCCTTCTTTTATCTCTCTTACCACCTTTCTTCCGTGTTGCTTAAACTGACGTCGATTTAACGCGGCTGTCTGTTAATTTTTAGTTACATTCTCCCTTTTTTTTTGCGAACCCAGACGATGTCAATTTTTTTTCTTTTCTTATTTATTTGATTTTATTCTATCTTTTTCTTTTTCTTTTTCGTTTTCTTTTTCTTTTTCCCTTTCCCTTTATTTTTATTTTTATTTTATTTTATTTTATTATTTATTTATTTTTTAATATCTTTGCAATCTATTTAAAAAGGAAAAGTAGATTAATTTTTTCTCCAGTTTCTGAAAGGTTTTTTCTGTTGCTGAGGTGATGTGTCGTCCCCCGTGGGGATCTTCATATCGAAATGGCCATTCAACATCTTTGAATTAATCCTTTTTTAATATATATTTGCTCTGTAATATTTTATTACATGGAGCTCTCTTCCTGTATCATTTTTTAATATTAAAATAAATTTTTAATATTAATTAGGATCGGGTTTTTTGGAATTTACCTTCCTGCTTTTTTCCCTTGGATTGAAGTATCTGAATTAAAATATATATATATATATATATATATATACATATATATATATATATATATAGTCATCTGCATAGATAGATAGATAGATAGATAGATAGATAGATAGATATGAAGAGACTGAGATAGATAGATAGATAGATAGATATGAAGAGACTGAGATAGATAGATAGATAGATAGATAGATAGATAGATAGATAGATAGATAGATGCTCCAACTAATGTCTTCAGCTTTGTTATTATTATTCAAATGTTTTGGTTGTTGGTTTTTTTTGCAATTGTCTATCGATATAGATCCGGGTGACATTTATAGATGTGAACCATGTACATTTTCCCCCGTTCTGTTTACCGTGTTTTATTTAACCCCTGCTCGAACGGTTTCCAGTCAACCTAAGGGAGTCCATTTTTGCCCAAGGATTGAACACACAATACAGTCAGTTAAGTGTTATACCTGATATACGCTTGGGTGATGACGTCTCTTTCAGTTCATGATTGACTAGGCAGAGTTGGGGGGGTTCGGTTGCTATTTTTTTCTGCGGTAGACTGATTAGCAACCAAAGCTATCAAATCCACCTGTACTTCTATTTAATCCATAGATTGGGGAGAATGGATAGATTTATAACATCCCCACGAGTATTTGCGTATAAGTGAATGTAAGATAGATCAGGCGTCACTGTCTTGTGAAATAAGAAAGGATTATATATGAACTACAAAAAACTGAATTCATGGTAATCATTAAAAAGAGCAGACCAAAATGCCAACTAAAATTAATCAGGTAAAGAAATTGAAATACTTGGGAAGTGTTTTAACAGAGGACGGAAAGTGCGATACAGGGATCAGAAGGCGTACTGGGATGGCCAAGGACGCATTCCAGAAATTGAGTAGAATATTAAGGGACAGGAAAATTTCGCTGGAAACAAAGAAGAGAGTACTAGATTGCTATGTGATGTCTGTTCTTCAATATGGCCGTGAATGCTGGAGAATTAGAGACGAAGAAAAAAATTGAAGCAGCTGAAATGTGGTTCTACAGAAGGATGCTGTGGATATCATGGATCGCGCAAGTGAGCAATGATGAGGTGTTGGAAAAATTGGAAACGAAAAAGAAATTACATATATATATATATATATATATATATATACATACTGACGGGTAAATTTAACACACATCTGATTAGCGTGGCCAAAATATATGAACTTCAAGAAAACAATGGATGGTAATCAGTAAAAAAAAGGGAACCAAAATACCAACTATAAGTTGGAGGTACTTAAATTAAAGAGATACAAACATTTAAATGCGCTTGGGAAGTGTTCTAACAGAGGGCGGAAAGTGCAAGACGGATATCAGAAGGCGTATTGGCATATCCAAAGATGCATTCCAGAAACTGAATAGAGTATTAAGAAACAGGAAAATTTCGCTGGAAACAAAGAAGAGAGTACTGGATTGCTATGTGATGTCTCTTTTAATATCACAGCAAAAACTGGACAAAGGTGAGGGAAATACATGAAACAACTGAAATGTGGTTCTACAGAAGGATGCTGAGGATACTTTGGGCGGAACACTGGAGCAACGATGAGGTTTGGGAGAAGATGGACATTAAAAAGAAAACTAATACTTAACATCAGAAAAAGACAGCTGCAGTTATGAGACATGTAATGAGGAAAGAGGGCTTGGAGATTCTGATGCTTGCGGATCGGTTAGAAGTGAAGAGATACAAGAAAAAGTAACGCATGGCGTACCTGATTGACTTGATCAGATGTATGGAGAAGCGGGTATTGAATGCAATAACAGAACAAAAGGGTATTGAGAGAGACAAGAGATCGGGAGATGTGGAGGGCCATGATCACTTACATACTAAAGTAACACCGCTCATAGAAGAAGAAGAATACTTTGCTTAGTTTTAGGAAGACGCTTTCACTTAACCTCTTCGTTTTTATGTCCCAGTTTTAATCGCGGCTGTTACAAATCGCCAGAGATTTCGGCTTGCTTTTGGAAGCCTCAGTCGAGTTCACATTTTGGGCTGTTCAGTTTACAGAAGACAATTAACATAAGAAATTATTAAAAAAGCGTGTTAAATGGATTATAAAGACTCAATTAAAGCAAGAAAAAAATGTCAACAAATATAAGACACAATTAAATAAAACTGAATTTTGAATAAGTATATGAATTTAAAAATTAAAAAAAAACATTAAATCATACACGTTTTGGGGCCTACATGCACTGATGGAAAATACAAATATGACACGTTCGATAATGAGATCAATTTTCATCTCAGTTCAGTATACTCATGCTAGGAGGGAATCAATATTCTGATAACATTATTTATTACCCGATTAACTATCCGATAAATCACTGTTTATCCTTGAGGTTTAGACGATGTTAAATATTGTAAACCAGTGCAGTGTAAACCCCGCTAAAAAAACACAAAAAATACACACAACCAACCTTATAAATAAACAAAAAAAGAAAACAAACCCCATGCAATACCAACAAAAAATAATGCAATTGAAGCAGAATCGTACATAAATAAATAAAAATATATTTTATATTTGTAAAATATGTTTTATAAAGGATAGATTTTATAAAAGAAATATATTTCTTAAATATTATAAAATATTATATTTTATAATATTATAAAATAGTTTAAGTATTATAGAATATTATAAAATGTTTTTATGAAAAATATATTTTGTAAAAAATATATTTTATAAAAAACAAAAAAATAAACAAAAAAAAGCACACACCCCAATACAAAATAACATAAATTAAATTAAGAAGAAACCAACCCCAAAACAAAACAACACCTACCAACTCCTAAACCAAATAACAACAAGCAAGACGCCAGCAGCTTAAACCCTCACAAGATAAATAGATTAACCTATCCTGAACTCAGCCACAAACAAACACTTAATCCTAAGACCTTAAAAAGGTCAACAGAACTCAAAATACAGGCCAACCCCTCTAACACCCCCCCCAAAAAAAAAACAAATCCAACACAAATAAACAGGCTTTTCAACTAGATAATTCTCATTTCTAAGAAATCACCTGAAGATGAAGCCAACAACATAATGGGCTGGCTTCTAAACACGAAAGTTTTTATGTAGTGATACTATGAATTTAAAAACATTGTAACAACCATTACAGTATAACGCTCTACATTTGTATCGAGCACTCTTTATAAAAGTAAATGCATGAACAAAAGGTCAATAAACCTACGAGTTCAACAACTTAGTTACAATATATATATATTAATTAGAGAAAATTTTCAAAATTCAAAGATGTCGGATGTACATTTCGACATAGGATTTCTAATAGAGATTCTACGTCACGTCAGCGACATTGTTTTTTCCAAATGGCGAAGGCCCTGGGGTAGAGCGTGGAGGGGTTTTAGGTTAACAACGGTCACAAAGGACAGAGCTGGTAGTCGCGGGGTTACAGGGTGTTGAAACGGTATACTTAAGAAGGGGAGGAATAGGAGTTCATTTTTTATAAAGATAGACACCTAAATGAGTTAAATTACTTTTTAAAGTTAAGATTTTGGCTGTTAGAAGTGGTGTATTTAGGCGAGAAGGAATGGGTTTCAATACAAGAGATTTTTAAAAAATTATTTAAGTTTATTTGATTAAACCTTTTAGGTAGAAGCGAGCTAAATGCCAGTTACAGGAAGTTATCAGTTTAAAAATTATTAGAGAAAAAATATTAGAGAAAAAAATATTAGAGAGAAAAAAATATATATATATACATATCTGTGTTAACCAAGGAAAAAGGGGCTTAGTAAAAGAATCCATATTTTCTAAAGATAGGCAATTAAAGGAGCTTGGGATAGGAAGGTAGGGGGGTTAAAATACTTTTTAAGGTTAACGTTAGGGTAACATTAAGATTAAAACTTAAATTGAATCCTTTTAATTTATATTCTAACATCTAGTCAACGGTGATTTAAATTCTAAATTTAAGTATTCGAAAAATTTGCCTTGTGGCGGCACTTACTGATGAATTCCCTCCTAAGCTTCAGTAGCCGGTGTTGGTGGGGGTATTTTAATATTAAAATTTTTTCCAATAAACATAGACAGCACCTATCCCGAAAATTCCTCGGAATACGGGCTGAACCTATCAGTTTCCAGCTAATTTCAGGATCCAGCACTTCCTCTTTCATTTTCCAGAATGCCCGCGAAAGGGCTGTCTGGTACCTCTGACCGGGGTTGGAAAAGGAGTACCTGTGGTTATACAGTATATATATATATACACTGTTTCTCTGACGAGCCGTTAGGCGAAACCGTAGTCGGTTGTTGGCTCTTGCTTAGATGTTCCGTCTTTGTTTGCTCTACTTTTGTATTGACCGCTTTAGTGTTAGGGTTTTCGTCTTGGTTTGTTTTTCTTTCTTGCGAGTGTTTGACTTTTTGTTCATATACTTCGTTTGTTTCTTTTTTTCCTTCCCTTTTTTCCCTCCGAGTTTGTTCTCGGTGCGTTATACAAGACGATTTAAATTATAGCTTGGTTAATTTTACTACTGGTATTGTTGTTGCTATAGTTAATATATATATATATATATATATATATATATATATATATATATATATATATATATTGTGTGTGTTTTGGCAGCATTTTTTCATTAATGCAAGTTTCATTGAATAGTATAGACAAGTTTTGTCTATTAATTTTGTGTAGGATCCGTTCATACCGTCTGATATACTTGATGGTGATGTCGTTGAAAGACAACAAAAATCACAGTATTTGTTGAATTTTTTATCAGGTCTAAGCTTTCGGCTCACATAAGCCATTATCAAAGAGTAAATATTAACACACAGTAAACATAGAACATTTAAGCTATTAACAATAAAGATAATTGAATTGAAAATATAAGTCCATCCCTACCGTGGCGGATGGCCGAAGCCAGTGACAAAATAGTGGTGTTATGGTCCCTGGTCTGATTATAGACATTTGAGTACGTTATTGGAAATATCGAAATTGATTGTATTCAAACCAGGTTTAAATTGTTTAATGTAGAGTGCTTCGAGGATTTTTAGTTTCTGCTTATTATTTTCTTGTTTGAGTATGTACGTGTTATCAACAAGCGTTTTTCTCAGAAGTGTGCGTTGATAACCGTGTTGTTCTAAATGACGGAATATATTTGAATTTTTATTTAAGTGCAACGTCAGACATATATATATATCAGAAAGAAAGAAAGACAGAAAGAAAGGGAATGGCAGATAGATAGGTACATTCAGGATGGCCGTCACCCGGTTGTTTGAGTATGAACTTCACAATATATTTTAAGATAGAAGTTGTACTTTGAATGAATATTTTTATAAACAGAGTAAAGCTTTATAATTTATGACAAAATGTTGACATACATGAAAAGCAATTTTTTTTGCCATTAGGTCTATTTTTGTAATTGATTGCATGTTTTGTTTTCAGCCCACTAGATGACTTGCAATCTTCTCTACAAAAGTGGCATGAATCCACAGTATTCACTGCCATTTTGTATTTGGTTGGTGGTCTGTTACGATGACTTCGCTTATGATTTAATTTTTCTGATTTACTCAGGCAAATCCTACCACATCACAATTGTGTTCATGCGTGAAAGAAACATATGATCTTTGATTTGATATTGATAAAAAACTGTTTACTCTGACATCCATATATACATGGTCGTTCCCTGTCATGGTATTTATCTACATGAACCCAAGAGCGAACCAGACTAAACGCGACCAGACCTCGAAGCACCCAACGGCAGAAAAGGCAATGATCTACGCGATCTTAACGGCCAAACCGGTGGAAGAGAGCAGCACTAGTCGGGCTGGAATAACCAAAGCAGGCATCGACTGACCAAGCATCCAACAGCTCCATGCAAGCGGGTTAGCCAGATCTCATCTGTATCACCCCCCTTTGATCCGCAAGGGAAGCGCTTCTGGTCAAGAGTTCTGCCTTCTCCGTCATGCAGTTGATAATCAGAATCAAATTCACAGGAACTGCCTCATCCAACTCTCTCTGATTTAGAGTCATCTCCACCACCAGGGTAGAGAAAGGGAATAGTTAGAATTGATGACAATCCCCCAAGCTTGGATGCGAGAAGGTGCCGGCAAAAAATATTGTCTGGAAGGTCTACATTAAGACATTTTCGCAAATATCTGTTTATGTTTAGGTTTGCGGCTTACGGCCTATCACGTTGAATACACCGGTTCTCCCTCGATCACCGAAGTTAAGCAACGTTGAGCTTGGTCAGTACTTAGATGGGTGACCGCTTGGGAATACCAGGTGCTGTAAGCGTATAGTGACGGATGTGCGTTGTGGTGCAGTGGATATCGGCTCGGAAAGAGAAATCGGTGAGCCGAGTTCGAATTCCAGTTGAATACCCTGCATTCACTTAAGCCCTGGTGCTCCTGGGAAAGGTATAAATCCGTCCCTTCCCTCCAGTTATGGGTTAAATAACAAGAGTAGGACTTGGGGACCATTCCCTTACAAACAAATCCCAATGAATCTTGATACTCGAAAAAAGAAAAAAAATACTAGACACAAAATTTATATAAAAACAGCAAAAAATTGTTGAAAGAAAATGGGTATTACCAGCAATAAATAAATTTTAAAAAATGACCCGCCGAGGTTGATATGCTATAAAAACAAAACAACCCACCAAATTTATGTTTGCAATCCGAAAACACTTGGAAGCAAACTTTCAGCCATGAACCATCTTCGGCCAAGTGCTACAATCATTTACGATGTGCGTTTGCATGGTTCAGTGATGATTTCCGATAATTCTTATAACACTTCTTCAGCTTATAGGCTGGTCCCTTTTCGTTTGTGAACACTACAAAAATTGCTTTGGAATCCTGTTATTGCTCATACGTGTAACTCCAATGCATCCTAAATATTATGAAAGTTCGATGTCATAGTGAATGGACGTGATTGTTCATTGTTATAAAATAGGGATGGCATTTTTTTAAAAAAGCAGTGGGGATTATTTCTTTATTAATCATATTAATCATGTACTATTCTTTATTTAAAATGTTATTATAATTCTTATTATATTATTATATATTTATTGTCTTTGTTTTAATATATATGTTTATATTCTAACTTAAGTCGTGGTATCGAATATTTCCTTTACATACATACTTATATAGATAATGCGTGTCTACATAGTTAAAAAATATGAACTATATTATTAAATTCCACGAGGCTTATAATGATATTTTTCGCATATAAATACAATATATAAAATATATTTCAATGCATCTATTTATGGGAGAAAGGTGCTCCATATCAGGGACATATCAGAGCGTATGTAAAAATGCATAGTAGGGATGGAATAATCAGGCCATGTTGGTGGAAGAGTATATATATATATATATATATATATATATATATATATATATATATATAAATCTAGGTGAAGAGAACCAACAATTTTACAATTCCGAGTTCTCTGGCATTTACTTTTTTTTTATAAAAGGGCTCAATATTAGAGCATAATATAATTCAATTTATTATTAAAAAACAAATTTTATTATATAATTATATATATATATATATATATATATATATATATATATATATTGTTAAATATAAGAGACAATGGATGTCTATTATGTTTAATCATGAGCCGTTCTAGACGTCGCATTTTGGCTTTAATTTCAGTTGAAAATAAAGTCAAAAATTCTCCAACATTTGGATAATTATTTATTAATTTGCTTCTAAGCTTTCGGCTCACATGAGCCAAGAAATTTCAATGGAACCTCATTAAACGTCAAATATGGTGGATGTTATTATATTACCGTCTAAATAACCTCTCTGAAGTTGGCTCATATGAGCCGAAAGCTTAGAAGCAAATTAATAAAAAATTATCCAAATGTTGGAGAATTTTTGTTTTTATTTTCAACTGAAATTAAAGCCAAAATACGACGTTTAGAACGGCTCATGATTAAACATAATAGACATTCATTGTCTCTTATATTTAACAGTATATGTTTAGAAAATTATTTGCTGCCTCGATACACTATATATATATATATATATATATATATATATATATATATATATATATAAAATTCGACATTTTATATTTTATTTAATTTCTCACATTTGTGTAGTTTGTTTCCGATTTTGTTGACTTCAACCCAAATTTAGTCGCGCTAGGTAGCCAGCAGAAAAAAAACACCATGACACAATTCACTCCGCCAGAAAATTGTAAAACGTCAAGCAGTACTGGTTAGCATTCGCACCGGAAGCCCCAATCTAAAAACTTCAGAGTTTTTTGGCGTCAATTTGTGGATAATGCAGAGAAATCTAAAAAAGTTGGATGAGTCTGAGAGTGGGTACAAACGTATAGCGGCTCAGAAAACTCACTGTGATGTTACTCATGAGGACAGAACTCCCGCATTTGTTGAAGAGGGACTCAGACTCAACGCAAAGACCACATATCTGACAACAAAACTCTCACAATGACGCACAAGCAGGATAAACCAGTCATGGCTAACAGAAAACGTCTGTGAACACATCATTATCTGGGCACCTAACTCGTCACACAGCAACCCCTTGAATATTATATGTAGGGTGCAGTTGAACGAGAGATCAGCAAAAACTCCTTGTAAACCAAAGATGAAATAAAGGCAAGAATTATGGCAGCATTCACAAACATAAACAAGGAGAAGAGTTGTAAAGGTGATCTGGAGGCTTGTGGTCAAAGCCAATAACTTTTTCTTGAATAAATATTAACTTTTGTATTTCAAGATATTTTTGTGCAGGTTTATTAAATGTATTTGTTAAATAAATGCCAGTGATAACCAACGGAAGAACACCAAAGGTGTCATAGAGTGGTTTACAGCAATAAAAAACAGGGACAAAGCCACTTTCATCCAATTTGACATCGTGGACTTCTACCCATCCATCACAGAAAACATATTAAATGAGGCTATACAACTGGCACAACAACATATAAAAATTACAGACGAAGACATTAAAATAATCATGCACTGCCGCAAATCTCTATTATTCCACAATAATGAACCATGGACAAAAAAACAAAACCACGACTTATTCGATGTAACAATGGGTAGCTACAATGGTGCAGTGACATGCAAATTAGTAGGCATACTCATTCTTTCACACCTAGCCAGAATCCTGGAGAAAAAGGACACGGGACTATACAGAGATGACAGACTTATCCTGATAAGAGAACCCAATGGTCCCAAATTAGATAGATTTAGGAAAAAAATCGTAAACGCTCTAAAATCCATTGGATTCAAAATAGAAATAAAAGCAGGTATAAAAATATTAAACTTCCTAGATGTCACAATTAACTTGAACAACAATACGTATGAACCATACAGAAAAGATAATGACGATCCAACTTACGTACACACATCCTGCAACCACCCACCTTCAACCATGAAACAAATACCCATATCAATCAGCCGCAGACTATCTGAAAATTCATCTAACAAACAGATTTTTAATAACAAAAGAACACCATACGACGAAGCACTAAAAAAATGTGGATACAAACAACAACTACAATATACACCTCCGCAACGAAAAAGCAAAAACAGAAAAAGAAATATTATCTGCTTTAATCCACCATACAACAAAGCCGTCAAAACAAACATAGGTAAGACATTCCTGAACTTAATAGAAAAACACTTCCCGGTGACAAACCGATTAGCAAAATGTTCAACAAAAACAACGTCAAAATTAGTTACAGCTGCACAAAAAATATTACACAAATAATAAAAAGCCACAACAAAAAATTAACAACCTACAATAATGCAATCGAAGAAGCTCAATGCAACTGCAGAAACGGAACTACATGTCCACTCCAGAGAAATTGCCAGCAAACAAACATAGTATATAAAGCCAAGGTAAGTGCAAACCACAACACCATGTACTACATCGGTGCCACTGAGGGACCATTTAAGAAAAGAAATAACAAACACAATCTTTCGTTCTCCAACAGAAAATACTTGAACAGCACTACACTATCAACATACGTATGGCGTCTAAAAGACAGAAATATTTCACCAACAATAAGCTGGGAAATACTGAAAAAAGCACGTGCCTACAACAACATTACAAAAAAATGTCTACTTTGCCTAGATGAGAAAGTAGCAATTATATCTCTTACTCCACAAAAGAACTTACTAAACACGAGATCAGAACTGATTTCCAAATGCAGACATGAAAATAAATACCTATTATCACAATTTATATCAAACGGATAAAAAAAAATCACACGTCTCTGCCATAGAAAAATTAACACATCACAAATAAACACTAACAAGCATTACAAATTAGAATTTCTACCATTTAAAGATACGCAACCACAAAAAACAAAAAAAACAAGCCAATAACCTACTTTAAAACAAAAAATAACAATACAGCCTTAAATAAAATAATAGCAATTCTTACCTACCATAGTTTCATACAGAACCCATCATACGTACATATGTACGTACGAGAAATCGACAACTGTCCGCGCGTCAACATCGCTACACTATTCGAATACACCAACCGAATGCGTATGTATATACGCAAACGGAACACATATACATGTATATACCGAATCCCGCACGATTCGCATATGTGTATGTTTATGCAAGCCTCAGAGAGCGAACGCGCGTGCGTGTGTGTGTGTGTGCGCGCGTTGATGGGTGTACAAATGTATGTATATGTATATGTCTGCGTCTGTCGTGACGACAGATTTCCACCACTTCCACAAATGTCTGCGTCTATCATGTCGACAGATTTCCCCCACTTCCACAAAATACACGAATATACACAACTCTACATATAACCAATTTTTAAAAAAATTAATCAGTTTGTCTGACGATCGCAAGAGCGTGAAACCCAGGGTTACAAACTCACACCTATCTATATGAATATGTCAGCCCTATCACTGATATTGAGCGCTTTTAAATAAGTAGCACGCATATATAATATGTAAACAATATAATATATATAACAAATTGCATATTTATATATATATATATATATATATATATATATATATATATATATATTGATATTTATAATTATATATATACACTTTTCACACACACAGACACAGACACACACACACACACACATATATATATATTGTAATTTTGTTATTTATTATTATTATTACCAATATTTTTATTATGCTTTTATAAACCATTGTAATAACAAAATTACAATATTAAGCTCTACTCTGTATTGCGCACTCTTTATAAAAGTAAATACTTGAACAGTGGGCTTTTAATCTACCTGTCCTTTCACTTTCTTCTAATATATATATATATATATATATATATATATATATATATATATATATATTAGCAATATAGGCCGGCATTGCTCTGGTGTAATGAAAGCTTTAAAGATAATCCATGATCCTGGAGTTCAGACGCTTTGGACGTTGGCACGAAAGTCTAAAAAGCAATAGTTGTTTCCAGTTAAAGCGAAACCGTAGACTGAAAGAAAAATGAATGGATGTAAGTAAAATTTTAAGTCTATAATTTTGGACTGAAGACAGAGCACTCTCACAGGGCTAAAACTTCCGACGGCTCCTTCGTATGAGCGATCTCTCTTCGGCGATCTCTCTTTCTCGGCCGTTACACTGGGCAGTTGGGGAACGGACACTAACTAATCCGCTCCTACTTCCTTTTTGTCAGTCTGTCTGTCAATCCGCACGTCCCACTTTAACACACGCAGTTTGCAAAAAAAATAAAATAAAATAAAAAAACAACGATACTCAGCGCTGCTGGCACCTCGCTTTTTATGCCATTCCAAAACGGCCCAAATTTGTATGTGTGCGAATATCGTCTCTTTTTGGACGAGATAGGCACGCATAAATCGTTTCTTCATTAGCGGCCATCTTTCTTTTTTGTTATTATCTTGCAGGCAACGCACGTTCGCGCTCGTTTTGAATTCCGAAGTAAGTCATGTCTTTCGTTAAACCCTTGCCGGTGTGGGATACTGGAAGCATGCACATCTAATTTTTAGGACCTTAAACAAGTTCTCGCTTTTTTTCAATGGCGTTCCCGGAACTGTAGTTTCATCTGTTAATGCATCTATAAGTAAGTACTATAAACAACTTTAAAATTCAGTGAATGTCATTTCGTCAAAGAGTAAACCACCTTGTTTACATAGCGTTAAACATGTCGGATTTTGTGCCAAAGGTAGTGTATTTGTGGGGAATTATACTGCACTACTTTATTAAGAGAAATCTATATCTCAAGTAAACAAAATTCTATGTTGAGACTTAGGGCGACTATGTTCTGCGGAAACAACATTCAGAGATGTTTTAGACTTTTAAAAATGATGATTTTGATGTTGAAGATAAAAAACGCTCTGGCGCATCAAAAATATTTGAAGACGAAGAATTTGAGACATTACTTCATGAACATTGATGTCAGGAGCAGGCACACAACAGTTTCGAAACGTTTGAAAGCATTGGATGCTGTACGAGTTGAAGCCGAGAGACGTCGAATGGCGTCTTGTCACATGTGAACAGCTGCTGCAATAGCAGAACAAATCTTTTTGCATCGTATCGTGACCGGCAATAAATAAGGTATACACTAGGATAAATTTAAGCGTAGAAATTCGGATTAAGCCCAGCCATATATCAACATCGGCGGCCAAGCCGAATACCCATGCTTCCAAGCTTCTGCTCTGCATTTGGTGAAATCAGCTGTGTTTAGTTCATTATGAGTTGCTTAAACCATCCGAAATTATCACGGGAGAATCACTATTGACTACGATTGATGTTTAAGCCGAACACTGAAGATAAAACGGCCGCTATACAACCAGAGACACGACAAAGGGATTTTGCAATATGGTAACGATAGGCCACATGTTGCAAAACGGATGAAAACCTACTTGGAAAACGCTTAAATGGGAAATCCGACCTCACCCGCCGTATTCACTAGATATTGCCCTATCTGATTACTATTTGGCCATTTACTGTCAATGAGCGTTGTGGGGCAGTGGATATCGAATCGAAACGACAAATCGAGGAGCCGAGTTCTAATTCTACAGTTGTATACCTTGCATTCATTTGTGCACAATTACCTTTAAAAGGTATTAATCTATCTTTTGCCTCCATTTATGGGTTAAATAATAGAACAGACTGGGTTCTATAGCCTTGGTCGGCAACCAGTCTACCGCAGAAAGCAATGGCAACCTACTGCGAGATAATCATCTGCCCAGTTAGTCATGTCTCTTCTGAGACATGATCACCCAAAACGTGTATCACATATGGCATTTGATTGACTGATTGTCAAAATTCTTTTGACCTGCACTTGTTTTATAATTAAATGCCGAGTCATATCCAATATCCTTAGGCAAACGAAGAATGTAAACAAAAGATAATTACTGACAAAAAAAAAAAAAAATAAGGAAAAATTCAAATGCGCAAAGCCCTTCGTAGGATATGAACTGTGCTTGTTAGAATATTTTTGGTGGGTTTCTTGAAGAGATAGTGAAACAGAGATTTTCCTGAGATCTTTTTGTGGTCCTTTCTTTATCAGAACCTATTATGTCGCCAAGTATAAATGAATAACTCAACAACAGAATCAGAATATAAGTTGTATTCCGCGGAAAGACGGTTAGTAGTACAGAAGTGATTAGTAATATTTACAATAGAAAAGATACAATAGTCCAATCCGTCGTAAGACGTGTGTATACGTGATTACTTCCGGTACGCCACCGGAAGTGTGACTAACTCTCGCACTGACTCTCAAGTGACTCTGTACGACTTCGTACGAACCTGTACGACTCATTATATTGTCGTCCCTCCCAGTAAGGGCAACATTTGACACATGGTCAGTTTATATCTGGGATTTCCGGGCTATATGGCCCGGCCAAAAAATGTCTGTCTATTTTTGCCCAGTCGTGCTTCTACCCTTCGGCGGAACCATGACTGGGTTATTGCTCTCTGCTCGGAAGCAGAGAGCGCCCTCTACTCGAAGGCAGAGAGCTGACAGTGTCGTAGAGTCGTCAGTCTAGTGACTCGGTAAGACTCATTATTTAGTCGTCCCTCCCAGTAAGGGCAACATATGACACATAGTTTATATCTGGGATTTCCGGGCTATATGGCCCGGCCAAAAAATGTCTGTCTATTTTTGCCCAGTCGTGCTTCTACCCTTCGGCGGAACCACGACTGGGTTTTTGCTCTCTGCTCTGAAGCAGAGAGCGCCCTCTACCCGAAGGCAGAGTGCTGACAGTGTCGTAGAGTCGTCAGTCTAGCGACTCTGTACGACTCTCCATGTAGAGAATCCACCATTGCTATATATAGCAATGGGAACAATCCATGATGTAGTCAAATATGGGCGGCGCCCTAACAGAACCAAATCACCAATCAAAACAGGAAGAGTTTTAATTTTTATTTGGCATGTTTTTTCTATTTCTATATAGAGATCTTTTTTGTTTTAACAATAATATCTGAGTTATCTGCTTGTATTGTTCGATATTTGTTGATGGAAGAATTCGAGAGAATGGTGAAATAAGCCATTTTAACAACAGATTCAGAAAGATGTTTATACCAGCTTACATTGGAAGCATTCTGATAGACGATGGAAACTGCGATACTGAGATCCAAAGGCGTATTTCAAAAGCTAAGCAGAGTATTAAGAGACAGGAAGATTTTGTTGGAGTCAAATAAACGAGTACTAAACGGCTACGTAATATCTGTCCTCCTATTTGACAGTAAAAGCTTGACAATCTCCTCAAAGATGAAAGCGAATGCAATCGAAAGATGCTGAGGATGGCATTAACTGAACATATGGGCAACAACTAGGTTTCTGAAGAAGATGCAAACGAAAAGGAAACTTATACCTAACACCAGAAACAGAGAGCTGAGGTTTCTTGGACACGTAATGAGGAAGAAGGGCTTAGAGAAATTAATATTCACAAGACGGATAGAAGAAAAGAGAGACAGAGGAACGCAGTGCGAGACCGATTTGAGCGTTTTCAGAAGGTGAATGGCGGAGCGGGGTTTGGGAAAGATATTAAATAGAGAATCGTTAAGAACAACAAAGGAGAGATTCAAGTGAAAATCCATGTTTGCCTACGTCTTGAAAGGACACGGCACATAAAGAAAAAGAAGAAAGAATGATATTAGTTTAACTTATCATGGCGGTTTTGTACTTGTGCTACTGAATCCATGATAATTATTTTGATGAAATGTTTTTCATTGGCAACTAGATTTTATAAATGTAAATGCAATACTATATTGGCGAAACGGTCTCATCACTTTACAGTCAATTTACTTACACTACCAACCATAAGTTTGGGACCACCCAAATGTTTTTCACAAAATTTATAAAATTTCATTTTTAGCAGAATCAAGTTCGCCGAGTTTGTAATTTTTGTTATTCTTATGCAGATGTCAAATAAAAAAAAGTATTATTTTCAACTTTAAAGTAAACATTTACTCAGTTTGCTACTTGACTCCTCTTATTGTGATCAAGTTTTTGCCGAAAATTCAGATTTATTCAGATATTATAATTATGGTATAATTTATTTTTGTAAACCATAATGGCAAGGAAGAAATTAGCACTGAAAAAAGAGCTCAAATTGAAATTCTTTCGAAAGAAGGATATTCAAAAAATGGCGTGCATTATTACCTTCAACGACTTCGTGAAACTGAGTTAAATATTGACAGAAAAAGATCTGGTTGGCCAAGAGTAGCATCTATTGTAGAGGATAGGCACTTGATCATATCTAGCAAGAGGAATAGAAGAAAAACCGCTCCGAAATTAACACTTGAAATGAATTCTACTCGGCAACATCCAGTATCTGTTACGACTGTTAAAAGAGACGACTTCATTCTGCTGGGCTTAAAGGCTGTTTTAAAAAAAAACACTATTAAAGTAGGAGAATAAGTGACGGAATTGATCGTACAGTTTGAAATGAACTTCCTAAAAATGAACAAATGCTGTTTAAATGCTTGCAGGATGCTTGGAAATCACTTTCACCAACTTATTTTTGTAAGTTATTAGAAAGAATCCCAAGGATTTGCTCTGCAGTAATAAAGGCTCGTGGCGGTTTCTTTGATGAAAAGAAAACATGATTTTAATGTAATTAAATTTGAAATTACTCTATGTTAATTTTGGTTTTAATTATTGTACAATTGTTAGCAACAATGAAATATATCTATATTTATTCTTCTGAGACATAAAATTTCTTTCTTTCTCTTAGATAATAAATCTAAGTGATCCCAAACTTATGGTCGGTAGTGTACATGAGGATTTTATACTGACAGGTCAGATAGAGGGAAAGAGAGACAGGTGAAGGCAGCGGATAACATATTTGAAGGGCCTTAGCAGGAGGATGAGCGGGGTTTGTAACAGGTGAATGCGTGCTAAGAGCTACCAGGGATAGGGAGATGTGGAAGGCCATGATCGCTTAAGTTCTGAAGGGATATGACACATAGAAGAAGAAGACGAACCATAAGTTATATGCTAACAGTTTTGTCTCTCGCTTGTGGAACTTTCTTCCGGTTTGTTTTCTAAACAACTTTGATCTTCAAAAATTCAAATTAAATGTTAATCGCTATCTAATGCCATTTTGATTTTCTTTTAACGTTCTTAACAATTATTTTTCTCATTCTTTTTCGCTCGGTAACTGTTGTGGGTCCCGGGAATTGGGTCCGTACAAATAAATGAACAACGAGCAATAACTGAGATGTGTCTTTTATTTTATTTTGCCAAATATAACAAAGCGTATTAAGCAGAACTCGGGTCTCTTCGTGGAAAATGTCATTGATAATTTGACGGCGTTCTTTGTCGATCATTTTGTCAGAGTGGATCTTTCGCTGTGAACAAAGCAGACACTGGTCTTCGTTTAACGCTTTTAATTTGGACTTGACTGCTTTCTGCTCTAGCCAAATTGCCGACAGGTGTCGTTGTTACGTTCAACGTTGTTCACTTGTTCGTTCATTCACTTAGGGGATTCAAAAGACAAATTAACATGCCTAGCGACTTTGATGGATGAAATGACAACTACGTCTGTTATGTTCTGCTAACTTTGGGTAGATGCCGGTTTCTGTCGACAGAGAAAGGCTAACCAAGAACCATGTCAGGATACGAGTCAGAGTATAGTCGCCGAACAACCGTTGGTCAAACAGACATACACAGGTCTGATATTTTTTTAATTCATTCCTTCTATTCAAAAAATCAACCGGCCCTAGTTAAATAGAGTGGTACACTCGTTAAAAAAAAATAAATAAATAAAACAAATTACAGGGAATAATTTTTGTAGCAATCATTGAATCTTTCTTAAGCTGTGACAATTGTCCGAATCGAATTATACTGAATCTTTGAAGATCTTGGATCTTTATCTTCACAGAAAAATATCAAAAGGACGATTTGAGAAAATAAGTGTATTAACGTAAGGATACAGACTTGAATGAAGATTAGTAGTCCAGGAATGCGGGTTAGTAAAAAGTATATGTACAGGTCTCAGGAAGTGAAGCCGTAGTATATTGAGTTATGTCCGCGTCGGAAGCTGACGGCTACTGCGTAATTATCTTCTCGGCGAGTGGAGCACAGTGCTATTATGAACTACTGTGTACTGACTGCTAATCTCTCTCTGGACTCTCATATTCTCCGGTTAACTCTCTGTGAAAACGCCGTATTCGGAATTTATTTATACTCCCCACCTACTAGGGCAAAATGGGGCACAAGGCCTTTTTAAAGTGGGTTCTCCGGGCCATATAGCCCAGCCAAAAATATATGTCTAATATTGCCCAGTCGTGACTCTTCTTTTCGGCGGAGCCATGACTGGGTTAATGCTCTCCGTCCGAAGGCAGAAAGCTGACAGTGTCAATGGAACTACCGCATGAAACGCGGCGTTTTCTCGTCTCGCTTCTGTAGCCGTAGTATAAGTATACTATGGACGAATCCATCTTTATGAAAAGAGAGAACACCACAACAGTAACCACTATGTTTTAGCGGTTATACTGCCTTGTCAGGAGTGAAATTCTTAAAAAAGTGTTACAAATGGAATTTTCGTAAGGTAGCCCTAACGGCGTCTATCGTTACCAGCTGATCCATCATACATAAATATGCCTCAACACACTGTTATATTTAACCAGCTGAAAACTATATAAAAAGATGCGTAGCTTAAACTCCATATCGATAATTGTAAAACTATGCTTTAGTGTATGTCCAATTCTAGTGATAGATTGCTATATATAAAATGTTTTCTGTTTTATTTTTGGTTTTGTATGTAGAATGTTTTCACGATGGGATTTCTAGTTTTATTTCCTACTGAAATAATAGCTAACTTTTTATATTTAGTTCTGATTTGTATTAGAATTAAATGTTTGTTCTTATGATTTGCAAAGCACCGAGAGCTTAGTTATGATTTGCAAAGCACCGAGAGTTTAGTTTAGATATATATGCTTAAATAAACCATAAGTATTGAAATGCCTTGATGAAATTAGGAAACGTCTAATATTCCGTGGTACTAGACACTGATGTGCGTTGTGGTGCAGTGGTTATCGACAAATCGGGGTGCCGAGTTCGAATTCCAGTTGAATTCCTTGCATTCACTTACTCACAAATACCCTTGAGAAAGGTATTAGTCTGTCTCATCCCTCCAGTTATGGGTTAAATAATAAAAGAGATTAGGTTCTATATCCTTGGCTGGCAACCAGTCTACTGCAGAAAGAATGACAACCTACTGCGGGATAATTTTCTGCCCAGTCAGTCATGTTTCTTTCGAGACATGATCACCCAAGCGTGTATCACGTATGACACTTAACTGACTAACTAGACACTTGATAAATTTACAATTATCACAGCAAAATGGTCTACTCACTAAGTTAATATCTTCAGTTCGCCTTCATTTTCTCTTCACGCCATTAGATGACTGCGGGGACAAAAAGAAATTTGAATAAAACAAATTTGTTTGCCAATATTTATTTTCAAATGTTTTTGACAGGTGTGTGTATTTCGATCATTGCCTGAATAAAACGTGATTAATCGGGCGTTGGTTTCCACATTGACTGAACATAGGTTTGAAGGGAGAAAGGCCAAAATGTCTACCAAATTCGGTTACGCCTATCGTTCAAGTAGGAAACACCGTTTGACCTGTAGAATCACTATTCAATGCCTTCATCTATTGAACACTGAAAACCTTTTGGGTGACATTCATTGGGAAAAGTACAATGAGTAATAAGTAAACAAACTTTCGCTTTCGTGACATTTTGCTAAAAAATGAATAGTAGGAAACTTACGCCCAGATTTTATGGTGGAAATAAAAACTTGATCCTGAAAAGAAGGGTGAATCCGTGGAAATAAAACTTCGTGGAGATAAAAGTGTGTTACGCATTGAGATAGATAGATAGATAGATAGATAGATAGATAGATAGATAGATAGATAGATAAATAGATAGATAGATAGATAGATAATGAAGAGACCCACATAGATAGATAGATAATGAAGAGACCCATATAGATAGATAGATAGATAATGAAGAGACCCACATAGATAGATAGATAGATAATGAAGAGACCCACATAGATAGACAGATAGATAATGAAGAGACCCACATAGATAGATAGATAGATAATGAAGAGACCCACATAGATAGATAGATAGATAATGAAGAGACCCACATAGATAGACAGATAGATAATGAAGAGACCCACATAGATAGATAGATAGATAATGAAGAGACCCACATAGATAGATAGATAGATAATGAAGAGACCCACATAGATAGATAGATAGATAATAAAGAGACCCACATAGATAGATAGATAGATAATGAAGAGACCCACATAGATAGATAGATAGATAATGAAGAGACCCACATAGATAGATAGATAGATAATGAAGAGACCCACATAGATAGATAGATAGATAATGAAGAGACCTACATACATAGATAGATAGATAGATAGATAGATAGATAGATAGATAGATAGATAGATAGATAGTGAATAAACTGAGATAGATAAATAAATAGATATTGTTGTATTGACATTATCCAAAAAGATTCATGGCCCAGTGGATAAAGGCGTTAGTAAAAGTAATCTAGTGACTTTATCCAATGGGTTCTGAGTTCAATACATGGCCACAGCAGATGCGAACAAAATTAGTTGATTTACTAACGGAAATTAACCGAAATTAGAATGGCATTTGGAGCTGAAACAATCTAATCTGTAGACTAAATAACGTGTTCGATTCGAAATTTCAAGGTGATTCACCTGAAAGCCGAAGTGTACAATGGAGCAAACCTTGTGAATGAGAACAACAGTCTGAACAATGTAAATAATTACAATACCTCATCTCAGAAATATAGCCAGATATTGAAGGTACACATGGTCACAAAGATGAGGACAACAGTCCGAACAATGTAAATAGTGTAAATAATTATAATACCTCATCTCAGAAATATAGACAGATGAAAAAAGAAGGAATCAGCGTTTGTTATTTTAATCCAACAATTTAAATACACACTGTTTAACATAAATAAATAAATAAATGTTTTTTTTTTGTTTTTAATAATATGACCTCGGGCAAGGCAGTAAGGCCACTGGTGTGCAGGGGGCTACGTAAGAGTGAAAAGATTGGAAAAGAGAAAGCCGGAAACCACATCCTACACAGGGAACAAGGGATGAGCCTCTACACCTGTTCAATAGACGTGGGGGGAGTGTGAACCGGGCGATAGTTCAGTCTATCTATGTGTGTGTGTATGTGTGTGTGTGTGTGGCGTCTATTACAAATACGAGTATCTGCAATTATAAAGTGATAAAAATTCCTGACTAAATATCAATCTATTAATTCTTTTGAAATTGTTTTCTTTATGTTTCAGATACAAACCTGAGCAGATATGGGTTTTTCCTGAACATATAATCTTTTTCCTAAAAGTGAAAATAGTACCCTGCTCAATTGTGACGCTCTCCGTAAAGAAAAGCTGAATCCAATAGTGGTTTCTCTAAGTAGGGTGCAGGTTGATCCCTGTCAGAGATCACATTCTATTTACGAGGCATAAATGTTTATGTCATGTTAGGAAAAGTGAGTGCCTGTGGTGCCCCGAAAGCGGTGAGTTTAGGTTTGGATCTATTGCTTTTAACAAATGCAAGTAGTGTTGCACACACACCAGTCATAGCTCGAGCACTAGCGGAGGTAACTTAGCGGTGTGGAAGCATCTCGTTCGGGGTTGTCTGCTTTTTTATATCAAGGTGGGCTTGTCTGCAGCTGCATCAAATCGCGGAATACTTGAGGCCTAAGAGAATAATGCTGGGATTAAACGCAGAACCAGGCATTAGTAGCAGAAGTTCAAAAATAGAGATCAGTCATTTTTTGATTATGCCTGCAATGGATGGTCGTAGGTAGTGGATGATGATGGCTTGAGGGTGATCAGGAAAGAAGATAACAGCCAAATTCGAGGTTAACTTGGTGAACGATTCTAGGTTTCTGATGAAACTGAATTGACCTGCCCGGCATCAGAATGCGTACAAGATCAGCAACTTGTAACCCCACAACAAGCCACAAAGTGCGATAGCCTGTTTCTTGTTGCTTTCTTGTACCCATATTTAATGAAATGCTCAAACGTGACGCAAAATGGATCTTGTATGAAACTCTAAATCATGCACGAAAATGGTTGGGTCTCCACAAGACCCCCTCTAAATCAACGCATTAGTTGCTTACTGTAACGAGACAGGCCACAACTAGTCTATTTAAAAGAGAACACATTTCACTAACAGGAAAATGTTTAGAAAGTGCTTTAATCACAAGATCACACACAAAAAATTGCGTCCAGGTTCTTACAAGGTTTCACCATTCTTGCCAGATCTATTATCACTATGCGGTGTTATTTAATAACATAATAAGATGAGGGGAACAAAAACAAAATTAATCTAAATTAAATCATCGAGATTATACACCCAAGACACATGAAAAATTAAATTTAAAATTACCAACTCCGCTCATTTGTACACATCCATAGACGCATCAACATAAAAATCCGTAATCCGACGAGACACGTCACATGAAAACTTTTTCCTCCTTGTTATGCTTCTTGCATTTTTCTTGATGAAGAAAAATATATATCATTATCTTATATATATATATATATTTATACTGCCACGCAAAAGTGTACAACACATTACCAAAAATGTTTTAGATATTTCTAAAATATTGAAATGAATTCAAATGAGATGTTTGTTGAAGGACAGTGAATATCGACTCGTAACGATAAATCGGAGTCTCGAGTTCGAATTCAAGTTGAATTCGTACAATTCACTTACGCGCAAATATCATTAAGAAAAGTATCAATCCGTCTCTCATATCTCCAGCTATGGGTTAAGTAGCATGACTGATTGGATTGGAGATCAGTCTACCACAGTAATTAATGGCAACCTTTTGCGGGAAGCTCTCTTGCCTAGTCAATCAACTCTCTTTCGAGACATGATCTCCCCAAGCGTTTATTATCTATAGCACTGAACTGACTCATTACAGTTACAAAATATATTTTTTTACTTTTTATATAACACATATTTAGGTATTCAGTCAAACATTCAGATTTTTTTTTTAAATTTCAAAAAAGTATCCCACGAAGAAAAACCTAATTTTAGTAACACAAAATTGTTTACAGATCTTTATTTGTATAAAAGAATTCAAATTTTACTTGAATGTTTCAAATTAGAATGGGGTTGATTAATTCTAACTCTTCTAGATTAATTTTATGATGACATTTTAGGAATGATTAAAAGTGTTATATACCAATGCATATACAGTAATGTTCCTATCTTCTTAAATACGTAGACACTATTGGAACAAAGAGAAGAGTAGAGCGATTATACTGACTAACAGTTCATTAGCAGTGTATCTACGTCACGCTGCGTGTGAGTCTTGTATTTGTTGATATACTATTATTCCCAACCTCTGTCTTGGTGACAACTCGTGCAGTAAACATTTAGGCTACAATAAAATTCTTTTTCTTTCAAGCGTCCTTTAAACATTGACAAGATGGGAAAAAAGTTAAAAATGAATTGATCAAGACCTCCGTAAACGAATTGTTGAGCTTAATACAAGCGGACTTGGTTATAAGAAGATATAAAGTCAGTTAAATGTGCCATTGGATTCTGTTGGTATGATAGTTCAAGTGGAATGACTATATGGAATCCATTGCTAAATCTGCTGCTATGAAAGACGGTTCTCTGTGCAGGGCCCGGAAGTTTTTTCTGTCTGAATCTATCCTGCACATATATAAATCTACCATCCGCCCGTGCATTGAATACTGCTGCCACATCTGGTCGGGTGCCCCTGCTATTCTCCTCGGGGTTCTTGACAAAATACAACGGAGAATCTGTAATGTGATAGATACCGACTTGGCTGACCGCCTACAGTCTCTCTCTCACCGGCGCGACGTGGCTTCCCTTGTGTCTCTTCTATAAATACTTTCACGGCTTCTGCTCCGATGAACTTAGATCACTGGTGCCTCCTAGGTACGAATTTGCGCGAGATACTAGATTAGCAACTAGGTCCCACCCTTTTACAGTGAAACCGATAAAATGTAACCGCAACTTCTACTCCAATAGTTTCTTTTCTCGCACTTCCCGACTGTGGAATTTCCTCCCACATGATTGCTTCCCCGACGGCTACAATCCCCAGGAGTTTAAATGTAAGGTCAATAGACACCTCCTAACACACTAACTTGCATCCATTCTTTCAAAAACTCTTCCTATCTACCCAACCCTAAACCTCGGTATCCTTACCCATCTATCACCTTCCTTCTGACATTTCCTATATCTAAACACTCTTTCTCTTCACCTTCCCCTATGTAACCCCATGCGCATTAGTGGCAGTGGAATTTCTTGCTTGGGGTGAAATGATTAAAAAAAAAAAAGAAGTTCATCACGTGTCATTCCATTTATCCTCCAAAAAGCTCTGGTGGTTCTATAAAAGTAACTGAACGGCTAGAAGACTAGCGAAATAGTAAGATACTTACTTTCATCCGGGTTTGTACGATTCTTTTCTTTTTGGGAAATTAAAAAAGAAATTTAAAATAACACTAATGTGATCTAGAGTAGTCTTACTCAAAGTGTGGTACGCGTACCGTTGCCGGTATGCGAGCCATCGTCTGCCGGAGAGACTGCCAGGATATTTGACTTGTTTTCGTTTTTTTTTCTTTTTTTTACATTTTCATTTTAGTTTTATATTATTACGACTACATTGTTCATTTACTCACTCATGTTAAAAGTTATTGCTATCCAACTAACGAATGCGATATAATGAACAGCAAAACAGTGAACTGAATACGCATCAGACTTTGTTCCATTTATATATCCATGATATATACATATCATATATTTTAAATACGTCTGAAATTTATTAAAATTAATATTTTGTTTTACTGTTTGTGTATTTTTTAGAAGATTAATGCCTTTTATTAAATTCAAATTGCTTACGAAGTATTAATATTAATTTTAAATATTTTTTCTGAATTTTTAAAAATATATACCCTCGAAACCAGTGAAACCAGTGACCATAACTAATATAGTAGAAATATCGTACCGATTAATGGCACACTGGGAAGACTTGTCACGTCAATGATGACTGCCCTTATAATGAACAAGATATCATGTCCTCATGTTTATTACAGATAGTCTCAAAATGTCTCTGAAATAGTCAGTCAGTTAAGTGCCATACGTGAAACACGCTTGGGCGATCATGTCTCGAAAGAGACATGACAGACTGGGCAGAAGATTATCCCGCAGTAGGTTGCCATTGCTTTCTGCGGTAGACTGGTTGCCGACCAAGGCTATAGAACCCAATCTGTCCTGCTATTTAACCCATAACTGGAAGGAAGAGACGGATTAATACTTTTCCTAAGGGCACCAGTGCTTAAGTGAATGCAGGGTATTCAACTGGAATTCGAACTCGGCTCACCGATTTCTCTTTCCGAGCCGATATCCACTGCACTACAACGCACATCCGTCACTATACGCTTACAGCACCTGGTATTCCCAAGCGGTCACCCATCTAAGTACTGACCAGGCTCAACTTCGGTGATCGATCGAGAACCGGTGTATTCAACGTGATAGGCCGTAAGCTTTTGAAAGTAAAGCGTTTGGTAATACGTTTTTATTTACCCTACTAACCCGTTAGAGCGAGCTGTGACACAAAGTTTTTTTTTTATATATGGGGGAACCCGAGCGCCATTCGGGACACTGGTTAAAGATTATCCAGCTCCCGCTCACGGTAACTAGGTACAAATCTTGTCTTAATATCTAAGTTTTTCTTAACTGATGCCACAGATTCACCAAAAAGTTTTTATTTAACTTTTGTTTCTTTAAATAGGTATTGAGAACTTTTTAATATAACTGTTTTACTGGTTTCATTTGGCTCTTTTAAATAATTTTTGATCTGTTTAATAATTATAAGTTAATACACTACCTTGGACGGCTGAAGTAATTGACAGATACACCCGGCCGTAGGTAAGGTAAAAAAAAAGTGACAACGCGGTTGACAGATATATCTGGTTGTACATGACATCAACAAAGCGACAATCCGAAAAGGCAAAAATGCGTGGGAGTTTTAAGATTATTTAAAGTGTACAATTTCTAGCTAAAGAGACAGAGACTGGCTAACAACTAATGACGGTTACATCGTGTGTGCAATTAATCTCCGGTGCCTTCCTGCTCTACAAAACGTCCTCAACAAAGAATAAAAATATAAGATTGCATTCACACTCCACCCACGTCTATTGAACAGGTGAAGAGGCTCATCCCTTGTTTCCTGTTTAGGATGTGGTTTCCGGCTTTCTCTTTTCCAATCTTTTCACTCCTATGTAGCCTCCATGCACATCAGTGGCGTTACCGCCTAGCTCGGGGTGATATGATTAAAAAAAAAATTATACTTGCTTCCCCGACAGCTACAGTCTCCAAGGTTTTAAATGTAAGGTCAGTAGTCATCTCCTATCCCACTGATATCTAGCATGTTTTTTGCTTTGTACACTTCACTCTCATCACACCGGTATTCTCATCCTTCTCTTACACACTTCCTGACAGCCTTTATAACCGGTCCCTCTTTCTCATCACTTTCCTCCTATGTAACCACCTGTGCCCCAGTGGCGGTGTGGCTGCCTTGCTTGGGGTGAAACGATTAATATATACACTGCCGGCCATAATTATTAGGCCACCCCAGTTTTATTTTTTAAAGAAATGATGTATTTCATACTATGTTTAGTATTTATTGCCAAGTGGATAATTCTAAATGAAAATAGAATGGTTCTTTTGTTATTATTACTTTGCAAGGAAGCAAAGATGAAATCGTCTGAATCACCCTAAATTTTCTTCATTCTTTCATTGATGAAACTGCAATATAGGTAAATATTAAATGTTTATAAATTCATTTGATGCACATGTTATTGTGCAGTATTAACAAAACCATTCTATTTTCATTTACAATTATTCACTTGGCAATAAATACTAAAAAATAGTATGAAATACATTTTTTTAAAATTAGGGTTGCCTAATAATTATGGTCGGTAGAGTATTTACTTATATCATACATCCCAATAGATGCGTCGAGATGGGTCATCAGTGATGTTACTCTTGGATTCATTGGGAGTTTCGGGTCTTTCAACATCAGACTCCCTCGTCCAAGTGACCCAGTCGGCTTTGGTCTCCCGCCAACTCCCATCTCGATATGAAACTTGCAAACGAGTTAAAAGGCAGAATTTATGCTTTTAGAGCAGTTAATGTCATTTTTTGCCACAGCCAATCAGTGTGTAGCAATTTTTGACTCCCTCGTCCAAGTGACCCAGTCGGCTTTGGTCTCCCGCCAACTCCCATCTCGATATGACGTAATAATTATGGTCGGTAGAGTATATATATATATATATATATATATAGTGTATCGAGGCAGCAGATAATTTTCTAAACATATACTGATAAATATAAGAGACAATTGTCTATTATATTTAATCATGAGCCGTTCTAAACATCGTATTTTGGCTTTAATTTCAGGTGAAAATAAAGACAAACATTCCCCAACATTTAAACCCACTACATATATTGGTTTTACTACAACCACACTCTCTCGTAAACTTTCCTGTCTCATTTCTGATCAGAGTACAGTTAAACAACATTTCTTAGAAAAACATAGCCATGTAGGTAATATCAGACAGATTTTAGTCAACAATCCAATAATCCTCACTCATACACACAGTAAAAAGAACCTTCAGATATTGGAGGCCATCTACATTAAATCCAAACAACCCACACTTAATAAAATCACGTTTAAATCTGGTCATAACACATTACATTGCATTTAAATATATGGTTCTGTTATCATTTCGAGTTCTCACGCGGTGTGACGTCATAGAACCTCATTACAAATTTACGAACTCCGTTTGCTATTTTTGGTAACTGTTTTGCTTGCTTAGCAAAGTTTATGTTAACACAAGATAAAATTGTCGCTGATGGTGGATGTGCTTTATGTTAACGTCCTTGTAACCTCTCTGAAGATCGCTCAAGTGAGCCGAGAGCTTAGAACCAGTTTAATAAAAAATTATCCAAATGTTGGAGAAATTTTGTCTTTATTTTTACCTGACATTAAAGCCAAAATACGATGTTTAGAACGGCTCATGATTAAACATAATAGGCATACATTGTCTCTTATATTTAACAATATATGTTTAGAAAAATATATATGTGTGTGTATGTGTGTGTGTGTGTGCGTTCCTTGAAGTTTGTTCGTATCCAGGAGCATAATACAATTATATATATATATATATATATACGTGTGTGTGTGTGTGTGTGTGTGTGTGTGTGTGTGTGTGTGTGTGTGTGTGTGTGTGTGCGCGCGCGCGCGTGTCACAGCGTTGGTATTCATATTTCTTGTATTTACTGAATGTTAAGTGGACGCACACACCTGACAATCTATATATGCCGTCATATAATTTAAAGCCATCACGTCAATTTATATTCTTTTGTACACGCCTGATACTTCATCTGTGCTACGCGTTAGTCATGTGTTGATACACATACGTCGACATTATATCGCGTTTTTGACGCTTAATTTCGAATAACATCGTCTATGCGTGACGCAAAAATGTTATTGTATTAACTCGTGTCCTATGGAACCGTTTTTTTTTCTTTTCTGAAGAAAGAACATAAATATCTCATGAATCCTTTTGATTTTTGTGGACATTCTTATATTGATTTATTAAAATATTTTTTATATAAAAATCTCACACGACTTTTGATTCTCCTGGCGGGGAAAACAAGTTTTTTTTTTGTTCATTTTCTTTTGTTTTTTGTAAAACTTATTCACCTATTAACAGAAATATAGCGCCTAAAAACTTGGTGTTCCTCTCTTAGTGTGGATGCGTCAGTGAATAATGGATAGCTGCTCAGATTAAGGAATCGGAGAGCCAAGTTCGAATTCTAGTCGTGTTTACTGACGTGCAACAGTCCGAGATTAACCCCTCTTTTTTTTCAGCAATAATTGTTAAAACATGAGCAATTTAATTCCGAGAAGCAAGAGTCAAATTCCTAATCTAATAAAAGAACAGCATTGTGATATCCTTGACTAATTCGGAGTTCATAAAGGCCTCTAGTACTTTGTCATATATAAATATAAGACCGACAGTTCTAAAGATCAGATGGTTGACACCCTAAACTTAATAGAAGCAAACATTTGTTCTTAAAATATCTGTTATTATTCTGAAGAAAAACCAAAGTATTTTTATTATTAAATTATTTCCTTTTTTAGAGATTTCTAAATTTTGGTTAAAAATTGTGACAACAGAAAACCTTAAATTATTATGGGAAATTTTGCAGTTCAAAATACACTGATTTGGAAATTTTTGTAGAAGTCCGACAATTACCCGATGATAATGAAACTTTAAGGATTTATCTAAACTTATTTATCAATGAAACTTTGTCTATGTGTGTGTGTGTGTGTGTGTGTGTGTGTGTGTGTGTGTGTGTGTGTGTGTGTGTGTATGCGTGCGTGTGTGTGCGTGTGTGTCTGTGTCCGTTACGTTTAGACTCCGAAACGGCTGAACAGATTTTCTTGAAAATTTACACAGTTGTACTATAAGCGTCTGCGAGTGTCCTTACCTTAGTTTTGTGTCGACGTACCCCCTACCCCCGATAAATATCGAAAATCAATAATCGAAAAAATCGGGTTATAGAAGGAGTGGTCCGATTTTAATCAAATTTGATACACTCATAGACAAAGACATCATAAACGATATTCAGAAGTTTCAAGGTTGCAGTTCTTACAATAGTGCAGAAATTCGATAATATATCTATATAAGAAGCAAGATGTTTGTGTGTGTCTGTTTATCTGTCTGTATGTCCTTTATACAAATCTACAATTTTTATCCGATTCTCACTAAACTTCACAAATGTTTTTTAGGCTGAGTCTGAGCTCCAGGACCATGGATTAGTTTTAAAGCTTTCATTACACCCGATAAACGCCGGGCTATACTAATATATATATATATATATATATATACATGTATGTATGTATGTATACTAGGTGCGATTTTAAAATTGTCGCAATTGTTTTATTATTTCAAATATTCTTTAGGCTGAGTCTGGGCTCCAGGACCATGGATTAGTTTTAAAGCTTTCATTACACCCGATCAACGCCGGGCTATACTGCTAATATATATCTGTATATATATATATATATGTATGTATACTAGGTGCGATTGTTAAATTGTCGCAATTGTTTTATTATTTCAAATATTCTTTAAGCTGTGTCTGGGCTCCAGGACCATGGATTAGTTTTAAAGCTTTCATTACACCCGATCAACGCCGGGATATACTTCTAATATATATATATACATGTATGTATGTATACTAGGTGCGATTTTAAAATTGTTGCAATTGTTTTATTATTTCAAATATTCTTTAGTCTGAGTCTGGGCTCCAGGACCATGGATTAGTTTTAAAGCTTTCATTACACCCGATCAACGCCGGGATATACTGCTAGTTTACAAATAAATTATCTTGTTTTTTACGTGTTGCTTTGTTAGATAATAATCTATGTAAACATTTTTTTTACATCTGTTAGCCCCCACTTTTTTTTAATTTTATTAAATTTCGAGATCTTCTTTGGTAGCGAGTAATAGTGATAAGAACGGAGGGGCGTTGTCATGCAGTCGATATCAGCTCGGAACGAAAAATCGGTAGATTGGTTGCCAGGTAAGACTATCTGTCGTATTATTTGACTCGTAGCTAAAAGGAGAAGAGATAGATTATATTACATTATTATATTACGTATTAATTAAGGAAGATTAATTTTATTACTTCATAACAATAGAAAACCGATCCCTCACTTTATGCCCAGTAGAAGCTTTATGTTTCCAATTATTATATTTTCAGTCTTTTACATGTCATACGTGATACACGCTTGGGCGATCATATCTCGAAAGAGGCAGAAGATTATCCTGCAGTAAGTTGCCATTGCTTTCTGCGGTAGACTGGTTGCCAGCCAAGGCTATAGAACCCAATCTGTCCTGTTATTTAACCCATAACTGCAAGGAATAGACGGATTAATACCTTTTCCAAGGGTATTCGCGCGTAAGTGAATGCAACGAATACGACTGGAATTCGAACTCGGCTCTTCGATTTCTCGTTCCGAGCCGATATCCACTGCACCATAACGTACATACTTTGCCAAAAATGGAGTGAGAGACGAATAGAGCGATGATTTAGGAACCGGAGTGTTCGCCAAAATTCTTAAAAACAGGAACTATATATGAAGCAAGAAGCAGTGAGACAATCGTTTTAGAGTTTAGACAAGGGGTCGGCAACTCGTTCGACCCCGCGGGTCGGATCGTGTTATAATGACAGGTCATGGACCGGACAAAGTCAATCAATGAAAAATTAAGGAAAATTACATATGCAGACACCTGGCAACCTATATATTTACAACCATAATGAAAATAAACATTGAGAAATCAGAAAGACAAAAGAAAATCTAAAATTAAAAAGCACTTAACAAAAATTACTTTTCCTCAAGGAACGTCAAAATACTTCAAAGTGAAAAAAATCAACCGAAGTGAAATGGATGAAATTATTACGTGTAGGTTTGAAACTGTTATTGAAAATTGTACCACAAACAAACCATACACACACACACACACACACACACACGCGTGCGCGCATCAAACAAAAACGAAACACATATACCCATACATACGAGTACAAATAGTTGCAAACATATACACTTACGTATGGTAAGTTAGGAACATGGCCCATTGAAAGATTCCAGCAACTAACATAGGGTAGGTGGCAGGGGTAAACGATGGGGGGTAGCTGTTTCAGGAATGAAATAGAAAGCTGACTGAGACAACATTGTCCCTTTGAAGGTGTCCCGCCTAATGTCTGTTGACGGTCGGTCAGTAGGTCAAATCGACTCCAATGTTTTGTTTTATGTTTATTTTTTTATTTTTTACGCAGAAATTGAGGTGATTGGGTTTTGATCGTATTTTTTCGGTCATAGTATTCAAATTCGGTTGGGTGGATCAGAGGAAGATAACAGCAGGCCTTTTGTTGAATTCGAAATCCTCGTCTCTCCTGTTAAAAATAGCCATTGGTAATCAGGCTCGCTTGCCGGTCAAAATGCCTTCGCGAGCCGTAGGTTGCCGAACCTTAGTTTAGGAAGTACTGAAATCAGCTGGCGATCACATCTGTTTATGACAAACTTGGATAGAGTCACATTTTCTTTTAAACATGTCAAATTAAATAAATTGCAAACATAATGTTTGCTTATATTTTAATAAAATCCGTTCATACTCACGGATAATCTTTCGCGTATTACAATCAACAAATGTCAGAAATGAGGTGCAACGTTGACAAATGTTATTTTCATTCATTTCTTTAGGTACCCAAGTACTTTCAACCTCATTCCGAGGTCATCTTCAGCGGTGTGAGTTATGGTAACAAATTTAACCGGAAAACTGCGTAGCTAAAAATTACTGCACATATTTTCTGCTTTAAATATAACGGTTGACAAATTTGCTAGCGTTCATTAGAACGTGAAAATTATCTAAAATGGAATTTTTTTGGATATGTTTCAATGTGAAGGTCATGCACGTGTTAAAGCATGAAAAAACTGCTCTTTTTACAAACATTTTTGAACATAACTACAGTATTCATAGCTGATTCTATTAATTGACGGCTTAAATGTTTTAATGAATATTGCCTCGAGAACCTGTAGTTTGCTTTTGTTGTTTTCTTGGTGTAGAATAATTGTATTATCGATCATTTTTTTATATTGTGAATGTAGACAGGAATTTTGTTGTAGATGTCTAAAAATGGCTGAATGGTCGGAAAAATGTAATATAAGACGTACACCTCTGTTATATATATATACGTATATATTTTTCAGTATATCTATATAAGCATCTTGTCAACAAAAATATATAGTTTTGTGTGTGTGCATGTGTCTGCGATTGTGTTTATACGTGTGTGTGTGTGTGTGTGTGTGTGTGTGTGTGTGTACGTGTATGTGCATGTGTGTGTGTGTGTGTGTGTGTGTGTGTGTGTGTGTGTGTGTGTGTGTGTTTAGCTACGGAAGTATTTGGGACATGAATATTGCCAGGAGTTATGCTGAATTTAATCAAAATATCTGCTTATATTCAAAATATCAAAGTTTAGTATTGAACCATTGAATATGATCGACTGCTATACTTAAAATATGCATAAACGCTAGCTAGCTAGCTAGCTAGCTAGCTAGATAGATAGATAGAAAAAGTAATAGATAGATAGATAGATAGATAGATAGATAGATAGATAGATTTACTTTATTAGTACACTGTTAGGTAAATAAAGATTTTAAAAAATCTGGTTATGTCATTTTGTTTTCTAGAATAGTGATCAACTGAAACAAAAGCAATGTTTAGATGGACTTTTGCAGGCGTTGTTAAAAATGTTATTTTCAGTTATTTTGTTATCTATTCCCAAGAAACTGTATACATTTATTTTCGTAAAAGTCATCACTTTTTTTATCCAATAAACATTGCCGAAGAGTTAAGGCAGTTAAAAGAGCGGTGTCATGGGAAAACTGTCTTTTTTTTTTTAGTCCATTTATTCTTTTTTATCTTGTAGATGATGATGAAATATTTGTGTTATCAACAAGTATGTTACGTATAGGGTTTGGTATATCTACGTGCGTGTTTAAATGAGATCGAATTGAGCTCCGGTCAGAGAGATGCAGCGTGAGTCTTCGAGTCAGATTCGTAGTTGTATGGCCGATATAATTATTTACGAAATTAGGTGAATCATGAAATAAACTAAAAATAATGGAGGATTTAGTGATAAGAAAATACCCAACACTCAATATCAGCTACGAACACGCTAACAACGCGCTGACCGTGTTCGGTACATAACACATACACTACTAGCATACATAACACTACATACATTCTGTTTCATGTAAAATAACCTTCATTCTCCATAATGGTTAAAAGTATCGCCCAAAGCGCTCGGATAAACAAAACATTTCTACAGTTTTTATATAAATTTTGTCCTTAAAAGAAAATAAATCGTAAGGTCACATGAACAATTACATAAAAAATTTAACCATAAAAACTTATGTGTGCTTTTAATGAAACCTTCATAAAAGAAAGATTGCTACTCAAGTATATCACACACCCATACCTCAGATGTAAAATCGCCGACTGATGTCAATTCGGTCAGGTTTCAATCCTGGCTAAAATCAATCAGATGTCTAAATGTACTGATGAGCTGTGGTACAGCAAAACAAATCTGTCTGCGGATGTCAGTACATATATATAACGAAACTTAGTTATAAACAACCGACAATTGGAAATGATTTGTTTTAACATTATTTTTTATTTATACTCGTATTTAAGTAGATATTCTGTTTATAATAAAAAAGTATTATATATTTATTTCTACCGGCCTGGTTATTTACGATAATCATCATGTTACGGAAATTAACGAAGATTAACGAAACTTGGTTATAAACAAGCGACAATTTGAAATGATTTGCTTGAACATTATTTTTGCTCGATACTCGTATTTAAGTAGATATTCTGTTTATAATAAAAAAGTATTATATATTTATTTCTACCGGCCTGGTTATTTACGATATTCAGCATGTTACGGAAATTAACGAAGATTAACGAAACTTGGTTATAAACAACCGACAATTGGAAATGATTTGTTTTAACATTATTTTTGATCGATACTCGTATTTAAGTAGATATTCTGTTTATAATCAAAAAGTATTATATATTTATTTCTACCGGCCTGATTATTTACGATAAATTTATATTACGAAAAACAATGACACACACTTTCGTAAAAAAAATTTATCGTAAATAATCTTAAATACGAGTATCGATTAAAAATAATGTTCAAACAAATCATTTCATATATATATATATATATATATATATATATATATATATTGGAAAATCATAATAGGAGATGTCAAATTAAGCCTATAACATAACTTCGTTTAAGCTGCTCGTCATTCGTGGTCGATAGGTCTAAGACGTGGCGGGGCTTCCTCTAAGTGGATAGGGGTCGCAGGTTTGAATCCTGCCGAATGACAAACATTTTTGTTTATAACCAAGTTTCATATATATATATATATATATATATATAGGAAAGAATATTAATAAAAAATTTTGAATTTAAAAATGTACTTTTTTGGACAATATTTGTTTATTTTTATTATTGTATTTTTTATTTTATTGTATTTTTATTATTGTATTTTATATTTCAGACCCTCGGAATCAGAAACGAGTGATTTTAAAATTTGAATTAGAAACGTATTTCACGATGGCGTCCGAATATTTTTTTGTGTTTACATCACGTGGTATGTTTGTTCACAACATGCGGACAATAATAAAAATAAACAAATACTGTCCAAAAAAAGTACATTTTTAAATTCAAAACTTTTTATTAATATTCTTTCCTATGCATATTAAGACAGTATACGTGGATCATCACTATATATATATATATATATATATATATGCATGTATAATATCATATAAACCTACAGATAAATATGATGAATGAAATCCGCTGGATGACAGCTAATTATAAAATATCAATCGACGAAATAATTAATAAAGAAATCTTTCATACATTTTAAATAAGAATTAACTACATTTAAGGCGACTTAGACAACTCTTTATTCATGAAATTACTTGATGAAAACAAATATATATACTTGAAAGTCTTCGAAACATTAACTGAAAATTACAAAAACATCTTCGTAAAAGGATTAGCCTGAAGTAAGTTTTCTGATTAGAAAAGTAGAACACACACACATACACACACACACACACACATATATATATATATATGTATTTATACATGTATATATATATATATATACATATATATGTTTGCATGTATATATAGTAACCTATACAAAATAATAATTAAATTCTCTGCTTTCCTGAACTCTTAGATAATATAGTATATTATAATTTTCTTTATACGGATTTACTGTTTTGTTTAGATATAAGCTCTTTATTTTTCTCTCCATTTAGTTTATTTTCGCGACAAACACTATAGTTCAAAAGTCTGAAGCCACTCCCAGAATTAGAATGAGATGAACCTGAGAGAATGGTAAAAAAAGAAAAGAAACGAAAAAAAAAAATGCGGGGGTTCGAGTCACCGAAATAAAGAATGGAATCAATTCTCACTTCTACTTTGAGAAATTTTTGCAACGAATGCTAAAAATTTGTGCTGCGGAAATCAAGGCGAGAGGAAGACATTTTGAGGAGAACAATTTTTTTTTCTTTTTGTCATAATAAAATTTCTAATAAAAAATCATGTTTCACTTTTTTATGAATAATAATTTTCTTTCATTTAATGTACAAAACAACTACTTTTAGGGCCAATTAAAAAAATTACCAGCAATTTCCTAACACATTTGTACTTCTTTTTTAATCATATCACCCCAAGCAAGGCGATAACGCCACTGATGCGCAAGGGGCCACGTAAGGGTAAATAGGATGGAAAAGAGAAAGCCGGAAACCACATACTAAACAGGGAACAAGGGACGAGCCTCTTCACCTGTTCAATAGATGTGGGTGGAGTGTGAACCGGGCGATAGTTTAGTCTATCTACTCCAATTGAAAAAAATAAAGAGAGAAAAGAGTGAAAAGATTGGAACAGAGAAAACCGGAAACCGCATTCTAAACAGGAAACAAGGGATCGGCCTCTTCACCTGTTCAATAGATGTGGGTGGAGTGTGAACCGGGCGATAGTTTAGTCTATCTACTCCAATTACTGTAGTATATATCTTACGTAAATAAAATAGTGCTGATATCTTCTTGCATTCTGTGTGGTTTGTACCAATTCCATCTTACATACTTTATTCGGTTATTTTATATCAATCATTTACCAACAATAAGACTTATGTAAACTGGTTAAATTTAGTTTAATATACTAAAATAAGAACCTGATGATAACAGGCCAGATAGAAGGAAAAAGAGGGAGAGAGAGGAAGGCAGCGGATAACATATTTGAAGAACCTGATCAAGTGGATGACGGAACGAGGGTTGCGTGGTGTAACAGGAGAAGGCGTGTTAAGAGCGACCAGGGATAGGGAGACGTGGAAAACCATGATCGCCTACGTACTGAAAGGACAGGGCACATAAAAGAAGAAGATTCAACGAAGCAATTCTGAGAGAATTAGATGATTTACCAGGATTTATTATACCAATGATTTACCAGGATTTACCAGGATTTACAATGATTTACCAGGATTTATTATACCAATGACAGTGTTGATAGCAGACCCGAAATGAAATCCCCGAAACCTCAAGCAGAAAATAGTGAAGGCAAACGAAAAGAAATAGCAAATGCCATTCAGTCAGTCAGTTAAGTGCCATACGTGATACACGCTTGGGCGATCATGTCTCGAAAGATATATGACTGACTCGACAGAATATTATCCCGCAGTAGGTAGCCATTGCTTTCTGCGGTAGACTGGTTGCCGACCAAGGCTATAGAACCCAATCTGTCCTGCTATTTAACCCATAACTGGAAGGAAGAGACGGATTAATACCTTTCCCAAGGGTATTTGCGCGTAAGTGAATACAATGGACTCAGCTGGAATTCGAACTCGGCTCCCCGGCTTCTCGTTCCGAGCTGATATCCACTGTAACACAACGCACATAACAAATCTAAAATGCAAATTACAAATCTGAGATACTAAAATCTAAAAAGTATTAAAATCTAGCGTGGTCTTTCTTTTTGTTTTTATTGGCTTGAGATAAAAATTAACCATTTCTCATCTTGTATGCCTGCTAAGAACAGCAAATTTTCTGTGTCCCAGGCTATGGACCTAACTAACTTGGAGGCAATATTTGACAATCATTGCCTGAATCTCAGCAACAAATTCGGGAGTTCTTTTCTTGTTAGATCGATCAGAGTGAGTTTCCCGAGCTGCCGTACTAACGTAGCCATCATTAAACTCTTCTAACTCTTTCATAATATTCTGTATTCCTCAATTTGACAGCAGAACATTGTGGAGTGTTCATATTGAAGCTTCCAGTGCGAATGCCAAGCAGTGTAGCATGACATGTCTAAGTTTCAGGCGGAGTGTGTTGCGTCATGGAGATCTTTTTTCATAGATGGTGTCCAACTGACCCTACTATACTGTGTTATCAACAAAATAAAAAACAAAGTGTAGCTTAAAAAAAGGAAATAAAAAAATAGCAACTATTAACCCATCACACCCTGCAGATATAGAAAAGTAATGGTTTTATTTTAATCCGTTGTTTTTATGAATTCAAACGTTGCTATAGCAGACATCTTGCTTTAACTTATGTGTAGAAATCGCGAGCGAATATACGTGTTTTTTGGGTTTTTTTAATCATCTCACCCCAAGCAAGGCAGTTTTACTGCCACTGAAGCGCAGGGGGTTACATAGGGGAAACTGATGAGAAAGAGGGGTTAGTTATATGAAATGTCAGGAAGAGGGTAATAGACAGATGAGAATGCTAGGATGTGGGTGGAGTGGATGGAAAAAAAGCTTGTGAGAATAGATGCGAGTTAGTGTGATAGGAGATGTCTATTGACGTTACATTTAAATTCCTGGAGATTGTAGCTGTCAGGGAAGCAAGTATATGGAAGGGAATTCCACAGGCGGGAACTGCGAGAAAAGAAGCTGTTAAAGTAGAAATTTGCTTACACTTTATCGGTTTCACAGTAAAAGGGTAAGATCTAGTTGCTTATATAGTAGCTCGTGTAAATTCATAACTCGAGGTCACCAGTTATCTAAGTTCATAGGGACAGAAGCCGTGAAAGTATTTATAAAAGAGGCACAGGGAAGCCACGTTACGCCGGTAACAGAGCCACAGCAGCCGAGATGCTAAGTTGGTATCGATCACATTGCAGATTCTCCGTTGGATTTTGTCAAGAACTCCGAGTACGAATTACATATTGTTTAATATATAAACAAAAAGAAGCGTCTATTAAAAATAAAAGATGCCCGTGTGTGTGTGTGTGTGTGTGTGTGTGTGTGTGTGTGTTACGGAATTTAACGTAGATTAAAGAAACTGGTTATAAACAACTGACAATTCGAAATGATTTGTTTGAACATTATTTTTAATTGATACCTCGTATTTAAGTAGATATTCTGTTTATAATCAAACAGTATTATAGATTTATTTCTGCCGGCCTGGTTATTAACGACAAATTTTTGTTACAATAAGCATGACACACATTTTCATAACAAAAATTTATCATAAATAATGTTAAATACGAGTATCGATTAAAAATAATGTTCAAACGAAACATTTCATTCACACACACACACACACACACACACATATATATATATATATATATATATATATATATTGGAAAATCATAATAAAAGCATCACTACTCAACAGCAATATCAGAAACTAAAAACAACTTTTGGAAGTAAAATTAGCAATACGTACCTTTAAATACCAAAGTAAAATATAAACAAAATGAGAACAATTTAATTAGGAAATGTAGACAAAGACAAAACCAAAACTATCACATATAAAAATAAAAACACCGAAACGCGAAAAAAATTACAAAAACAAACAAACAGTAATATAACAACCATCAAACAGAATAAAAAACACACAACAAGCACACAAATATAAAGGCTTACAAAAACCCATTTACTTAACTATGCCACATGATTTTTAAGCAAGAATAGGTCAACACATTATAAAGTAATTATTGCAGACATCCACTGAAGGGAGCTAAAAATAATTTAAGACAATTATAAGCAATTAACCAACTGCAAACACTACAACGCAGTACAATATAAGTATATATATATATATATATATATATATATATATATATATATATGTGTGTGTGTGCATATGAATATATGTATATAAAAACATATAGAGAAATATTTATACGTATATATATAACATCGTTTGTTCAGTAATGAAATTGAATACTCCCGGCGTGTGCTTACATTGTATATAACACGCTAAAATCCACCTTCTTTCACCGAGCGCCCGTAACTTAGAGGTAGAATCGCCGATATCAATTGGGTCAGGTTTCAATTCTGGCTAGAAGCAATCGGATGGTTAATGAGCTGTGATACAGCGAAACAGATCTGTCTACGGATAACATATATATATATATATATATTGCATACCCCGGAAGTGACGGAAAAGACCTAACGTGCGAGTGTGAAAAAAAAAAAAACAACCATTACACAGGCATAAGAACTTTCTGACCAGCTCACCACTTATTTCTATATATACACGATATTTTGGCTATCAGAAAAAACAAACGGATATCGATATGTAAATTAAAATGTTTATTCGCCTGACGAGAGTCAACTTTAGACTCGAAACACGAGTAGCGACACAAACATCATTATGGACACTTAATATAACATACAAAAAGCAAGTAATATGAATATAATAATAACAACAATAAATTTACACTTTAAACAAAACATTCACGGGTTCTGGCATTTTTTCTTATATATATATATATATATATATAGATAGATATTGATTGTTTAGTACTTAGTTTTTGGTCTTAAATGTGTTCGATAAAATTATATTGTAGAACTTTTGAATATTTTCTATTTTTAAACGAATTATTTTGCTACCTAGGTTTCTACCTTGAGTGGTGTCTTCAGGTGATGTCTAATAACTGATTTCAACGTTTTTCTTTTGAAGAACGCTCTTGTAACGGTGTTTTATTTGAATGTTCACGAGGCAGGGAATTTATGAACGTGCAATTTTTAAATTAATACGAATTATGAACGTCATAATCCATATATATATATATATATATATATATATATAGTTATGAATTAATTGTACATTGCAACACAGAAATTTCTATATTTTGAGATATTATTGTGATTTTTTATGATTTTTCTAGATTGTTCATTTAATACTGTTTTTCTGGAATATATTACTTAGTGGATTTTTTCCGGAAAGTCTTTCCTAATTAAGGCGAAGAATTTTTTGCCCAATTTACTACTAGTCATCTGGTTGAAAGTGGGTGTGTACCAGATGATATTCCTATTCCTATTTTTTCTTAGGGGCTTACTTTTCTCGTTTACATATATATTATTTAGGTTTTCGTATCCACTATTTTTTCATGCAGTATTATAAATAGTATTTAATAAGCATAGCAATTTTTATAATAGTGCATGAAAAAATAGTGGATACAGAACCCAAATATTAAATATGTAAACGAGAAAAGTAAACCCCGAAGAAAAAATAAGAATAGGAATATCATCTGGTACACACCCACTTTCAAACAGATGACTAGTAGTAAATTGAGGAAAAAATTCCACGCGTTAATTAGGAAAGGCTTTCCGGGAAAAAATTCACTAAGTAAGATATTTAATAAAAACACTATTAAATTAAGTTACAACTGTATAAACAATCTAGAAAAAATTAGAAAAAAATCAAAATAATAATATTTTAAAAAAGTTCAACAAAATCAATAAAACTAACCGGATAACAGAAAATGACAATTTAGACAAGAAAATTATAATTATAAAAACCTCATAGATTGTCCGTTAGAAAACAGGTACTTAAAAGAATCAATAGTCTATCAATGCGAAATATCTTAAAAGGAAAACCCAAATAATATAAAAAATTATATAGGGCGTACTAAAAACACTGTAAAGCAGCGGATTTACCAGCACACCTCTTCATTTAATAATAACAAATACAAAAATAGAACGTCACTATTGAAATATCATTGGTACCTAAAGGAAACAACAACAAAAAAAAAAGACCCACAATAAAGTAGAAAATTCTAAAAGAAGCTAAAACATGTAAGTCCTTAAATGAACCATGTTCATTATGTTTATACAAAAAAACTATTTATTATTAAAACACTTAAGAATAAAAATCTATTAAATAAACACAATGAGACAAATATCATATATTGCAAATTGTTCACATTAGAAAATGGATAAAATCTAAATGAAATAAAATGCATATAACCAACAAGTGCTTAAGGAAAATAATTACTGACAAACTATACAAAAATAAATTAAAATATATATTTTTTTAAATGAATCGTTCTTTATAAAAAAAAAAATTGCAACAAACAAATAAATAGATAGACCAAAAAATAATTTTTTTAAAAATGTCTCTCTTATAATAAAATAACTTTACAACAAAGAAATAAATAGACTAAAAATGATAAGTAAATGAAAAATATAGAATTGGTACTGAATAAGAATATCACAAATTAGGCAATAAAACTGAAAGGAGAAGAGAGAAAAACAAGGGAAAATGATAAAATCAGGTTAAAGGCAGGTTAACATCTTGATCGTTAAGGAGGGAAAAGAAACAAGAGAAAGCGTAGGATGGGGGAGGGGAGAAAAAAGAAAAAAGAGAAAAAATTGGTCAGTTTGTATTTGGGGCCAAATCACAAAATGAATCTCTGCTTGGATAAGTCAAAAGAAACACATATGTAAATTTTATATCTTCCCACATACATACACAAGAAACCAAAGGTTTTTGTCAATTAAATGTAAAACATCTGGACAACCAACATCAACATTGCCTGATGATGTGAATCTATCTCGAAATATAGAAATTTTCGTGTCGCAATGTGCAATTAATTCATGACTATGTAGTCCAGATTTCTGCTTTTGTAAGGGCGCGTCTAATTCTTCAGAGATTTGGTCGTTCATTTTCTGTTCTATAATCTTAGGCACATCTATGATTTAAATAACACTGGACTTTATTGAAACGACGGATTAATAATTCTCCAAGAAACTAGTCCACAATATACGGACAGACTTACAAAAGATTTAATTCAATTATTCAAAGACCACAATTTTAATATAACTAATACTTCTAACGCTAAAACCGTAAATTCTTTCGTCGTTACCTTCGACCTAACCAATGTTCTGTACAATCCTTACACTATGGACTCACATAATCAAAAATACATCAATATGGAATCAAGACACCCTCGTAGAATCATCTGTAACCGAGATACATCAATGCAATTTCATTTAAGTACCAAATCTAGCAATAAGGAAGTTTTATCTACTATAAAATCAACTATATTGGAAAAATGCAAACTCAGCACTTGTTTAGAATCAGTCAGTTAAGTGCCATACGTAATACACGTATGGGCGATCATGTCTAAAAAGCGATATGACAGACTGGACAGAATATTATCCCGCAGTAGATTGCCATTGCTTTCTGCGGTAGACTGGTTGCCAACCAAGGCAATCTGTCCTGTCATTTAATTCATAGCTCGAGGGAGAAGATATAGATTATATCACATTATTATACTAAATAAAATTAGTGGGAGATCAGTGTATTACTTTATAACAATAGAAAACCGATCCCCCACATAATGCCCAGTAGAAGTTTTAATTATGTTTTCACCTATTATATTCAGTCAGTCAGTTAAGTGCCTTACGTGATATACGCTTTTGGCGATCATGTCTCGAAAGAGACATGACTAACTGGGCAGAAGATTATCCAGTAATAGGTTGCCATTGATTTCTGTGGCAGACTGGTTGCAAGCCTAGGCTATAGAACCCAATCTGTCCTGTTATTTAAACTTTAACTGGAATGAAGAGACAGATTAATACCTTTCCCAAGGGTATTTGCGCGTAAGTGAATGCAATTAATTCAGCTGGAATTCGAACTCGGTTCCCAGACTTGTCGTTCCGAATCGATATCCACTGCACCACAACGCACATCTACTGTTTAGAATACTCCAGTAAAAAACAGTTCGGCAGAAAGTAAAAGAAACCACATAAACTTAACACTATTTCACCCTTCAGCTGTAACGATTTCACCCTTCAGCTGTAACGATTTCACCCTTCAGCTGTAACGTCCAAACAAACATTGGTAAATTCTTCATAAATTTAATTCACAAAATTTTCAACTATTCGACTACACTAAAAAAAATTAACAAAAATAATGTTAAAGTCAGTTCTAGTTGCATTAAGAAAGCAGAAAAACATATATATCTCCAGAATAATATAATATCAAAAAAATATTAGGCGTACTTGAATAATATCAGTTACCCTACAACTAACAATAACGACCCGTATAAATTTACTCGCAACTGCCGAAAGAATTAGTCCTGCCCATTCAGTGGCCAGTGCAGATTCGAAAAGATTCTTTATAGAATTCGGATTCATTCTAATGATGATGTTAAATTTTACTTTAGATCAACTGCTAACATTTACAAATTTCTGATGATTGATTAACGCTTGAAGTTCAGATTCATGCCACTGACGTAGGACTATATATAAACTAGCAGTATAGCCCGGTGTTCCCTTGGGTGTAATGAAAGCTTTAAAACTAATCCATTGTCCTGGAGCTCAGACTCTTTGGACGTTGGCACGAAAGACTAAAAAGCAATGATTGTTTCCAGTTAAAGCGAAACCGTAGACTGAAAGAAAAATGAATGGATGTATGTCAAATTTTCATTTCCTGGTATCGATATCAAATAAATTTTTTTTATTGTAAACTGAATTTTGAAGGCTAAATAAGTCCTCTGAGTAAATGGTATCATGGCTGAGACTAAGAACTACAATTATACCTACTTATAGCCAAACCCGAAGCAAAAACTAAAATAAAAGGGCTGAAAAAAATACAGACATACAGGCAGATAAACAGACACACACACACAAACATCTTGTCTTATATATATATATATTATCGATTTTCTGCACTAGTGTAAGAACTGCAACCTTGAAACTTCTGAATATCGTTTTTATGTCTTTGTCTATGAGTGTATCAAATTTGATTAAAATCAGACCACTCCTTCTATAACCCTTCTATATTTTTCGATAATCGATTTTCGATATCTATCGGGGGTACCTCGACCCAAAATCTAGCTAAGAACCCTCGCAGACGCTTATAGTACAACTGTGTAAATTTTCAAGAAAATCTGTCGGCCGTTTCGGAGTCTATAGGTAACGGACACACACACAGAGAGACACACACAGACACACACACACACACACACACACACACACATACAAAGTTCCATTTATAAATAAGTTTATATATATATATATATATATATATAAAGAAGTTCCTATTACCACACCAAGCTAAAATACACTTTGAAAAAGGAATAATATTTTATTAATAAAACTATATACAAAGTTATCACAACCTTTCAAATTTGGACCGGTTTACTTTTGGCTTACTTAAATTTCTTGAACAAAAAGAAATTTGGTTCGTATATCACCAAAGACAGACATATTATTTATTTGTCTTGCTATGACTTGTCCGATTCTGATGAGGTGGTCTTGTCCCGCGTTTTGGATTTTTGTATGCCCCTCAGGGAAATTGAGAAAGTTGTGGTATTCAGCAACTTTGAGATGCTGCTTTCGCAGTTATTAAAAAGAAAACCAACTCTGAAGAAACAATTCTTCTTCTTCTATGTACCGTGTTCTTTCAGGATGTAGGCCATCATGGCTTTTCGCGTCTCCCTATCCCTGGTGGCTCTTAGCACGCTTTCTCCTTTTACGCCACGCAACCCCCGTTCTGTACTCCACCTGTTCAGGTCCTTTAAATAGGTTATCCGTTGTTTTCCCTGTCTCTTTTCCCCTCTATCTGTCCTGTTAGTAACAGGTTTTCTAAGCCCTCCTTCCTCGTTGCATGTCCCAGGAACTTTAGCTGTATCTTCCTGATGCTCAGTATTAATTTCCTTTTCGTTTCCATCCTTTCCAAAACCTCATCATGCTCGATCCATGATATCCGCAGCATCCTTCTGCAGAACCACATTTCAGTTGCTTCCAGTCTTTCTTTCATCTTTGATGATATCGTCCAGCATTCACTGCCATATTGACATTACATAGCAATCCAGTACTCTCTTCTTTGTTTCTCGGGAAATTGTTCTGTTTCTTAATACTTTATTCAATTTCTGGAATGCTTCCTTCGCCATGCCAATTCACCTTCGGATCTCTGTGTCGCACTTTCCATCTTCTGTTATAACACTTACCAGGTATTTCAATTTTTGTACCTGCTTGATTCTAGTATCCCCGACTTGTATTTGGCATATTGGGCTGCATTTTTTTTTTTACTTATTACCATGCATTCGGTTTTCTTGCAGTTTAATTACTTCGTCTAAAAACTCGATTAAAAATCTAGAGCATTTTGTTTTGTTAATTGTATTAATGATTCTCTCGGGTTTACTTGGCAGAAGAACCACTTTCAGACTTTCAAACAGCTAAGTTGTTAAAAACGAAGACAGATACTTATAATACCAGACCTGACAAAGGTACTGGAGTAATAATATTAAATTACTCTGATTATGTCAGTAAAACGTTATGTATTTTAAATGTTAACAGTTAATTTCGGAAATTAGGAGACATAGATTTTGACGATACCTTAAGAACTGAAATTCGATTACAAAAAAAATTGTTAAAATTTCATAAAAGAAAGTTTCTGACTAAAGAAATTATAATAATATTCGTCCCATAGATTCCCACTGTCCTGGGTTACCAACAATTCACAAGGAGGGTGTTCCACTTAGCCCTATTTTGTCAATGCTGGGTTCAGCCCAGCACAGCCTGACTAAGTGGTTGGTTGAGGTTCTTGATTCGGAGTATTGTGTGTCTGACTCGTTTCTGTTCGCTGAAAATATGCGAAAATTAAAATCTAACTCTGATACTGATTGTTTTGTGCCGTTCGATATATCAAGTATGTTCACAAATCTCACAATTGATGAAACAGTTGATATTTGTCCACCCCCCATATATATATATATATATTTTAATTTATTTGTTTGAACATTATTTTTAATCGATAATCGTATTTTTAATCAAACAGTATATTTATTTATTTCTACCGACCTGATTAATTACGATTAATATCTAAATATACTGCTTGATTAAAAACAGAATATCTACACATATATATATATATTTAGATATTAATCGTAAGTAATCAAGTCGGTAGAAATAAATATATGAATATACTGGTTGATTAAAAACAGAATATCTACTAAAATACGTGTATCGATTAAAAATAATGTTCAAACAAATAAGTTAAATATATATATATTTTTATATATATATATATATATATATATATATATATATATGTGTGTGTGTGTGTGTTTCCACGCAGTTAATCTTCGTGACTTTTCGTAACATATATAGAGAGAGAGAGAAAAAGAGAGAGGTAGAGAGAGTCATTTTAGATTACCAAAAATTCCCAAAAGAACGTTCAACTTAGACCCATTTTGTCTATACTAGCTTCAGCCCAACACAACCTGGTTAAGTGGTTGGTTGAGGTTCTTGATTCGGAGTATTCTGTGTCTGACTCGTTTCTGTTCGCTGAATATATGCGAAAATTGAAACCCAACTCTCACACCGAGTATTTTGTGTCGTTTGATATATCGAGTCTGTTTACAAATGTCTCAGTTGATGAAACAGTTGATATTTGTGCTTACTTTTTGTATCGTAGCCCCACAAAGTCTCCATCTTTCCCTGAGTTGTTTTTTTTAGTTAATGGAGATGGCAGTTAAGTCTGTCTCTTTTAGCTTCGATAATTCTGATCATCAGGAAGAGACAACTGAAGTTCCTGGGACATGCAATGAGGAAGGAGGGCTTGGAGAATCTGATACTAACAGGCCAGATAGAGTGAAAAAGAGACAGGGGAAAGCAGCGGATAACATATTTGAAGGACCTGATCAGGTGGATGACAGAACGAGGTTTGTATGGTGTACAGGAGATGGCGTGCTAAGAGCCACCAGGGAGAGGGAAACAGGGAAGGTCATGATCGCCTATGTCCTGAAGGGACAGGGCACATTGAAGAAGAAGAACTATGGGTAGCCATATTGTTACTTCTGCTACGTTTGATGATACGTTTCCGTCGTTTCCTAATATTAGTAAAGGTGGAACTGTTCTTTTCCCATTTGAATTATCTCCGTCCTGCGTTAAAATATATTACATAGGTAGAAGAAAACAATCAGTTACTTTTTCTTGATGTTCTAGCACAAAGAATAATTTCATACTTTATTACTAGTGTTTATCGTAAACCCACTTTCTTTAGGCTTGACTTAATTTGGGACTCTTTTGCTCCCAGAACGAGGAAAATTAATCTTACCCATCATGCTCTAATGTTATCTTCTGAGTGAATACTCAATGTTGAGGTAAGAAAAAAAGAAGCAACTATTTCTGATGAATGGCTATCCCGAATGTGTTATTACATCTGCCATTTAAGGAAAAATTGATTTGGTCAAAAAGGTTAAGATCTATGGGCCATCTAAATGTCTTGTATATTTTAGACTACTGTGGTTTGTTCCCGTTAAGTCAGACATACGCCGATAAAATTTCTCTTTCTGTTAAGCGGTGTTTCAATGCCGTTATGGTCCTGAGCAATTTTACAACTGGAAGGGCATTTCCCTCCATGCCGTAAGGATCTTTTGCCTGCCCATCAAAACAACTTAATTGGATATCAATATAAGTGTCGATGCGAGGTCTACTATGTAAGCAAAACTAACCGGAATTTGGAAGTTAGAATCGCCCAACATGCCCCGGGACAGCTGCATAGAAATGAGCATGTGACATCCGCGTATTCGCAGACCCATGTCTCCGCTGTTGGCGAGCATTTATTAAATTCTGCTGCTTGGAGGACAACTTATTCTCCTGAATTTTTCTCTGTATTACACAGGGCACGGAAGAGACTCCATTTGGATATATTAGAGTCTGTTATTATTAACATGCAGAGACCTACCCTGTGCATGTAACAAGAATTAAAACACAATTGGCCCTTTTCGGAAAAGCCTTTACCTAACGGAGGATAATTTTTCCCACTCCACTTATCCTTTAATTAGTTTACGTCTTAATTTCAGTCGCCAAAAAAAGAATTTCTTTTTTGCTACTTAGTCTTAATTTACCGACGATTTTCGTTCTGAAGAAGGGTCGTTAAAAAGTGGCTTAATTTTTAAACGTTGTGATACTTTTGTATCCCGTTTTATTTATAAAATATGATCCCTTTTTAAAGTGTATTATATATACTCGTATATATATATATATATATATATATATATATGCGAGTTTCTTTCAAAATGATCTACATGGTACTTGTCTGCCGTTTTTAGCAAAACTTGTATAAAAGAGTAATTGCTTCCCAAATACACAATTTTATATATCAATATAGGTGTCGATGCGAGGTCTACTGTGTGGGCAAAACTATCCAAAGGTGGGAGGTTAGAATCGTCCAACATGTCCCGGGCCAGGTGCGTAGGCATGAGCCGGTGACATTCGGGTGTTCGAAGACCCATGCTTCCGCAGTTGGCAAGCATTCATTAAATTCTACTGCTTGCAGGTTAAGTTATTCTGCTGAATTTTTCACAGTATTACAACGGGCACAGAACAGACATTATTTGGATATATTAGAGTCTGTTATTATTAACATGCAACAAGAATTAAAACACAAATTGGCCTTTTCATAAAAGCCATCACATAACGGAAGATAAGTTTTCCCACGCCACTTATTCTTTAATTAGTTTACTTTTTAACTTCAGTCGCTAAAAAAAAGAAAAAGAAAAGAATTTATTATTAGCTACATAGTCTTAAATGACCGACGAATTTTGTTCTGAAGAAGAGTCGATCGAAAAGCACCTAAAATTTTAAGCGTTGAAATGCTTTTGTATCCCGTTTTATTTATAAAACATGGTGCCCTTTTAAAGTGTATCATATCACACGATCCACCAGGAAAGTGTACCATGGTGCCGTTTTAATGTGTATCATATATACACTCGGAGAAGATAGACTAAACTATCGCCTGGTTCACAATCCACCCACGTCTAATGAACAGGTGTAGAGGCTCATCCCTTGTTCCCTGTTTAGAATGTGGTTTTCGGTTTTCTCTCTTCTAATCTTTTCACTCTTACGTAGCCCCCTGCACATCAGTGGCGTTACCGCCTTGGTCGGGGTGATATGATTAAAATATATATATATATATATATATATATATATATATATATATATATATTGAGTGCTGGAAAAATTAAATAAAAAAAGGAATAAAATGTTCTTTGTGGATCATGTATATATATATATATATATATATACGATCCACAAAGAAAATTTTATTCCTTTTTTATTTAATTTTTCCAGCACTCAAATATATTTCCTTTTTAGTGGAGATAAATAGTGTAAAATAGATGATAAATAATTTTTGACTTTCCAAGCACTTTCAGCCACTTCACTGTCCATTTTTAAGGAAATTATGTTCTAGCAAAAAAGACATGAAAGTATACTGGAAAAATTAAATAAAATAAATTGTCGGTCATTTTTAACGAAACACGTTTAAAAGAAAGATTACTTCCCAAATATTCATTAATATATATATATATAGTCACCCGCAGACAGATCCGTTTCGCTGTATCACAGATCGTCAGTACTATTAGACACCGATTGCTTTTAACCCAGGGTTGAAACCCGACCGAATAGGCGTCAGTCGCCGAATCCACCTCTGGACTATGGGCGCTCGGTAGAAGAGGGCAGACTTTTTAGCGTGTATATTATCATTATACACGCCCAATAGCCAGAGTGCTCTAATTCATTTCTGAACGAGCGATATATATATATATATATATATATATATATGTTTGTGTTTGTGTGTGTGTTCTGTGTGTGTGTGTGTGTGTGTGTGTATCTTAGAAGTAGTAGAAACTAATGGGTTGATAGTCCACTGTTTGTAGTGATTTACCTTATTAAGAGCACTCCATACTTAGTAGAGCATTATATAAGGTTATATTTTCATTATAAGTTTATAATAAACACACACACACACACACACACACACATATATATATATATATATATATATATATATGTGTACGCATCGCTCATTCAGTGAAATGAATTAGAACGCTCTAGCTATTGGGCGCGTATAATGATATGGTCTAAAATGTCTGCCTACTTCCACCGAACGCCCATAGCCCAGGGCGTAGTGTCGCCGACTGACGCCATTTCGGTCGGGTTTCAATCCTGGGTAAAAAAGCGATCGGAGTCTAACCGTACTGATAAGCTGTGATACGGCAAAACAGATCTGTCTGCGGATGACAATATATATATGTAGTATATCGAAGCAGCAAATAATTTTCTAAACATATGCTGTTAAATATGAGACAATGAATGTCTATTATGTTTAATCATGAGCCGTTCTAAACGTCGTATTTTAGCTTTAATTTCAGTTGAAAGTAAAGATTAAAAAAAGCTTAGAAGCAAATCAATAAAAAATTATCCAAATGTTGTAGAATTTTTGTCTTTATTTTCAATTGAAATTAAAGCCAAAATACGACGTTTAGAACGGCTCATGATTAAACATAATAGACATTAATTGTCTCTTATATTTAACAGCATATGTTTAGAATATATATATATATATATATATATATATATATATATATATTATCTATATATTAATGCATGTTTCATTAAATAATATAGACAAGTTTTGTCTATTTATTTTATGCAAAGTTTTTTCATATTTTCTGTTAAGCTTAATAGTATGAAAATTTCCAAGCAACAACAAACTCGTGCATTTAAGACGCTGAAAAACAAGCTAAATTCTAACATTTTTTGACATTTAAAAGAACATGCCTGGTCGCGTACGTAATTCCGGAAAAGCCTAGTTAAAAACACAACTATACTTAAACATGAAAATAATAAACAAAAACTAAAAATTCTCGAAGCTTTATACATAAAACAGTCGAAACCTAACTTGAACAACATAAAATATGAAATCTCCACAAATATCCTTAAATGCCTATAATTAATAACATACTTAATATTTCTTGTTTTCACTCTCGCTTAGTCATGTGTGACGTCACGAGCTGTGATGCGACATTCGCTTCCAGCTTTTTAAATGCACGAGTTTGTTGTTGCCTGGAAATCTTTCATGTAAACAAAAAAAAGTATGTCATAATCGTTTGCCCATGTTTATAATACATAATGTAATTTAATATCTTTGAAAATGGCTTATGTAAGACGAAAGTTTATACTGGATTTTTAAAATACTTATGTATCAATATTGTAATTTTATTTCTTCATTTAATGTTAATGCTATTAAGTATATCAGAGAATATGAAAAAATTGACATAAAATAAATAGACAAAACTTTTCTATATTATTTAATGAAACATACATTAATAAAAAAAATGCTGCCTAAGTACAAACAATATATATATATATATATTTTATATAATATATATATATATATATATATATATATATTTTTAATATATATATATATATATATATATATATATATATATTTATCTAAACTTATTTATAAATGGAACTTTGTATGTGGGTGTGTCTCTGTGTATCCGTTACATATATATATATATATATATATATATAAGGCAAGATGTTTGTGTGTGTGTTTGTTTATCTGGCTGTATGTCTGTATTTTTTCAGTCCTTTTATTTTAGTTTTTGCTTCGGGTTTGGCTCTAAGTAGATATAATTGTAGTTCTTAGTCATGATACCATTTACTCAGAGGACTTATTTAGTCTTCAAAATTCAGTTTACGACGAAGAAATCTTATTTGATATCGATACCAGGAAATGAAAATTTGACTTACATCCATTCATTTTTCTTTCAGTCTACGGTTTCGCTTTAACTGGAAAGAACTATTGCTTTTTAGTCTTTCCTGCCAACGTCCAAAGTGTCTGGGCTCCAGGACCATGGATTAGTTTTAAAGTTTTCATTACACTCGAGCAACGCCGGGCTATACTGCTAGTATATATATATATATATATATATATATATATATATATATATATATATAAGATCTACCACAATGAGAAAATAGTGCCTGATGTCATATAATAGAGCTATTAAGTATATATTAATAAATATACCCGTTTCTTTATCGGTAACACGACTCAGAGTTTCTTGAACAATGCTATCTTCAGGTTGTGAATAAAGACTATGTATATATATATATATATATATATATATATATATATATATATATTAACATGTCACCCCAAGCAAGTCGATAACGCCGCTGATGCGCAGGGGGCTACGTAAGAGTAAAAAAATTAGAAAAGAGAAAGCCGGAAACCACATCCTAAACAGGAAACAAGGGATGAGCCTCTTCACCTGTTCAATAGACGTGGGTGGAGTGTGAACCGGGCAATAGTTTAGTCTATCTACTCCAATTGACAAAAAATAAGGAAAAGAGTGTACAGATCGGAAAAGAAAAAAACCGGAAACCGCATCCTAAATAGGAAACAAGGTATGAGCCTTTTCACCTGTTCAATAGACGTGGGTATATATATATATGGAATTGCTACCATCCAAAGTCTGTTAAACATTAGAATTGTTGAAATATTGTAGATTCAACCGCAAAGCTCTTTGAAATTAGGAAAGCCCGAGAACTTTTCAGCGGCCACACTTCTCGCCCCCTTACTTAACTGTACCTTTTCCAATATAACAACACAAATCGATATTTTGTTCTTATTTTATCCCCTCTATTCTTAAATGAAAGACTTGGAAAAATAATTTTTCATTTTTTTCGACTCCTACATGAAATAAAAATGACAAAAAGAAGAGATCATTCCTATTTTAACGAAACATGCATGTTGCAAAAAATACGAAACTAACTCGAGACATTTTCTTTCTTGCATACTTTTCAATTTTTCTTATTTGGACCGCCATTTTTTCTTTTGACATAAACATCGACACTTTCTTCATTTATTTCATAAAGTTCACTAAGTATGCAACCCACTGATGTTCTTTAATACCGACTGAATTAATAAAGAGAAAATTAAAAAATAAATTACCATGATTCTGATGCGTTTTTTAACGATATAAATACCGTATATATAAATTCATATATGCGCACACATACATGAAGGCGTTCATATAGTGGTTTATTAAACATAGCTTAGCTGTGAGCCGAGTTCGAAATCCAGTCGAATTCATTACTTTCACTTACGTGCTAATACCCGTCGGCAAGGTATGAATCCAACTCTTTTTTATTTTTTATTATGAGTGCTTATTAGGAGGTACTCTTGACTATGGAATTGAGAAATTTGCGAGATTACTTCGAATTCCGATATAGTTCATTACATTCACTAAAGTGCTAATACTCTTGGGAAAGGCATGAATCCAACTCTTCTTTTCTGGTTATTATGTGTGCATTACCGATGGGAATGGCAGGGCTCTACTTTTTCTCTCTCCCCTCAAAACTATTTGTAAATATTACGACAGAGAAGGTCTTACAGCCTTGGCTGGCAACCGGGCTAGGAGAAGGACAATTCTGAATGTTGTGCTCTGTCATGTTATCCTGCCAAGGAAATACCATTGCTACTTTTGCAACATTAGATGTGAAGCCCTTACCACTGTAGAGGGTTTCGGTTTTTAAAAAAGTGTGTTACCAGGTCAAAGGTAGGGAGCACTCAGTAAACCCTGCACCCATTGCTAAGTTGTAACTGATCTAGCGAGACAAGCTTGCCGTTATACACTTTCGAAGTGACGTGATGATATATATTAATTGTCTGTTTCATGCCTTACTCATATAAATATTAATATAAAATAACACAAACCTAAAACCTGAAGCAGGAATTTACACTATAATGTGACACCTTTTGCTCGGGGCTGGCTCGCTGTGACGCCTGTTCTTGTCGACAGTCGTGACGGCACCAGTTGCGACACTGCCCAACGGCTAGCCGGTTGGTTCGGTCGCTGTTGCTGGTCGTGACGATCTCGTTACAAAAGCTTGTTTGCAAGACGTCTATTGCAACAATGGGCCACTGCCCACGTTGTGAATTGATCTCAGAAAGCCGCTTTGTGCAATTTCAGTAGTCGTCTTTCCAACAGACCGGACATTGGTGTACACTTGTGGTTAAAAATAAACACGCCCCCCACACAATTAAATAATGAATAAAGTCGAAGACGCCCCGAGAATTACGAATAAAGTCTTTATAATAAAAAAAAAATTGTTAATTACAAAAAACGGAAAGTACAATTGTCGAACGCCAGTTTACAACGGAGAGAGGATTCGCTTAAAAATATCAGAGCTTTCAATCTTTAAATACGAGTATATTTTCCAAGTTTCGTTAAAAATATCAGAGCTTTTCAATTTCTTTTTAAAGTCTTTTCACGTGTTTTCTATAACCAGAGCTGTCAATTCTCTATGTAACTTTTAAACAACAAAGTTCTTTTGGGTCCTTATCGAAGCTTAACGGAATTTGTCGAATCAGAGGCGGTTAATGTCGGCGACGTGGCAGCGGTGTGTGGAGGTTGGTTTATCCTTGTCGCCTGGAAGCTCTCAACTGATTTTTTTCGCTGAGTCTCTATTTTTATAACCCTCATCAATCCTCTAGGGGGATCTAGCCGACTCGAAGCCTTTAACTAATGAGATCGTTTTTCACCAATTCGATTCGCGGGGGGTGGGGTGCGTGGCTCGACGAATAGAATATGAGCAGCTCACTTCCTTTAAATTACATCATATATTTTCTAATTCCCAAAAATTAATGTTCTCAGGGAACATCTGTTGGAGGACTTTAACCCCGCCTAACCCCATGAAACAAATTCTGACATTTTATTATGACAGTGACCATTTTGTCAAATTTTTGTCAAATTTCCCTCTATCGCGTATCGTATATGAAAAAGAAAATTATAATGAAAAAGAAAGAAAACTATAAATAACTGTAATAATTGCTACAAAAAATTCACAGGTGAAACTGCTAGAAATTTAATTGAAGTTTGTATGAACACAAAAGAGATATTCAGAAAAAAAACACACTCGGTGACTGAATCAGTCATCATTAAATTTAAATGAAATATCAACTTTGATCTCTCTTCTTAATTTCTGTTCTCTTATTATTCTCTCGCCTTAATAATTTTTACCTTTTTCCCATATTTTTTCACACTCAGTAACCCAGCATTTCTCAAACTTCTTCTTCTTCTCCATGTACAAGGCACATAGAAGAATAAGAATCCATCACACACACACACACACACACTATATATATATATATATATATATATATATATATATATATAGATAGATAGATATACTATTGAAATATATATATATATATAATTAATTTTGAAATTTGCGTATGTATATATACGGGCGTAAATTAAACTGTATATGTGTCTGTTTGCCAGTTTATGTGTGTATACTCGTCTATTTGTTCATGTGTGGATGTTTTTTAGATTTATATGTGTGCATTCATTCTTTTCCTCGTTTAATATCTGAATAACTTTATAATAATCTAAATCTAATGATTTGTTAAACTTAGAAGTTAAAATACGCAATAAAAATGAAGTCAATCTAATAGTCGAGTAATAATGTTGATCTCAGTTTAATCAAATATTAATATTAATGACCCCAAAAACTGTTTTTGAGTCTGCTCACATAATCTTCAAATTGAAAGTTACTTTATTCTGATTGGTCCACACTGTCTATGCAACAATGTCTCCCTGATTAAGGGAGTTTTGCTTGTTTTTAACCTTTTAAAACCCTTCAACTTGAAATAAACCTCATCACTTGATAAGACAGAAGAAGTGTCGAAACAAAATAGCTACTTTTGTCGTGATATTATACCATATTCATGTTATAATTTCTGAATATATATATATATATATATATATATATATATATATATATATATATATATAGATATAGATATACTAGTGAAAAAGGAACAAAGAAAAAAATTTTTAGAACGTCCAAAACATTAATTTAAAACAGTGCTCGATATATAATATATACAGCTGTGAATATTTATTATAAATTATATTTTAGAACATGTACAAAAGTTTATATATTCACTACAAATCGTACATTTGTTTCGACATTGAAACTACAATGTCTCCTCAGGTAGTGTGGACAGGAATTTTTTAAAATAAGCAATAAAAAACAATGAATAACTTTTAAATATGTGTGAGAAGTATTTTGAATAGTAAAGTGTATGAATGAGTGTTTGTTAGCGGGTAACGTTAGTTAATATATCTGTACATGTGCATGTTTTTGAAGGAAATATTTGTTGACATTTCCGATTAAAGAGTTGAAAATGTGTGTCATTTGGCAGGATTTTCGTAACAAAATTTTTAACAATGTCTTCTCAGGCGGTATTCACACCACCTGAGGAGACATTGTAGTTTCAATGTCGAAACAAATGTACGATTTGTAGTGGATATATAAAATTTGTACATGTTCTAAAATATATATATATATATATATATATATATATATATTGTGTGTGTGTGTCTGTGTGTGTGTGTGTGTGTGTGTGTGTGTAATCAGTGGGTAAATTGTTGTCATTTTATATTTTTAATTTTGCGCATGCTTATTGTTTGTTTGCTTTTTTATTTTTTGGTTGTAGGGTAAGATCATTTGGGCACCGTCTTCTAGAAAACAGCATTACGGTATGCCGTACTGATTGACAGTCGTTCCGGAAGCTTTAATACGAACATCTCAGAGTGTTTGGGTATCAATCTGAGGACAGTGCACAGTGTTGGGAAAGTGTTGGATAAGTCTGATGGTGATTAGTCACTCTTATTGTTCAGATGAGAAAAGAACTTCGGAATATGTTGATAAAAGCCTTAGAGTAAGTGAATATGTGTATGTGTCTGACGCGTCTTAAACCACTCGACCACGATTGACACCACAGTCTAAACGAAGTCAAATCAAACCTATATAACGTAATTTTCGATTTTACGCAAATAACCATTTCTGCTCTGAAATGTATCGTAATGTCAACAAATGTAAACATACAATGTTACGAAAAATCTCGAAGATTAACGAAATGGTTTTAACAACCGACATATTTAATTTATTTGTTTGAACTTTACTTTTAATAGATACTCCTATTTGAGTTGATATTCTGTTTTTAATCAAACAGTATATTTATTTTTACTGACTTGATTATTTACGAAAGATTTTGTTACGAAAATCCTGTCGAATGACACACATTTTCAAATCTTTAATCGGAAATGTCAACAAATATTTCCTTCAAAAACATGCACATGTACAGATATATTAACTAACGTTACAGACTAACAAACACACACATTCATACATTCAAAATATTTCTCACACATATTTAAAAATTGTTCATTGTTTTATTACACCTAAAATGCGTATTAATACGCATACATATATGTAAACAGACAAGCGTTTCTATACAAACATACACATACAAAATCTTCCACACATAACCATTTGAAATTAAATTATTAGATTGCCCCAAAAGTTCGTAAACACTTGCAAAAAATTGAAATTACTCGCCAAGTAATCTAAGGTTACCAGAAAACACTTGAAAAAAATTAAAATTTTACTCGCATAAACAACAAAAATTATTGCTCAAAATAAAGACCATCATTTTCCAAGAATTTCTGCTATCGATCTGCAAGCTTTTGGATCTGGTCAAAGTACCATTCAGCCGACTTCGAATCAAAGAATTCTTGACACGCTTCCTCGACTTCATCGAACGAGTCGAATCAACGGCCCTTCAAAAAGTGTTGCATTGAGTGAAAAAGGCGGTAATCTGATGGAACACAGTCAGGACAGTAGGCTGGATGTGGCAGAACCTCAACGCCGTCCAGCTCTTCGAACTTGTCTTTGGTCTTCCTGGCGGTGTGTGGCTTGGCATTGTCCCGCTGGATCAGAGCCGGGTACTTTTGCTTCAACTTTTTGTAGATCCGCTCAAGTTGCTGACAGTAAAGTTTGGCACTGATGGCACGACCATTCCAAACCAACTCAAAATGCACAAATCCTTCAAAGTTCCACCAAACGCACAACATGACTTTCTTGCCGAATCGATCTTGTTTTGGAACCGACAGTGTCTCTTGCCCTTTCTGAACCCATCGCTTGCCTCGATTGTGCTGGACGAGATAGAGCCATTTCGTATAATTAATAATAAATATTCATTGCTTTATTCTTATATTGAGCACTGTTTTAAATTGCAATGATTTTTTTCGTTTCTTATTCATTTGTATATATATATATATATATATTACTCGTCTCGGGTTTTTTCTTTGAGCTACGTACTGGCTTGGTCCAAGTCGCTTTGGTTGATGTTCATGTGCTTAGCTCTTTCTTTTTTTACAACCATTTTTTCTTTCCGCGTCGGTTTTTCGAAACGAGTATAGTGATAAGTTTGCATTTATATATATATATATACATATATATATATATATATATATGAAATATCACTTTGTAAAGTCGCAGAAACAAGAATAATAACGGTTTCGAACAATACAGTGCCAGACACTTATTCTATCAACGCTAATTATATTTCGCTGCCTCCCCTCTTCTGGGTTCCTTTGCGTCTTAAGGCAGACTCTCCGACAATGTCAAGAGTGGCGTCTTCGAGATGATAATTATATTTAGCTGCCCCCCCCCCCCACTGAAGCAAGATGTTGCACAAGGTCTTTTTAGTGTGGGTAATCCGAGCCAAAGAGCTCAAGGGAAATTAACTGTCTACTCTTTACCAGACGAGTTTCTACGCTTCGGTGTAGTCTTGTCTGGGTTTCACTTTGCCAAAAGGCAACGAGTCCGACAATATCAGGAGTAGCGTCTAGGAGACACTAATAACCGAAAGCTTATTATATACCCATCCATATACTGTTTTTATACGTCACGTGATCTCAGCAAAAAGATAACTTTAATTAATTAAAAACGAGGTCAGCTTTGTTTGCTCTCTGGAGATCAGTGTTCAAAACTAAATGTCGGTAAAGATACTTTATTCTTATACTACATTCACATATTATCTCTTTTGAGATTACTTCCTCTGGAATCAGTATTTCTTCAGCTTTGGTTTAATATTTTTGAATTTCCGTTGCTATTTTTTTTTCTCTTACTATAAACTCTTGGTTCAATTATTTTTAATTGCGTGGATCTGTCGAACATATCATGCAAGATTTCTATAGGTACCTCTTTTCGGAGACTTTTTAAATCAATGAATTTGTGTTTTAACTGATTAGGCAAAAATTTATCATTAAAGTGGTAGTCGATGATAGAAACTCCATTTTATAATTATAGTTCAATAGGATATTTCTCCAGCGTTGCTGTCTATTTGCTGTATGTGAAGGAACGCCTTATTCAATAAATATATGAAAAGCACTGGACGATGGTCTGTCTGTAATATGAATTCTCTACGATCTATGAATTTATGAAACATTTTTATGAAACATATGATGTCCAATGATTTCTTTTCAGTCTGACTGTAGCTTTTTTCAGCTACAACTAATGATATTGAAGCGTGAGCTATTGGTTTAGTCTTTCCGTCCTCATATTTGTGTAATATCACCGCTCCAATACCTGAATCACTTTCATCTGATGCAACTACAATTTTTAATTTAGTGTCAAAATGATCTGGTGTCAAGTCCGATGTTAACACTTTCTTGGTCTCTTCGAATGTACTTTGACATCAATCTGCCCAGTTCTATTTCACATCTTTCTTTAGATGGTTATTCAAGGGTGACTTTAATTAATGCATGCTTGTTATCTATATATATATATATATATATATATATATATATATATATATATATATAAATAGCAGTTTAGCCCGGCGTTGCTCGAGTGTAATGAAAGCTTTAAAACTAATCCATGGTCCTGGAGCTCAGACTCTTTGGACGTTGGCACCAAAGACTAAAAAGCAATAGTTGTTTCCAGTTAAAGCAAAACCGTAGACTGAAAGAAAAATGAATGGATGTAAGTCAAATTTTGATTTCCTGGTATCAATATCAAAAAGTTTTTTTCGTAAGAAACGGAATTTTGAAGGCTAAATAACTCCTCTCAGTAAATGGTATCATGGCTGAGACTAAGAGCTACAATTATACCTACTTAGAGCCAAACCCGAAGCAAAAACTAAAGTAAAAGGGTTGAAAACAATACAGACATACAGGCAGATAAACAGACACACACACAACCATCTTGCCTTATATATATATATATGTATTATCGATTTTCTGCACTATTGTAAGAACTGAAACCTTGACATTTGATTAAAATCGGACCACTCCTTCTATAACCCGATTTTTTCGATTATCAATTTTCGATATTTATTGGTGGTACCTCGACACAAAATCTAGCTAAGAATACTTGCAGATCCATATAGTACAACTGTGTAAGTCTTCAAGAAAATCGGTTCAGCCGTTTCGGAGTCTATAGGTAATGGACACACACACAAACACAGACAATGTTCCATTTATAAATAAGTTTTATATATATATATATATATATATATATATATATATATATATATATATATATCTGATAGTAATTAACAAACATTAAAAACTCATGTAATTTTATTACATATGTTGAAGCGAACATGTCTTTTATACGCTCTGAAAATCCGGTTGTCTACCGTTTTAAACGATAATTATTCCAAGATATATCATTCTGGACATAAACAATTCGCATTTTTCCTCACTAATCTTAAAACCGTATCTTTTAATTCTCTCAAATTTCATTTCGAGTCTCACTTTTAATACGTCAGTCATTTAAGTGCCATACGTGATACACGCTTGGGCGATCATGTCTCTGACTTGACTGAAAATTATCCCGCAGTAGGTTGTTAGCCAAGGCTATAGAACCCAATCTGTCCTGTTACTTGACTCATGGCTAGAGGGGAAAGAGATGTATTATATTATTAAGTAGTAATTAGTGGGGGACCAGTTTAGTACTTCATAACAATAGAAAAATTTTCTCCCACTTTATGTCTAGTAGAAGTTTTAATTATGTTTCCAACTCTTATATTCAGTCAGTCAGTTAAGTGCCATACGTGATACCTTTGGGTGATCATGTCTCGAAAGAGCCATGACTGACTTTGCAGAAGATTATCCTGCACTAGTTTGCCATTGCTTTTTGCGGTAGACTGGTTGCCAGCCAAGGCTATAGAACCCAATATCTTCTATTATTTAACCCATAACTGCAGAGAAGACACGGATTATGTCTTTTCCCAAGGTTATTTGTGCGTAAGTGAATGCCATGAATTCAACTGGAATTCGAACTCGGCTTTCCGATTTGTCGTTTGAAGCCGATAACAACTGCACCATAAGTACATCATTTAAATATGCTTGTGCACTATACAAACGGGCAAGCATCGTACTCGTAAAACTGTTGGAATATGCTTGGTGCTTCCTTTATACCGAAAGGAAGTCAGTTAAATTTGTGTAGCCCTCTATGGGTGTTAATTGTTAATAATTTTAAGCCCAATTAGTCTACTAGTACTTGTAGGTAAGCGTCCAATATGACGACTTTTTTTGTTTTTTTCTGAGAAAAAATGTTACAGATGAATTCACCCAAAAAGTCCAAACTCTTTCCTGAAACTATTAGAAATCAATAAAGTGGATTTACTCATTTTTCTTTGTGTCTGCTCATCTATGATATCAGATCCTGTATCCAGTTGTAATTTTATTTTTACATTATTTCCGCAAAAATAAATTTCTTCTGTAACAAGTACTTTGTGTCGTATCCTTCCACATTTGTAGCATGTTTTGTTCTTGAAAAAAAAAAAAATTTCTTTTAAAATGCTTACCTTCTCAACTGTGGCAAGTATTAGGGACGGTTATCATCTTTTGTTAATTTTATGTTAGGAATTGAAAAAAGTCTATAGTCTTTTTTCATAGATTGCCGAACGCTATGGAATTGTGAAATGTTTCTTCTCTCAATTTTTTGCGGTATCGTTTTTTAGAGTTAAAATACGTTGACACTCTTTCGCTATTATCTTGAGAGTTAATTTGGGTTCCATTTTTAATTTAGCAATTATCTTGGATTTTATTTTTTTTCGTGATTAGATGTTAAGCCCTGTACGAACATGAGACATTTAAATAAATCCGGAGTTAATTCATTTAACTTGAACTTCTCGTATTCTCGATTCACGACTCCTGCATAAGTGAAAAAACTTTCGTTGTCGCACTTTACTAAGTTAAGTCATTGCCATCATGTAATAAATAATGAACTCCTATCGCCAAAATTTTTTGAGAGCATTACATATCTGTCAAAATTTAACTCACTTGTTTTTTTTTTTGTTTTTTTATTACATGATTTTCAGGTTTAGCAGAGAACTCTTTTTTAATAATAAATGAAATTTCTTTTTCATCATTCCAATACGAACAATCCTTTTTGAAGGTCCCTTCGTATCGTCTACAAGAAGGTGAAAAGTTAACACTTCGTCTGGATTATATCAAAATTCGCTAAATGAATTAGAAACAGCATCTAAAGTGAATAAATCTGAAGTTTTTTCTTCCGAAGTTTTAGTAAATATTTCAAAACACCTTGTTGTTGTAATTGTAATAGCTGTTCATGTTGATATTTTTGTTGCTGCAATTGTTGTTCTGTTGTAGTTTTTGTTGCTGCAAATGTTGTTCTTGTTGTTTTTCTAACGTCAACATTTGAATCATAATAGATTTTAGTTCTTCTATTTTGCTGTACTCCACTGAAAATTTGTAAATGAATTCTTGGGTATTGCTCTGTAGTCCTGCGAATATGACGTCTTTTTGGTGAAGTGGAAATTACTATTGACTATTATGACGTGTAGGATACGTATGTTTTCTCTTTCTTTGTGTAAGTCGAACGAATACTAGTCGCCACTTTTGTAAAATCACAAATACAAGAATAATAAGGCTTTCTAAAAATTCTATGTCAGACACTTATTCTTCTAAACGTTAATGGTATTTAGCTGCCTCCACATTGAGGCGGATGTGGCACAAGACCCTTTTAATATGATAAATTCGAGCCCTTAAGCTCGGGTAAAGATTTATTGCCCATGTTTCCCCACACCCAGATGAGACTCTGCCCTTCGGTGGAGCGTGGTCTGGGTTCTTCTCAACCAGAAAGAAGATAGCCCGACAATGTTAGACTAGCGCCTTCTCAGCGCTAATCACCGAATACTTATTATATAGCCATAAATATACTGTTTTTATACGTTACGTGAGCTCAGCAGCGTGATACATCTAATTATTCCAAGACGAAGTCGACTGTGTTTGCTCTCTGGAGATCCGCATTCAAAACTAAATGGCAGCGGCACTTTATTTCTGCATGATATATGATATGATATGATATGATATATATATATATATATATATATATATATATATATATATATATATAATCTTCACTGAACGACGAGATAATTATTGCAAAATAAATAAAAATATTAGGTACTGACAAAGAACAAACAGGCGGCAAGAGATTTTATAATTGTTAGTAAATTTTAATAACTGGTACTAAAGAAAATGAACTGAGAAGACGCTGCTTCGTTATTTTCTCTCTCCATGAACGTGACAGAAAAGAAAATACACACACACACACATATATATATATATATATATATATATATATATATATAAAATTCCGAATTCTGTATTCGTTGCATAGCTATTTCAGCGAGAAAATACTCGCAGCTTCAGCAACGATCAAAAACAATAATGTATGAATTCAAATATGTTAAAACTGCACATACCAGAAGGATCCTAAAAACATATCCATACATAGGAACTTACAAAAACCAAGGAAGATGAATTAAGAAAGAAGATTTTTAAAATTTGTCGTCTAGACATGAAAAACAGAGGGCCAGAGACAGAGATTCATGATTCGAAATAAGAAATTATTTAGATTACGTCTGTATTAAAGAATCAAAACTCAAAATTTTACCAGGTCACAAGAACTAGAAGTGGTGGGTGGGAAGGGAAAAAGAAAGGACAAATGGGGTAGAAAGGGGAAAACGTAACGAAGAAATAAGAAATGAAAAAATATTCAGTAGCCAAGGTGACAAGGCCTTCAGATGGTGAAACGAAGGGAAAGTTGTATATATAAAAAGAAAAAGAAACAGGAGGAAAGAATAAAGACCATAAATTAAACATGTATTAAAATTTTAACAAAACATTTGTTTTAAAATAATAATTATACAGCTGGACTATTGTAGATCGTTCAAAATATATATACATACATACATATATATATATATATATATATATATATATATATACACGCATATATATATATATACATACACATTTACACATAATTAAAAACATATACATACTCACATAACCACACACACATATATATATATATATATATATATACACACACATTTACACACAATCCACCATATATACAAATATATACATACCTACATACAAAATACACACCTATGTACATATACACACATATACTTATACTCATATATACAGATACATATATACTATTATATACGAACACCAACTCTGTAAATAGATAATATTATTTACATCAAGCCCTGCTCCTGGATTATTTTTAATATCCATAAAATTAATATTAATAGGATCTGATTTTTGGGATTTCACCTATAATGTGAATTTCATATATATATATATATATTAGCAAGGAATAATTGTTTTCTTTTCGATGACATACTAAAAACTAAGACAAAAAGACATGTCATCGATAATTTTTATAAGGTTAAGTCATAAGTAGTTAAAAATGTCCAATTTATTTACGACTACCTTACATTGGAACAGATGGTGAGGTTTTTGCTAGGCGAATTTCTTAGTCTGTTGGCAATTTCAAAACTCGACCCCCATAAGGCGTGTGGAGACGATGGAATCCCGGTGATAGTCCTTAAGAGGTGTGTCCCTGAACTTTCCCCTGTCCTCTCTAAACTGTTTAACTACTGCCTTTCTGCTTCCTGCTTTCCTGCATGCTGGAAATTCTCCTCAGTCGTTCCTGTCTTTAAGAACTGTGGTGAACCCTCGGACCCATCCAACTATCGCCCGATCAGTCTTCTACCAATATTCGGGAAAGTGTTCGAGGCTATAATAAATGCTGAAATAGTTCATCATCTCACCGCCCACAAACTGTTCTCCGACAGGCAATATGGATTCCGATTTGACAGGTCCACAGCCGACCTGCTAACTACTGTAACGGAGTACATGCTACAGGCCCTTGATGAGTCTGACGAGGCTCGCGCGGTTGCTCTGGATATCTCCAAGGCTTTCGACAGGGTTTGGCACCCTGGCCTCCTATGCAAACTACGCGGTTATGGTATTACCGGTCGCCTGCTTGACCTAATCCAATCTTTCTTAAATAACCGCAAAATGAAGGTCGTTCTGAATGGGCGTGCCTCTTCGTCCTACAGCACGAATGCTGGTGTCCCACAAGGCTCTATCCTGGGCCCAACGCTCTTCCTTATTTTCATCAACGACCTCCCAGATGAGATCAGGTCCCAAGTAGGCATCTACGCAGATGACACTACAATATACTCCCGCTCCAGTAAGAAACCTGTCGTGGCGGACAGACAAAATCTCGCTGCTGACCTTGAGCGGGATCTACACTCTGTGGTGAACTGGGGCAAGAAGTGGCTTGTCAACTTCAATTCCTCGAAGACCAAGCTGTTGTCTGTCAACCATTACAGGCAACCTCTTCTGCCTCCCATAAGCATGGACCAGATGATTCTCCCGGAGAGTAATACACTACGCCTCCTCGGACTTACCCTGTCCTCAGACCTCAAATGGAAGCACTATATTGAATCCATAGCAAAATCTACTGCTAAGAAGATTGGGTCACTATGTCGATCCAGGATGTTTTTTCCACCTGAATCCATCCTGCATATATACAAGTCAACCATCCGTCCGTGCATGGAGTACTGCTGCCATTTATGGTCAGGTGCCCCTGCCGTTCTCCTCAGTGTTCTCGACAAGCTCCAAAGGAGAGTCTGTAATGTGATAGGTTCTGATCTGGCGACTCGTCTGCAGCCACTTTCCCATCGTCGAAATGTGGCCTCCCTCTGTCTCTTCTATAAATACCTTCATGGCTTCTGCTCGGATGAGCTTAAGTCACTGATGCCTCCTCAACAGGTGTTTACCCGTTCAACCAGACTGGCAACTGGGTCCCACCCATTCACAGTCAGGTTAGCCAAACGCAGACGACAATTCTACTCCAGCAGCTTCCTCTCTCGCACTTCCCGCCTGTGGAACTCACTCCCGTATTCTTGCTTTCCTGACGGCTACGACCTCCAGAAATTTAAAAGCAAAGTTAATACTCACCTACTAACCACTGGCCTCTAGCTCTCTCCCCTCCCCTGTATAACCTTCCCTTTCTCTCCGCCCATGTACCTGTCATTGCACCTGCTTTCTCAGTTTTCTATTGTTCCTTTCTAACTAGCTTGTACTCCTCACTCTTTTCTAATTAATCTTTCTACATTTATGTAACCCCCTGCACATCAGTGGCGTTTCTGCCTTGCTCGGGGTGAAATGATTAAAAAAAAAAAAAAAAAAAAAAAAAAAAGTGTAATTTTTCTGCCAATGTTCATGTAATATTTTTTACACGGCAAATTCTTTCCTCCATTCGTAAGAATGTTTAACCTCCACTTCATATTAGTTCTGTTATTTACAAATTTCAGTGTAGTTGCGGATGCGACTACATAGGTAGAACATCCCAGCGTTTGGATCAAAGAGTTAAACAGCATTTACCTCCCAGAAGTTTGAACTCAGCCGCAAGTAGTAGTCAACTTTTGAACATTTCCGGGTCTTAAACTGCACAGCATGCTATTAATAGCAGGAATTGTGATGTTGGATCGAGTGGTGAGAACTTTACAATTTTATCAAGGTCTCACTCACTCTTTCATCTGAGGGTGCTAGAGACCATATCCATCAGATCCCGAAGGCCTTTTCTCTGTAAGCAGAGAGAATGCCTATTGTCTCTGAGTGTGATTCGGCTCTAGTTTTTCTTGAATTTTTTTTTCCCTCAATTCTCATTTTATCTTTTAATCACGATTTAGAAAATCCCGGAAATTAAAAACTTGATAAGGTCTGGACGAAATCGGTTGTTTTGTTGTCTTAGTGTTTAGTATGTCATCGAAAATCCAGATATTCTATGCTATTATAAAATCTTGCCCTGTGAAGAATCTTTTCAAAGATATGTATATATATCTGCCTGCGATGACTATTTACGTTCTCACACTCTGACTGAGCACTCTGTAAGAATGGTGGATTTTGAAAAAAAATAGTTCCTCTAGCACTTACGCATCGCTCATTCAGTAATGAATTAGAGCACTCTAACTACTGGCGTATGATACATCATACGCTAAAAGTCTGCCTCCTTCTACCGAGCGACCATAGCTCAGAGGTAGAATCGCCGACTTACGCTAGTTTTGTCGGGTTTCAATTCTTGGTAAAATCAATCGGTTGTCTAAACGTACTAATGAGATGCAAGCAGATCTGTCTGCGGGTGACAATATATATATATATATATATATACTACCGGCCATAATTTTTAGGCCTCCACAGTTTTTTAAAAGAAATTATGTATTTCATGCTATATTTAAGTGGCTAATTCTAAATGAAAATAGAATGGTTCTTTTGTTATTATTACATTGCAAAATTTTACAAGGCAAGGAAGCAAAGATGAACTCGTCCAAATCACCCCAAATTTTCTTCATTCTTTCATTGATGAAATTGCAATATAAGTAATTAGTATATATTAAGAAATTCATTTGATGCACATGTTATTGTGCAGTATTAACAAATAAACCATTCTATTTTCATTTACAATTATTCACTTGGCAATAAATACTAAAAATAGTATGAAATACATCACTTTTTTAAAACACTGGGGTTGCCTAATAATCCTGGCCGCTAGTGTATATATATATATATATATATATATATATATATACGCTCTCACACCCTGATTGAGCACTCTGGAAAAATAGTAGACTCTGATAAACAGTAGCTACTCTGGTGTGTACGCATCGCTCACTCAGTGAAATGAATTAGAGCGCTCTAGCTATTGGGAGCGTATTATGATATGCGCTAAAAAGTTTGCATACTTCCACCGAACGTAGCCCAGGGGTAGAGTCGCCGACTGACGCTATTTCGGTCGGGTTTCAATCCGGAGTAAAAAAGCAATCGGAGTCTAACCGTACTGATGAGCTGTGATACGGCGAAACCGATCTGTCTGCGGATGAAAATATATATATATATATATATATATATATATATAACCAACTGTCTTTATTATAAAGTAGGGGTTGGTTTAAAATTTGCTCTACTTATAGTGTTATTGTTGCTCACTAAAGTTAGGCGAGCTTCGAAATATATAAAAAGCGTGGCAATAAGTACACTCATAATCATATTAATAATTAACACTGCATGGTGATGATAAGTTTTACGACTGAAAGTAATCTTTAGACTAAGCCAATTTTATAGTTATTGAGACAGAATTATTGGACGATTATTTGGATAGAGTTCGCCTTGCATCACTCCTATCCTACAGAAACACAGCGACCAAACCTGATTATTTGAGATTAAAATATCTACAAATGGCTCAATGAAACAATCTCTTTAAAATATTTCATTATTTCCAATTTTAGTTCCAATTTTATTTCATCATTTTATTCACTTTTCTTCGTTGTTCTTTCTTTCTTTCTTTCAAGTGATTCAATTCTCTTTAACCTGCAGTTTCTTTTGTACGTTTTCATTCTTCCTCTTCTTCTTCTTCTTCGTCCTTCTCTTCCTCTTCTTCTTTTTCTTCTTCCTCCTCCTCCTCATTTTCTTCTTCTTCTTCCTCTTGTTTTTCTTTCTTCTTCTCCTCCTCCTCCTCCTCTTCTTTTTTTCTTCTTCTTCTTCTTTCTACTCACCATGATTACTTTATTGTTATTTCTCCTGCCCATTTGTTCTTTCTTTATTTTCATTATTAGTCTTCTGCCATATTATCTTTTACTAATTTCTTCTTCCGTTGAAGAACTGGATCAAAAGTCAAAGATTTTACTGACTTCATATTGACCAGATTCCTGGTAAAAATGTCACCAACCTTTGTTTGTCTTCAGGCGTCTCAACTCATTATTTAATAACGAATAATGAGGTTTTGGAAAGGATGGAAACGATAAGGAAATTAATATTGAGCATCAGGAAGAGACAGCTAAATTCCTGGGACATGCAAGGAGGGCTTGGAGAACCTGATACTAAACACGCCAGATAAAGAGGAGAGACAGGTGAAAAAAGCGTGTAACATACGTTTGTGGTTTGCCACTGCGCCCTTTACGATTTGTCGAACTTAGCGAGCATCAGTGGTACATAACTACTTAGAACCTGGTCTAGGATTGTAGGATGTTCATTTAATTACAGTTGGTAGCATCGAAACAGTACGAAGGATTCCCAACTAAGACTGGTAGCACTTTTAAATAACCCCACCCCATCCCATCCCGAAGGCTCGCAGTCAGAATATTTGCATATCACACTTATTACAAACGCTTTTTATTGAAGAAAAGAAAATAGCTGGTGTGATTATAGGGTAGAGGACACCTTCTTCTTTGAATATTATAACTGAAGAAGATCGTAAGACACAATGACCGAAACGTCGTGATAGTTATAGCAATATGGATACATTGGTCGGACTGCAAATAAAGCAAATTGCAATCGGAAATTGTAATTGAAATTGTAATCGGAGATAAGTTCATACTGGTCATTTTGTTTGCAATCTACAGGTAGAAATTAAATTTATTGTATTTGAAAATTTATTAAACTTGAAAATATATTTCAACTTAGATTTATTAATGGAACTGTTGTGGATTCCGGAAATGGGAACCGTACAAAATAAATGAACAACAATCAGAATTGGAGATAGAAAAATAAGTCTATTAACGTAAAAGATACAAACTTGAACGTAGGTTAATAATACAGGAATCGTAGTTTGTTTGAAGTATATATACAAGTATCTGAAGTGAAGCTGTAGTATGTTTAGTATGTCCACGTCGGAAGCTGACAGGTGCTTTGTGATAATCTTCCTGCTGAGTGGAGCTCAGAGCAACTATGAACTACTGATGCTGTATTCTTCGTGAAACCTCGAGATCTTTCGGTATCTCTCGGTATTTTACGGATCTCTCTCGAAGCAGGAGTATATGTATACTCTAGACGAGTATATTATCATGGAGAAAATGGGGAAATCCTAAAACATGAACAGCAGATCTCTTTTTCTGTCATATTGAATCCTGTTCACTTCCTATTTTGAATACCTCCCGAAACCCTGCCTCTTATCACACTGTAACCCACTGCGCAGTAGCGACAACGCCACCTTGATTATTGTGAAATGATTAAAAAAAAAACTAGCTGAAATCCCTAGATCATTTGTTAATGTATTTGTTTCTACGATTGTCAGTCAGTTAAGTGCCATACGTGATACACGCTATGGGCGATCATGTCTCGAAAAAGACATGACGGACTGGGCAAAAGATTATCCTGCAGTAGGTTGCCATTGCTTTCTGCGGTAGAGTGGTTGCCAGCCAAGGCTATAGAACACAATCCGTCCTGACATTTAACTTATAGCTTGAGGAAGAAGAGATAGATTATATTACATTATTATATTAAGTATAATATATATTACCTCATAGCAATATAAAACCGATCCCCCACTTTATGCCCAGTAGAAGTTTTAATTATGTTTCCAACTATTATATTCAGTCAGTCAGTTAAGTGCCATACGTGATACACGTTTTGTGTGATCATGTCTCGAAAGAGACATGACTGACTGGGCAGAAGATTATCCCGCAGTAGGTTGCCATTGCTTTCTGCGGTAGACTGGTTGCCGACCAAGGCTATAGAACCCAGTGTCCTGCTATTTGACCCATACCTGGAGAGAAGAGACGGATTAATACCTTTCCCAAGGGTATTTGTGCGTAAGTGAATGCAAGGAATTTAACTGGAATTCGAACTCGGTTACTCGATTTGTCGTTCGATTTCGATTGTAGAAAACCTAATAAAAATGCTATTTATGATTTTCCTTTCATCAGATATTTATTTTCAGCGTTTTTAGCTGTTCCATGCGAAAGTGCTTAATGCTATATATATTAAATCTAAACAACATTCCTTCTATAAACAGAAAGAATGGTAGCGTTGTCTTAATGTAATTTGTCTGTGAGTCATATTGCTGATTCTCAGGGTTTTGTTTTTCTTCTTATTTTTACTCGGAGAGCACGTATTTGAACGTTTTGTCTTCGATTGAGTTCTGATGAGCGAGGAGCGATAATCTATTAACCTTATTAATTGTTTCTGTTTTATTATATTTTTTCGTATATCTTTTGATTCAACACTTTACGGCAAGTTATATTTCTTCTCTTCAGGTTTCTTTTAATATATTTGCCTACATTATGTGAATAAATATTTCTTATAATGTGTTTTTTTAAAACCATAATAAAGAAACAAACTCAGCATGAGATGGAAAATAAGAATCAGAAAACGGAAGATGGAAATCTGTCACATATCTCACATTTTCGGATTATGTATTTTGTTCGAGAATAATCGACTGGCGAAGATTGAATTCGTTCTGTTATGGAAAATGTTTTTGTTTTTTGTTTTTATAAAAACCAAATATTTGCATACCTTACTTATTTTTATGATATATTATTCGAAAACACGTCCAACAAACATTTCAGGCGTTCAATATTGGAATCTAATCCTGCCCAATTCCCCCTTCCATAAAAAAAAAATGAACGCGTCTAGTCTATATACAAATTTCTTTTTGTGATTCCAGTATTTAGTGTCGAGACTTACCGCCTTTCATTCTATTTTACTTTCCCAATCTGGGATCAATGTCCATTTACTATGCAGAAGCTCATTTCCATACATAAGGCTCCAATCAGTATTCGGAACAGTTACACGTGAACACGCAATGGCCATTTTTCGGTTTGCCTCATTGTTCTTACATAACGCACTAAGGAGACGGGGAAAATCAGAAGCACGTAAAAGATTAAATAAGCACCGAATGTTGTATAAAGTTAAGAAAGTTAATGTAGCATTTGGCTGTTTTTGTTTAGCGACATATCAATCACTATGGGTTAAAAGAGCGAATGCGGATAGAAAAGATGAGTTTCTCGAGGCTATTGCCGCGTAGGTGAATAAAACAGACCCGGCTGAAATTCGAACTCGGTTTTTTGATTAACAATTGCGAGCCTTTATCCATTTTACTGCCCGCACAACCAAGTTCCTGTTATTCCCAATCAATCACCAGACTGGATGCTGATTTGTGGCTATAGAGAGCTGCTTAATGTTTCTTGTATTCGCCCTTGTGTCAGACTTAACCGAACTCCCTACAGCTTACAGGATTTATGCAGAATTATCATCAGAAGGTTTTCATCAGAAGATTGGTTGTCGACAGGCTGGAATATGTGGAATTATGTGGAATAGTGTAAGAACAAAATATACATTTTGCATTTAAAACAGAAATTTATTAAAAGAAAAAATAACACAAGTTGTAGAAGTTAATGTTCAATTAGAAACATTATTAACAAGTTAAGGGTAGAGTTCGTGTTCAATGATAAAGTTATGAATATCAAGACTTGTAGAAAAAGTTCGTAGTAGTAATTGTTGAAAGAGTATATGCGAACGTACGTATGTATGTATTCAGTGGGAATGTCTTTGGATAGGGAAGTAGAAGTAAAAGGAATCAGCAGAAGGAAAGAGAAAGAGAACAAATGTCCTGGTTAGCTTGAAGTTTCTCTCGTTACATTTTAACTTGTCTTTGCAGTTTCCATGTGTGCCTGACTGTCTTTTAAAGAATTCACAGATTTTTGCACTTGCTCGCGAAGTCCTCAATTCTTGTAAGTCGCTCTCATTGTTCAAGAATTTAAATGCAGTGTCAATTGCCATCTTTTATCTCCTTGACTCACATCCTTTCCATGACAACCCTTGTATGATGTTCTTCTTTTTTTCCGCTCCACTCTCATGCAGCTCTCTTCACACCTGTATTCTCATCCTTTTTTATACTCATTCTCTGACTCCTCTGTAACTTGTTCCTCTTTCTTATCACTCAACTCTTCTGTAACCCCCTGTGCACTAGTGGCAGTACTGTCTTGCTTGGGGTGAAATGATTATAAAAAGAAAAAATTTATAAACAAAACACTTTCTTCAGCACCTGAGATGTTCAAAGCAGTGATGTCATCTACACATTTCCAAAAACAACTATCAACATACAGGCATCTCATGCTGGAGCTTGGAATTGTGGAGCTCAATTTGATAAAATTAGTCAAATAGGCTTAAAACTGGCCATGCAGGCATCAACAGGATTATGCTGACAGACAGAAAAGAAAAAAAAATAATTACCGATAAAATACTAAAACTTTCTAATTGCAATACTCATTTAATAGAGTAGAGGTTTATCCCCTGTTTCTTGTTTAAGATTGAGCTTTCAGTTTTAAATACCAAACAACTGGTTTTCACACCTGAAAGTAATCAAGTTTAATAGTTGAAATATTCCCAAAAATACTTACCTTGGCTTTTTTCACTAAATCTAAACGTTTCCCTCCAACTTTTCTCATTGTGAAATAATTAAGTAGAGCAGGCAAGAGCAAATACCTGGAAAAAAAAATTTAGATAGAAATGGGATTCATTCAAAAAGGATTGAATTTAAAATGACATTTTTGAAAAGTTTAATATATGGCCAGCCAAAAATAAAAGTGTCAAAAGAACCTTTCTCTCTTGACATCACTAGCACTTTGTACTCTCTCGGCAATATTTGTTTCAAAAAGTGGTTTTAGAATTTTAATGAAATCGATTTATTAACAACAAAAATGATAAACAGTATTTATTCAGTCGTTTGAAATTGGGTGATCATATCTTAAGTGCCACTCAAATGTGACCGTAACTTCTACCCCCTGTGCAACAGTGGCAGTACTGCCTTGCTTGAGGTGAAATAATTAAAAAAAAATAGATACAAATGGGCAGAAGACAAGGATCTGTCATTTCACCGGATCTATTCAATTTGTACAGCGAGACTATTCTGAGGACCCCAGAGGTTATGCCAGGATTCGTCATCGGCGGTCACCACCTGAACAAGATAAGATGCTAACATGATACAGTGTTGATAACCGACACGGATAGAAAACTATAAGACCTCTTAAAAGGGTAGATGAAGAAAGTCAAATGAAAGGACTATAAATAAATTACAAGAAAACCAAATTTATAGTCATCAGCTAACGGAGGAACCCGAATTGCCAATTACAGGTTGGGAATACTAAAATAAAGCAGGTACTAAAATCTAAGTACTTGGTAAATGTTCTAACGGAAGACGAAAAGTGCGACACTGATATCCGAAAGCAAATTAGCATGGCGAAGGACGCATTCCGAAGTTGAGCAGAGTATTAAAAGAAAATTACATTTCGCTAGAAGCAAAGAGAGTACTGGATTGCTATGTGATGTCTGTTTTTCAATATGGCAGCAAATGTTGTACAATATCATCAAAGATGAATAAAAGAAACTTGAAGTAGCTGAAATATAGTTCTACAGAAGGATGCTGCGGACTTCATAGATCGAGCATCTGAGTAATGATGGGGTTTTGTAATGGACGGAAACTAAAAGAAAATTAATATTGAGCATCAGGAAGAGGCAGCTAAAGTTCCTGAGATATGCAATGAGGAAAGAAGGCTTAGAGAATCTGATACTCACAGGTTAGTTGGAGGAAAAGAGAGACAGGGGAAAGCAGCGGATAGCATATTTGACGGGCCTGAGCAGGAAGGAGGCAGAGCGGAGTTTGGTTGGAGTAACAAGAAAAAGCGATAGGGAGACGTGGAGAGGCATGATCACCTACGTCCTGAAGAGACATAGAAGAAGAAGAAGAAGAAGAAGAAGAAGAAGAAGAAGAAGAAGAAGAAGAAGAAGAAGAAGAATACTGCATGTCCAAAAAGTAACCAACAAATTTAAAATATTAATGCCCACATGCTTTTAGTTCTGAAAATATTTTATACCAAATAAAAATTCAAATATGAAAAATATATTTGTATTTAATTATGAAAAATTATATGACGTAGGGGGCCTTCATTTTTGGATTCAAACAGACGACCTCTTTTGATAGCACTCTCCATAGCAGGTGTTAATAACCCTGGCTGCAACAGTCAATTGTTTGTACAGATGGCCAATTAAGTGCCCACGTCTACATCTTCCCCGGGCAATCGACTCGATATTTATCGACAAGACCCAACTCGTCGATCACAACAACCAGGCCACGATCGTCCAACTTCTCGCTAGCTCCCCGCCTCTATCTAGCGATTTAGGATGGCATTCCGGTCCCTCACTAAGACTAAGAGCATAGAATCCACCAGAAACGGCCTCAGCTGACGGAAAAACGAGAAGCGCTCCTCCCAATCGTTGGGCGCATAAACCACAACGATCCGAAACTACTGTTCACAGCAATATCGGCCACATTCAACCGGCTCCCCAAACCGACATAGACAATGTCCACCCTCGCATCCAGAGTACGTTTAACCAACAAAAAACACCTCTAGTCTACTGGTCTCAGTATGCTGAATAGGCAACAAATTTGCTAGGCAGCACACAAGCATCAATTTCACAAACAACGTGTGTCTTCTGTATTGAAGCCACATCTACCCCGATAGACAAGAGAGGAAGAAACAGACAGACAGCTTTAGCCCGATTACTGAGGCCCCTCTCATTCAACATGGCTAGCTTGATCTCCATGTTGAAGATGAATCCTTTATTCACAGACTGTTCGGAAATCTGCGGGCGTTAGGTCCTCAAAGGATTGTCCCAGACTACTAATGCCTAGGTCGGACGTAACCTGTACGTACGTCAATGACATGCCGCTAACGTCCGTGGGAAAAGTAAGTTTTAGGGATCTATATAGTGAGGGGTGGAGTAACAATGGGACACGCCCAGAACAAAGTTGTGATAGTTTTCTGAGATAAGGAGAATCAATCTCAGCTATACGAATCTTCGGAAATACCTTCTTTACGTCCTGAATGATTTTCCATGCTTTCATTTCCAGAGACCTCCCCACCATGGTTACCTCAGGCGCCTTTGAGAAATTCTTAGGATCATCAGTTGACAGTCTGTCCACAGATGTCATTTTAACCTGGGGCCTCGAGAGGGACCTTTCTTTGCATCTGCATATCTGATTTACAACTCTCCTCCCACTTCTAAAAAGAGTTTTTGGGGTTTAGGAAGTACTGGAAGAAGATGAGAGAGATACTGGAGTCTTCACGGGAGAATCTTATCGGATTGTTCTTTTTGCATAGGCAAAGCAGGGACGGATTACAACTTAGCTTGACCCATTACTCGTTACGCCCTGCTACGACTGGCTTTTTTTTTACTTTTCGTTCTCCGCCTGTTGCTGCTGCTCCTCATCCCGTTCTCTTTTCATTTATCCGTAGCTTCTATCTCCTGCCCTTCGTCTTGATCTTTCTGTTTTGGCTGTTCTTGTTCTGTAAAAATGTGGTTCTTCAAAAGGATGCTCCGGATGTCATGAATCGAGCATTTGAGCAATGATGAGATTTTGGAAAATATGGAAACGAAAAGGAAATTAAAACTGAGCATCAGGAAGAGACAACGGAAGTTCCTGGGACATGCAATGAGGAAGAAAAGCTTGGAGAACATGATACTAACAGGCCAGATAGAGGGTAAAAGAGACAGAGGAAAGCAGCGGATAACATATTTGAAGGACCTGAGCTGGTGGATGCCAGAATGGGGGGTTGCGTGGTGCAACAGGAGAAAGTGTGCTAAGGGTCATCAGGGATAGGGATACGTGGAGAGCCATGTCCCCTACGTCCTGAAAAGACACGGCACTTAGAAGAAAAAGAAGCGTGAGAATCGCTGATACGAAATAATTACAACTGTAGTATATATATATATATATATATATATATATATATATTCTTCCCTACTCGTAATAATTCTTGCAAAAAATAAAATATGACATTGCTAACATGTAAACACGCGGCAAGAGCTTTCATAACTGGTAGTATTCTGTCTTTCTAGACGTGACAGGATATATATATATTAGTCATCCACATACAAGCCTGTTTCGCAGCTCATCCGTGTGGCTAGACACATCCACTTGCTTCTGGCCGGGATTGAAACTCGACCGATTTGGTGTCAGTCGGAGTCGCTACTCTCTAAGCCATCGACGCATGGTATTATAGAAGGGAAATGTTAACGCGTTGTATATAAGCAGTGTGTATACACGCCAGTCACCGAAAGAACTCAATTCATTTCTGAAGAGTCATGCATATAGCAGAAGTGGAAACTGTTTTTAAAATTTTCTTCTCCAGAGAGCTCAATCGTAATGAGAGCATAACATATTAGTCATCCACATCAAAGCCTGTTTCGCTGTACCACAGCTCATCAGTGTGGCTAGACGCATCCGCTTGCTTCTGGCCAGGTTCGAAACTCGACCGATTTGGTGTCAGTCGGAGTTGCTAATGTGTGTGTGTGTGTGTGTGTGTGTGTGTGTGTGTGTGTGTGTGTATGTGTGCAGATATAGAGAAGAACATAGGCAAATAAAGGGAGAGAAAGAATGGGTAGGGCTAGAACGAAAATAGTGACTTAAAGATAAACTGCATCTAATGATCGTTTCTCAATGATAAACCAACAAAAAATTAACAATTCTGCACATTGTTATTTCTCTCGAGCATTCACATATTTATACTAAAAGCAAAAGGAAAGAGAGAGAGAGAGAGAGAGAGAGAGAGACAGAGAGAGAGAGAAAGAAAAGTAGAATAAAAGTGAGGGAGTGAAAATAAATTAGGCCTGATGATCGTTTCAGCCGTGAAACAGATAGTCTCAAGGAGAAACCAACAAAAAATTAACAATTCTGCAAATTATCATTTCTCTTCGATTGTTCTAACATTCACACTAACGAAAAAAAGAGACAACATAAAATCATCTATAAAACTATTTTAAAGAAAATCTTTTCTCTACAATTTATATATGAACTTCACATGAACAAAAGAATTTTTCTTCCGTGACATTTTATCAGAAACTAATCGTCACAACTTTATTATTTCTTTATATTAAAAAAGTCAAAGGTAAAAATGCGTTGTTTCTCAATTACAAATGTGCAAGTCCGAATAGATATAAAATATCCGTCAAGAAAATAAACTACTTTCCTGATATAAACAAAAATAAAAACACAAATTGTTCTACCGTAACTAAATGCATCCTAAAATTAAAAGCAAAAAAAAAAAAGAAAGAAATTCAAATTAAATTTACCGAAGTTTATTTATTGATAATTTTAATCACTAATATTCGCTTAAGGCGAATATTGGTGATTAAAAAAATAAAATTTTGGGGGATAGCGAGCAAGCGAGAGGCCGGATATTTGCCTTCAGAGGTCCAGAAAAGCAAATAACCAAAACTGGTCTTTGCGCACCTCGGCTCGACGCATAAATTCCGGTGGAAAACCAAAAATAAAAACACAATTAATTTATTCTACGTAACTAGATACATCCTAAAATTAAAAGCAAAAAAAGAAATTCAAATGAAACTTACCGAAGTTCATTTCTTGATAATTTCAATAAATATTTTCAGTTCATTATTTGCTATATAATATTGAAACAATTAACCTGAACCTAAAATTTAACACTGGACCTTAAAAAGTATGTAGCTTATAAATTCGTATCTTAAGGAGATTACATTTCCGATGTCATAGAAAAACAACATTAACTGTTTACATTGGTCCTACAAACATCACACTGATTTCTAGTTGTCTTGTCACATACTGAAACTTAATAAAATTACATTAACGATTGATCATTACATCACAAACAACCAAAAAACATCTATTAGCCTATGCTGAATATTAATGATTAATAAAAAAATACAGATGGTGGTGATACCGAGCAAGCAAGGGGCCGGATGTTAGCAAATGACCAAAATTGGTCTTTGCACACCTAGGCTTGACGCATAAGTTCCAGTGGAAAACCAAAAAATAAAAAGAATATAAAAAGCAATTTCTACCAATCAAAAGGCTCCGCGTCATATCCAACGGATCCGTTCATCACACTCATTCGGAGCCCCTTGGGAAGAATTAAAAGAACGACGAATTCGAGTTCTCGCCAGAAAGCTTTGAAGTAAACCGACAGTCAATGTCGCTATGTCTTTCTCATCAACTTCACTGCACCACCAATATTTAATTGCTGTCAGTTTTCATTCACCAAATAAGTTATCGAATTACACCTCCCAACCCATTGACCTCCTCTTTCATCTTCTAGGACCAGAACCGCAAAAACTTAAGTATTCACAAAGAGACACTTTAATTCCTTTTATGAAATTATTTCTTTTCTTTCTTTCAAATGAACATTTTAAGAACGGACTTTGTGCGTGTAAAATCAAGAGACATTATATTTGTTATTTTTGTACCTTTATATATAAAAGTATTTCAGCTAAACCCTTCTCTTTTTTATTTTGTTATGTTTTATAGTGAGTGTAATTGATTGCTTAAAGAACTTTACTTCTTTCTCCACGAGGCCTAAATTGTAGGTGTCCTTAAGTGACCGCTACTACTATTCCTTCTGATACTGAACGACAATTAGCCAAGCTCATACCGGTACCCCCACCATAAATTTACATATGATTTCAAGAAACACAAAGAATACTTTCGGTTATTATCAAACATAGGTGTGCTACTATATTTTCACGATACCGGGTTGGCCGATGATTTCGTGATTACCGCATGTTCCAGACTGGTTGTTCTCTTATTCCTTCCGCGCCCACGTTGTTTCTTAAGATCTGCGAAAGGGCGGATGGATACAATCGATATTCAGTCGATATTCAGTCGATGGAGTGTTGAATTTGGCGTCGTAGAAGAAGAATAGTTGCCACACCATCAAAGAAATAACGCAAAGCGTTTGTTATAAACAGTACCAAACGTTTATTTACACAGGTATACAATAATTTTTATCAAGTAAAACAAACATCGCGAAGTGAGGGGGGAATGTAGTTGACTGGCGGAAAAAGTTTCTTTAACTCGAAGAAATCTTAACTGCAATTAAGCAGTGTCAATGATGGAGTATGCAGTGGCAACGGATTCGGTTCTGGGCAGCGAAGAATGAACCGACTCTATTTTTTGCTCTGGGTGTTCTCTATTTATGGGCCCGAATCCCGAATAATTAGCTCCTGATTGGTTAGCCAATAGGGATTACTGACCAATGGCTATCGTCGTAACAAACCCTGGGTTGCATCTGATTGGTTTAGATAATCAGCCAATTAATCGCAATCATCGGGGTGGGCTAACAAGAAGCAGACCCTGTGGTTGGTTGATCAATGATTTTTTACCTTGTGCCATACTTGCACTCAATCCTGGGTGAAGCGACCCCATGTTTGCGACGCTCAAAATATGGTTATATTTTGAAATTGAATTAATGTTTGACAGGTGTTTTGTTTTAGTGACAGTTTATAGGTCAGCCTTCTGCTCGGGTCTAGATATCTTCATACTTAATGACTTCGGTTTACTACACCTGCTTCTTAAAAATGTTGGATACTCAGAATGAACTTATTTTTATAAAGGTTTAATAAAATAATTATTATCATGATTTAATTAATTTTCATTTAATTAATTTTCATTTAATTAATTTCGCCAATCAACTTTTTGACACTTAAATGAAAGTGTCATATAGGGTATTAAATGAAATATCTTTCATCGCATCTACTTACATACTTCGAACATTCTTATAAGAAAGATGTTTCTGAGTTACTAGATTATCAACTAGGGTTAAGATTATAAAAAAAGCTCATCTATAAGGAGGTACTATAAACAAGCCTAAAATTCATTGTATATCATTTCGCCGAAGTGTAAACAACTTTGTTTTTTATAGCGTTAAACATGTAGGATTTTGTGCCAATGAAAGTGTATTTGCGGGGAATTTTACTGCACTACTTTATTCAAAAGCAATTTGATCCTGAAGCAAACAGAATTCTTGCTGAGACTTACAGCAACCAAGTTCTGTCGGACACAACATGCAGAGATTGGTTTAGACGCTTCAAAAATAATGATTTGATGTTGAAGATAAAAAACGCTCTGGCGCACCAAAATATTTGAAGACTAAGAATCGGAGGAATTACATCATGAAGATTTATGCCAGGCTCAAGTTGAACTTGTAGAATCACTAGGAGTTGATCGCACAACAGTTTCGAAACGTTTGAAAGCATTAAGAATGATTCAAAAGCAAGAAGATTGGGTGCCGTATAAGTTGAAGAGGAGAGACATCAAACGGAGACTTGTAGAGTATGAACAGCTGCTTCAACGTCAGAAAAGGGAATCTTTTTCAATCGTATCGTGAAAAGTGGATACACTACGATAACGCTTAGCCTAAAAGATCGTGGGTTAAGCTCGCCACTGAATCAACAACATCGGTAGAAAATCTGAATATCCATGATTCGAAGCTTCTGCTCTGCATTTGATAGGGTCAGCTGGGTGTAGTTTATTAGTTTTAGCTGAGTATTGAAGAAAATACAGCTGTTATACGGACAGAGAAACTACAAATAATTTTGCAACATGGCAACGCTGGGCTACATGTTGCAAAATGGTTGAAAACGTACTTAGAAAAACTTACGTGGGAAGACCTACACCACCGAACGTATTTACCGGATTTTGCCCCGTCTTGTTCCGGTCGATAGTACATGTTCTGGTTAAGCAGCACAATCATTCTTATGACGACGAAAAAAAAAAAAATTGATACGTGGTTCTCTTCAAAAGACATATCGTTTTTCCGACGTGGAATTCAAACGCTGTCAAAAATATAGGAAAAAGTAGTGGCCAGTGATGAGAAATACTTTCAGTGGCATGTTTTTTTAATATCAAGGTCGAATAGCTATGGTTCGAAGCTCCTGCTCTGCATTTGGTGCCATCAGGTGGGTGTAGTTTATTATGAGCTGCTCAAACCGACCAAAACCATCACGGGAGATTGCTATCAACTACAATTGATGTATTTGAGCCGAGAATTGAATAAATAAGGGCCGTTATACGAGCAGAGCACGACAAAGTGATTTTTCAACATTGGCAACCCTAGGCCACATGTTGCAAAACGGGTGAATACCTACTTGGAAACGCTTAAATGGGAAGTCCTACTCCACCCAGCGTATCACACCAAACATTGACCCTTACAAGGGTCCGAGCGATAGCACATGGTCTGGGTGGACAGCATTACGTTCTTATGAATATGTCAAATAGTGGGTCGACACGTGGTTAGCCTAAAAAGAAGCGTCGCTTTGCCGACGTGGAATCCAAAAGCTGCCAGAAAGATTGAAAAAAAAAGCAGTGGCTAGATATGTACAATATTTTAAATGATATGTTTCTTAATAATCTTTGTGAATAAAACATTACTTTTCATGAAAAATCAGCGAGAACTACTTCAAGTTTTTATTGTATCACACACACACACACACATATATAAGTAATATTCAGTTGTGATAATGTGTAGCGCCAAAATATTTGTTTTTTGTAGTGTTCCTGATTAAAGATATCTTCGCAGGCGGCTTTCTCATCGTAAATTGCTCGCCGTCGGAGTAGAGATGAAGTATTGACTGGTTTAATGTAAAGAATTTGTCACTTTACCTGAGCAGTTTCATGCTGTCTTCTCAAGTGATGAATTCAATTAGATTTAAAACCCTCAAACTTTTAATTGAATTAATCAGTTGATAAGACACAGATAGTGGTGAAACAAAATGGCTAATTTGTAGTGATATTATAACATATATATATTTTTTATTTTTATCATAGAACGTGTGAAAGCACGTGCGATACCCTGTCCTCATCAGCCGCCAACCAGGGTGATAACACAGTTTCGGTAGGTCAAGGCGGTACTGCCACTCCTGGCGCTACCAAGCAGCTTTTGCCACCGGACAGGGTATTAAGAGAATTATATATATATATGCCAGATCAAATAAGAGCAGAGACTGCATTGGACGTTAATCTTCATTTTTAGTGTGAAGTTTGTGATTTGAAAAAAAAAAACAATATATATATATCGATCCGTCGCTCCAGCGCCATCCATTTTTGGGGCTGGTCGATTTGGCAGGTGAGTTGTTACACACTCCTTAGCGCATTCCGACTTCCGTGACCACCGTCCTGCTGTCTATATCGACCGACACCCTTTCGGGGATCTCATGGGCGTCGCGTTACGCTCGTTCTGCTTACCAAAAGTGGCCTACTTGGAAATCGCATTCGTTACTTCCCGCGTCGTTTCGACCCGTGAGAAGGGCGAGGGACGGCTCCGTATTCGGGAGAGTCTACCCGTTCCACCCGTTCCGAGTTGGAGAGTAGGTCGAGGCCGTGAACGGCACCGGGGAATCCAATCGTTCGCTTTACCGAATGGAATTGCGATGATCGAACGCCAGCTATCCTGACGGAAACTTCGGGGGGAACCACCTATTAGACGGCTCGATTGGTCTTTCATCCCTACACCGGGTTCCGACGATCGATTTGCACGTCAGAGGCGCTTCGGACTTCCAGAGTTTCCCCTGGCTTCATACTGACCGGGCGTGGATCGCCATCTTTCAGGTCCCTGGCTACTCGCTACAACAGAGTCGGCCGAGTCGTACTCGGAAAAGAGAGTTACCGATCCGGGGGTGATGCGCCCGCGCGCAACGCCTAAACTCGACGAGCTAAATCCTGACTAGTTCAAACCGCGGGATCTCACCGGTGGGCGGTGGGAGGAAAATTTGAGGCTGCTCCCCGCCGTCGACGGCAACCCTAGTTAGATTTTTTTTTTTCCGCTACAAAGGCGCCCGAGCCCCGTCATCTCCCGGTGACGGAAAAATCGGAGACTGGATCGGGACGGACGGAAGGAAAGCGCCGGCAGAATTGGGCATGGCTAGGCGGCACTAAAGCCAAAAAATCGCTTTCGCTGCGACACCTCTTCCTGCGCTTTAGGGGTTCGTGAAAAAGGGCCTATACGACTCGCGAACGGCCAGGACTCCTCGGTCCGTGTTTCAAGACGGGTCGGGTGGGTTGCCGATGCACGTCGCGGACCTGAAGTGACGGGCAGTACAGAGAGCACGCCGTGCTACCGCGCCGGCCGTGCCCTCCCGCGCCGGCCGTGCCCTCCCGCGCGCCGAGAACTTTCGTCCTTGACGCGGAGAAGACGACGCGACGAGACGACGTCGCGCGCCGGTAATCTTTCTTTTAAATATGAAACTAATTATATTTTATCTAGTTTCTTCAGAGTTTTTACATTTTCCAGTTTGTTTAGAGAAAGAAGTACAAAACTTGACCATATTTTCTAATATTTCAGTCGCTGTTGGTCACTTCTTTGCCCATTATCAAATTGTCAATGAAAAGACTAATAATTGCAGAGTGCAGGTCTGCTAGCAAAATGCTCGTTTTTGTTGGTTATTATCGCTTTGAGGTTAAAAGACTTGATATTGAAAAATACTTTTATCGCTATTCGAGAATATTTTCAATCTAGGTTTGTTTGTAACATCTGCATGAAGGTTGTTTTGTCTCGGCCCGGATTTGCTATTCGCCAAATATAGCTGAAAATCAGCAGTCTAATGTCGATGTGGATGTTCTTTTTGACAGGTGCACAGTTTTTTTTTGTTATAAAATATGCAGGTGCACCACAGGGATTAATCGGCGCATGTGATTGCACGAGAAGAAATTAATTTCATAATTCTCAACAAAATCCAAGAGAAAATCCACAATGTAATCGATCCAGAAATGGTACAGCTCGACTTCAGTTTCTCTCCGATGTGACGTAGATTCCCTCTGAGTTTTCTACAAATATTTTCATGATAACTGCTCTGACGAGCTCCCCCCCCCGCCCTGGTTATCTAACCATATAGATTTAAGCAAGCTACTAGATTGGCATTTAGGTCCCACCCTATTACCGTTGAAATAATTACATATAACCAATTCCAACAGTTTTTTGTCGCACCTCCCGCATTTGGAACTCCCTTTCGTTTATTGCTTCGCTGATAGTCAGTCAGTCAGTTAAGTGCCATACGTGAAACACGCTTGGGCGATCATGTCTCGAAAGAGACATGACTGACTGGGAAAAGATTATCCCGCAGTATGTTGCCATTGTTTTCTGCGGTAGACTGGTTTCCAGCCAACGCTATAGAACCCAATCTGTCCTGCTATTTAACCCATAACTGGAAGGAAGAGACGAATTAATACCTTTCCCAAGAGTATTTGCGCGTAAGTGAATACAATGGATTCAACTGGAATTCGAACTCGGCTCCCCGGTTTCTCGTTCCGAGCCGGTATCCACTGTACCACAACGCACATCCTCGCTGATAGTACAATCATCAAAAATTTAACAGCAACGTGATTTGTCATCTTCAATTTTCTGGAATTTCGTTCATCATATATCCTTTAGTATTTACAAATCAAGAAAAGCAAATTGAGTTGAGAAAAAACATTTTATATATACACACATGTCAATTAAGGTTTTTACAATTAATGTAATCCTTTAAGTATGGGTCCAACGGACGTTAAAATGTTCATGGTAATAAATGCTGAAAAGAGAATTAATACTTAGGAATGTGGGAGCCTTGTAAGTAAGGAATGTCTTTGATGTATCCGCTCCTTTGGTCAGTAAGTATTTTTGAGACAGCGAAGAAGGAAAGGAGAGGCAAGGGCGACGAACATAGTAAGCCGCTTGACGTCAGTCAAAGGGAGATACTGATTACGCTCGTCTCTCTCGAGTCAGTCTGTGTGGGTCGGTCAGTTTGTCTGGCGATGCTTTCTGTATCGGCTTTTTATATCCTCTTTTTGGATCGCAGCAGATCATTTGGGAATTCGTATCTGGATTTGATTCTGGGCTTCCCATTGGCCGATAAATAAAATTCGCGTAGGCTCGCGAACTGGAAATTTAATATTTAATTAATTTTTAGTTTTCAACCGGAACATCTGCGCGAAGCCGGATGCGCACCGTCGAGTTTTGGTCATTTGCTTTTTGGTCGTGAGAGTGCAAACATCCGGTCCCTCGCTATGCTCGGTCGGTATCACCACAAGTTATCATTAATACTAAGATATTTTCTAAGACAATCGGAGATATAGTTGAAAAGAAAGATATACTTAACGCTAATTTCAATATATATATATCCATTTCCATATAGTTATGTTTTTTTTAAATTACAAAAATAATTCTTTAAAACGTTAAGAGCCTCATGGGGGATTGATACCGAAATAACGGTGTCAAGGGAAAAAACGTCCCTTTAACAAAACGATGTGTTTTTTGCATGTTTGTTTTTCTTTCAGGTGCAGTTATTATTAGATGTGCAATGGATATCGGCTCGGACGGAACGATAAATCGGGGAGCCGAGTTCGAATTCCAGTTAAATTCCTTTCATTCACTTATTAACAAATAGCCTTGGAAAAGGTATTAATCCGTTTTCCCTCCAGTTATGGGTTAAATGACAGGACAGGTTGGGTTCTATAGCGTTGGCTGGCAACCAGTCTACCGCAGAAAGCAATGGCAACCTGTTGTTGGATAATCTTCTGCCAAGTCAGTCATGTCTCTTTTGAGACATGATCGCCCAAAGCGTGTATCACCTATGGCACTTGACTGACTGAAAATAATAGATGGAAACATAATTAAAACTTCTACTGGGCATAAAGTGGGGTATTGGTTTTCTATTGTTATGAAAGAATAAACTGATCCCCCATTAATTATACTTAATATAATAATCTAATATAATCTGTCTCTTCTCCCACCAGCTATGAGTTAAATATTAGAACAGCTTGGGTTCTATAGCTTTGGCTGGCAACCAGTCTACCGCAGAAAGCAATGGCAACCTACTGCGGGATAATCTTCTGCTCAATCAGTCATGTCTTTTTCGAGACATGATCGCCCAAAGCGTGTATCATGTATGGCACTTAACTGACTGAATATAAAAGTAGGAAACGTTATTAAGGCATCTGTTGGACATAGAGTGGGGGATCAGTTCTCTATTGTTATGAAGTAATAAAATGATCCCCTATTAATTACTACCTAGTAATATAATAGATCTCTTCTCTCTCCAGCTATGAGTCAAATAACAGGACAGATTGGGTTCTATAGTCTTGGCTGCCAACCAATCTACCGCAGAAAGCAACGGTAACCTACTGCGGCATAATCGTCTGACCAGTCTGTCATGTCTCTTTCGAGACATGATCGCCCAAAGTGTGTACCGCGTATTATGGCACTTAACTAACTGACTGACAGTTATTGAACATTGTCTGGCATTCTTTATTCCTATTGAAGTTAAAGCAATAAGATATATAACGATGTTTTAGAAATATTTCCCTTCTTGTTAATCTGAGGAATTTAAGCAATACTTCCTCCACTGTACTGAACTACTAAGGGAAACCATACCAAGAAAACATTAATATGAAATTTACCAACGAACGTTAGCATTATTATTTGTTATAAATGCATAGTTCCACGTTTACTAAAAATCTTTCTCTCTGTGCCGTATGTAGGCATTTATTAAACTATATTCAAGAAATACAATGCACATGACATCCACTAATGCCGGGTCCACCTTACAGTTGCTTAGCTTAATATTTCCCATAAAAATGGTCTTTTTCAAAACTTAGAAGAATTAAAAACAAATTAAGTGGAGACACTATTTCAGAGGGAGGTTATATTCAGTGAATATTCAACGCATGGAGAGTAAAAACATTAATGAAACAAATACCAGTGTTTTACTGGAGGATTTTGCTATAAAGAAGTCTCAAATCATTAAGCTTTAGTATTTAATGTTATATTTTAGAAGATCATCAACATTAAATGAGATCTTACATTTGCACTGTCAGATTGTCATTGTCATCTTATTAACACATTTCAAGAAATTATTCTTTTTGCAAAACACAATAAAAGTAATCTTAAATTATTTCCTGAAAAATTCATTATTCAAAAATAATTTAAATGTTTGTGAATAGTAAAAGATTCAATGGTGTTAATTTTAATATTTATTTATCTCTACGGTATTTACAAGAGCGTTTACAATCCTTTTGCGAAGCATTGTAAATTGCTGAAAGGGAACCAGCCATCATTCAGACGTTATTCGAATTGTTTAAAATATTTTTCCATATTCTAGTCGTAGGAATTAAGGATTACGAGTAGAAGACATCAGGGCTTCGCTTTAATAAATGTGGAATCGTTACGCATGTATGTATGCGTGTATATATGCTGTTCATATCTATCTATCTATCTTAGTCTGTTCAAGTTTATCTATCTATCTATCTATCTATCTTAGTCTGTTCAAGTTTATCTATCTATCTATCTATCTATCTATCTATCTTAGTCTGTTCAAGTTTATCTATCTATCTATCTATCTATCTATCTATCTATCTTAGTCTGTTCAAGTTTATCTATCTATCTATCTATCTATCTATCTATCTTCAGTCTGTTCAAGTTTATCTATCTATCTATCTATCTTAGTCTGTTCAAGTTTATCTATCTATCTATCTATCTTAGTCTGTTCAAGTTTATCTATCTATCTATCTATCTTAGTCTGTTCAAGTTTATCTATCTATCTATCTATCTTGATCTATATTGATTTATCTATCTATCTATCTATCTTAGTCTGTTCAAGTTTATCTATCTATCTATCTATATTAGTCTGTTCAAGTTTATCTATCTATCTATCTATCTTAGTCCATTCAGTTATCTATCTATCTATCTATCTTAGTCTGTTCAAGTTTATCTATCTATCTATCTATCTTGATCTGTTCAGTTTATCTATCTATCTATCTATCTTAGTCTGTTCAGTTTATCTATCTATCTATCTATCTTAGTCTGTTCAAGTTTATCTATCTATCTATCTATCTTAATTGATTTCTGTCTATCTATCTATCTATCTTAGTCTGTTCAAGTTTATCTATCTATCTATCTATCTTAGTCTGTTCAAGTTTATCTATCTATCTATCTATCTTAGTCTGTTCAAGTTTATCTATCTATCTATCTATATCTTAGTCTGTTCAAGTTTATCTATCTATCTTCTTAGTCTGTTCAAGTTTATCTATCTATCTATCTATCTTAGTCTGTTCAAGTTTATCTATCTATCTATCTATCTTAGTCTGTTCAAGTTTATCTATCTATCTATCTATCTTAGTCTGTTCAAGTTTATCTATCTATCTATCTATCTTAGTCTGTTCAAGTTTATCTATCTATCTATCTATCTTAGTCTGTTCAAGTTTATCTATCTATCTATCTATCTTAGTCTGTTCAAGTTTATCTATCTATCTATCTATCTTAGTCTGTTCAAGTTTATCTATCTATCTATCTATCTTGAACAAACAAGTTTATCTATCTATCTATCTATCTTAGTCTGTTCAAGTTTATCTATCTATCTATCTATCTATCTTAGTCTGTTCAAGTTTATCTATCTATCTATCTATCTTAGTCTGTTCAAGTTTATCTATCTATCTATCTATCTTAGTCTGTTCAAGTTTATCTATCTATCTATCTATCTTAGTCTGTTCAAGTTTATCTATATCTATCTATCTATCTTAGTCTGTTCAAGTTTATCTATCTATCTATCTATCTTAGTCTGTTCAAGTTTATCTATCTATCTATCTATCTTAGTCTGTTCAAGTTTATCTATCTATCTATCTATCTTAGTCTGTTCAAGTTTATCTATCTATCTATCTATCTTAGTCTGTTCAAGTTTATCTATCTATCTATCTATCTTAGTCTGTTCAAGTTTATCTATCTATCTATCTCTATCTTAGTCTGTTCAAGTTTATCTATCTATCTATCTATCTTAGTCTGTTCAAGTTTATCTATCTATCTATCTATCTTAGTCTGTTCAAGTTTATCTATCTATCTATCTATCTTAGTCTGTTCAAGTTTATCTATCTATCTATCTATCTTAGTCTGTTCAAGTTTATCTATCTATCTATCTATCTTAGTCTGTTCAAGTTTATCTATCTATCTATCTATCTTAGTCTGTTCAAGTTTATCTATCTATCTATCTATCTTAGTCTGTTCAAGTTTATCTATCTATCTATCTATCTTAGTCTGTTCAAGTTTATCTATCTATCTATCTATCTTAGTCTGTTCAAGTTTATCTATCTATCTATCTATCTTAGTCTGTTCAAGTTTATCTATCTATCTATCTATCTTAGTCTGTTCAAGTTTATCTATCTATCTATCTATCTTAGTCTGTTCAAGTTTATCTATCTATCTATCTATCTTAGTCTGTTCAAGTTTATCTATCTATCTATCTATCTTAGTCTGTTCAAGTTTATCTATCTATCTATCTATCTTAGTCTGTTCAAGTTTATCTATCTATCTATCTATCTTAGTCTGTTCAAGTTTATCTATCTATCTATCTATCTTAGTCTGTTCAAGTTTATCTATCTATCTATCTATCTTAGTCTGTTCAAGTTTATCTATCTATCTATCTATCTTAGTCTGTTCAAGTTTATCTATCTATCTATCTATCTTAGTCTGTTCAAGTTTATCTATCTATCTATCTATCTTAGTCTGTTCAAGTTTATCTATCTATCTATCTATCTTAGTCTGTTCAAGTTTATCTATCTATCTATCTATCTTAGTCTGTTCAAGTTTATCTATCTATCTATCTATCTTAGTCTGTTCAAGTTTATCTATCTATCTATCTATCTTAGTCTGTTCAAGTTTATCTATCTATCTATCTATCTTAGTCTGTTCAAGTTTATCTATCTATCTATCTATCTTAGTCTGTTCAAGTTTATCTATCTATCTATCTATCTTAGTCTGTTTCAAGTTATCTATCTATCTATCTATCTTAGTCTGTTCAAGTTTATCTATCTATCTATCTATCTTAGTCTGTTCAAGTTTATCTATCTATCTATCTATCTTAGTCTGTTCAAGTTTATCTATCTATCTATCTATCTTAGTCTGTTCAAGTTTATCTATCTATCTATCTATCTTAGTCTGTTCAAGTTTATCTATCTATCTATCTATCTTAGTCTGTTCAAGTTTATCTATCTATCTATCTATCTTAGTCTGTTCAAGTTTATCTATCTATCTATCTATCTTAGTCTGTTCAAGTTTATCTATCTATCTATCTATCTTAGTCTGTTCAAGTTTATCTATCTATCTATCTATCTTAGTCTGTTCAAGTTTATCTATCTATCTATCTATCTTAGTCTGTTCAAGTTTATCTATCTATCTATCTATCTTAGTCTGTTCCAAGTTTATCTATCTATCTATCTATCTTAGTCTGTTCAAGTTTATCTATCTATCTATCTATCTTAGTCTGTTCAAGTTTATCTATCTATCTATCTATCTTAGTCTGTTCAAGTTTATCTATCTATCTATCTATCTTAGTCTGTTCAAGTTTATCTATCTATCTATCTATCTTAGTCTGTTCAAGTTTATCTATCTATCTATCTATCTTAGTCTGTTCAAGTTTATCTATCTATCTATCTATCTTAGTCTGTTCAAGTTTATCTATCTATCTATCTATCTTAGTCTGTTCAAGTTTATCTATCTATCTATCTATCAGTCTGTTCAAGTTTATCTATCTATCTATCTATCTTAATTCATTCAGTTTATCTATCTATCTATCTATCTTAGTCTGTTCAAGTTTATCTATCTATCTATCTATCTTAGTCTGTTCAAGTTTATCTATCTATCTATCTTAGTCTGTTCAAGTTTATCTATCTATCTATCTATCTTAGTCTGTTCAAGTTTATCTATCTATCTATCTATCTTAGTCTGTTCAAGTTTATCTATCTATCTATCTATCTTAGTCTGTTCAAGTTTATCTATCTATCTATCTATCTTAGTCTGTTCAAGTTTATCTATCTATCTATCTATCTTAGTCTGTTCAAGTTTATCTATCTATCTATCTATCTTAGTCTGTTCAAGTTTATCTATCTATCTATCTATCTTAGTCTGTTCAAGTTTATCTATCTATCTATCTGTCTGTTCAAGTTTATCTATCTATCTATCTATCTTAGTCTGTTCAAGTTTATCTATCTATCTATCTATCTTAGTCTGTTCAAGTTTATCTATCTATCTATCTATCTTAGTCTGTTCAAGTTTATCTATCTATCTATCTATCTTAGTCTGTTCAAGTTTATCTATCTATCTATCTATCTTAGTCTGTTCAAGTTTATCTATCTATCTATCTATCTTAGTCTGTTCAAGTTTATCTATCTATCTATCTATCTTAGTCTGTTCAAGTTTATCTATCTATCTATCTATCTTAGTCTGTTCAAGTTTATCTATCTATCTATCTATCTTAGTCTGTTCAAGTTTATCTATCTATCTATCTATCTTAGTCTGTTCAAGTTTATCTATCTATCTATCTATCTTAGTCTGTTCAAGTTTATCTATCTATCTATCTATCTTAGTCTGTTCAAGTTTATCTATCTATCTATCTATCTTAGTCTGTTCAAGTTTATCTATCTATCTATCTATCTTAGTCTGTTCAAGTTTATCTATCTATCTATCTATCTTAGTCTGTTTCAAGTTTTATCTATCTATCTATCTATCTTAGTCTGTTCAGATTTATCTATCTCTGTCTATCCCTATCTTAGTCTGTTCAAGTTTATCTATCTATCTATCTATCTTAGTCTGTTCAAGTTTATCTATCTATCTATCTATCTTAGTCTGTTCAAGTTTATCTATCTATCTATCTATCTTAGTCTGTTCAAGTTTATCTATCTATCTATCTATCTTAGTCTGTTCAAGTTTATCTATCTATCTATCTATCTTAGTCTGTTCAAGTTTATCTATCTATCTATCTTAGTCTGTTCAAGTTTATCTATCTATCTATCTATCTTAGTCTGTTCAAGTTTATCTATCTATCTATCTATCAATTCATTCATTTATCTATCTATCTATCTATCTTAGTCTGTTCAAGTTTATCTATCTATCTATCTATCTTAGTCTATTTCAGTTTATCTATCTATCTATCTATCTTGATCCATTCAAGTTTCTATCTATCTATCTATCTTAGTCTGTTCAAGTTTATCTATCTATCTATCTATCTTAGTCTGTTCAAGTTTATCTATCTATCTATCTATCTTAGTCTGTTCAAGTTTATCTATCTATCTATCTGTCTTAGTGTAACCTAGTTTATCTATCTATCTATCTATCTTTATAGTCTGTTCAGTTATCTATATCTATCTATCTATCTTAGTCTGTTCAAGTTTATCTATCTATCTATCTATCTTAGTCTGTTCAAGTTTATCTATCTATCTATCTATCTTAGTCTGTTCAAGTTTATCTATCTATCTATCTATCTTAGTCTGTTCAAGTTTATCTATCTATCTATCTATCTTAGTCTGTTCAAGTTTATCTATCTATCTATCTATCTTAGTCTGTTCAAGTTTATCTATCTATCTATCTATCTTAGTCTGTTCAAGTTTATCTATCTATCTATCTATCTTAGTCTGTTCAAGTTTATCTATCTATCTATCTATCTTAGTCTGTTCAAGTTTATCTATCTATCTATCTATCTTAGTCTGTTCAAGTTTATCTATCTATCTATCTATCTTCAGTCTGTTCAAGTTTATCTATCTATCTATCTATCTTAGTCTGTTCAAGTTTATCTATCTATCTATCTATCTTAGTCTGTTCAAGTTTATCTATCTATCTATCTATCTTAGTCTGTTCAAGTTTATCTATCTATCTATCTATCTTAGTCTGTTCAGTTTATCTATCTATCTATCTATCTTAGTCTGTTCAAGTTTATCTATCTATCTATCTATCGATTAACAAGTTTATCTATCTATCTATCTATCTTAGTCTGTTCAAGTTTATCTATCTATCTATCTATCTTAGTCTGTTCAAGTTTATCTATCTATCTATCTATCTTAGTCTGTTCAAGTTTATCTATCTATCTATCTATCTTAGTCTGTTCAAGTTTATCTATCTATCTATCTATCTTAGTCTGTTCAAGTTTATCTATCTATCTATCTATCTTAGTCTGTTCAAGTTTATCTATCTATCTATCTATCTTAGTCTGTTCAAGTTTATCTATCTATCTATCTATCTATCTTAGTCTGTTCAAGTTTATCTATCTATCTATCTATCTTAGTCTGTTCAAGTTTATCTATCTATCTATCTATCTTAGTCTGTTCAAGTTTATCTATCTATCTATCTATCTTAGTCTGTTCAAGTTTATCTATCTATCTATCTATCTTAGTCTGTTCAAGTTTATCTATCTATCTATCTATCTTAGTCTGTTCAAGTTTATCTATCTATCTATCTATCTTAGTCTGTTCAAGTTTATCTATCTATCTATCTATCTTAGTCTGTTCAAGTTTATCTATCTATCTATCTATCTTAGTCTGTTCAAGTTTATCTATCTATCTATCTCTCTTAGTCTGTTCAAGTTTATCTATCTATCTATCTATCTTAGTCTGTTCAAGTTTATCTATCTATCTATCTATCTTAGTCTGTTCAAGTTTATCTATCTATCTATCTATCTTAGTCTGTTCAAGTTTATCTATCTATCTATCTATCTTAGTCTGTTCAAGTTTATCTATCTATCTATCTTAGTCTGTTCAAGTTTATCTATCTATCTATCTATCTTAGTCTGTTCAAGTTTATCTATCTATCTATCTATCTTAGTCTGTTCAAGTTTATCTATCTATCTATCTATCTTAGTCTGTTCAAGTTTATCTATCTATCTATCTATCTTAGTCTGTTCAAGTTTATCTATCTATCTATCTATCTTAGTCTGTTCAAGTTTATCTATCTATCTATCTATCTTAGTCTGTATTTATCTATCTATCTATCTATCTTAGTCTGTTCAAGTTTATCTATCTATCTATCTATCTTAGTCTTTCGTTAGTTTATCTATCTATCTATCTTAGTCTGTTCAAGTTTATCTATCTATCTATCTTAGTCTGTTCAAGTTTATCTATCTATCTATCTTCATTCATTCAAAGTTTATCTATCTATCTATCTTAGTCTGTTCAAGTTTATCTATCTATCTATCTTAGTCTGTTCAAGTTTATCTATCTATCTATCTTAGTCTGTTCAATTTATCTATCTATCTATCTTGATATATCATTCAGTTATCTATCTATCTATCTTAGTCTGTTCAGTTTATCTATCTATCTATCTTAGTCTGTTCAAGTTTATCTATCTATCTATCTTAGTCTGTTCAAGTTTATCTATCTATCTATCTTAGTCTGTTCGTTTATCTATCTATCTATCTTAGTCTGTTCAAGTTTATCTATCTATCTATCTTAGTCTGTTCAAGTTTATCTATCTATCTATCTTAGTCTGTTCAAGTTTATCTATCTATCTATCTTAGTCTGTTCAAGTTTATCTATCTATCTATCTTAGTCTGTTCAAGTTTATCTATCTATCTATCTTAGTCTGTTCAAGTTTGTATCTATCTATCTATCTTAGTCTGTTCAAGTTTATCTATCTATCTATCTTAGTCTGTTCAAGTTTATCTATCTATCTATCTTAGTCTGTTCAAGTTTATCTATCTATCTATCTTAGTCTGTTCCGTCCATCTATCTATCTATCTTAGTCTGTTCAGTTTGTCTGTCTATCTTGGTCTGTTTCAAGTTTATCTATCTATCTTCTCTCATTGATTTGTCTATGTTGTGTCTTAAATTGGTTTCAAAGTTTATCTATCTATCTTCGTCTCGCTTCAAGGTTGTCTATCTCATCTTAATTATTCGGTTGTCTATCTATCTATCTTGGTCTTCAAGTTTATCTATCTATCTATCTTGGTATTGGTTTATCTATCTATCTATCAGTCTCATTGATTTATCTATCTATCTTGAGTCATTTAAGTTTATCTATCTATCTATCTTAGTCTGAACCCGTTTATCTCTATCTCTTGGTCATTGGTTTATCTATCTATCTATCTTGGTCATTGGTTATATCTATCTATCCAGTGTTAATTTATCTATCATCTATCTTGATCATTGAGTTTGTGTCTCTTTAGTCTGTTCAAGTTTATCTCATATCTTGATCTCGTTAATTTATCTATCTATCTAATATTGATCCTGTTCAGGTTTATCTGCTCTGCTCTGTCTTAGTCTTCTGAAGATTTATCTAATGTGTCTTCGTCTGTTCAAGTTTATCTATCTATCTATCTTAGTCTGTTCAAGTTTATCTATCTATCTATCTTGGTCTGTTCCAGTTGTCTATCTATCTTGGTCTGTTCAGGTTGTGTCTATCTATCTTCGTCTGTTCTGATTCTATCTATCTATCTATCTATCTTAGTCTGTTCAAGTTTATCTATCTATCTATCTTAGTCTGTTCAAGTTTATCTATCTATCTATCTTAGTCTGTTCAAAGTTCATCTATCTATCTATCTTAGTCTGTTCAAGTTGTCTCTATCTATCTTAGTCTGTTCGATTTATCTATCTATCTATCTTAGTCTGTTCAAGTTTATCTATCTATCTATCTTAGTCTGACCTTGAGTTTCATCTGTCTATCTTTGGTCATTGAGTTATCTATCTATCTATCTTAGTCTGTTCGGAGTTTATCTATCACTATCTTGATCTCGCTGAGTTGCATCTCTCTATCTATCTTCGTCTGTTCAAAGTTTATCTATCTCATCTATCTTAGTCTCGCTAGTTATCTATCTAATATCTTGGTGTTCAAAGTTCTCTGTGTCTTAGAGTCTGTTGATTTATCTATCTATGTCAGTCTGTTCGTTTATCTATCTATCTATGTGTCTGTTCAAGTTTATCTATCTATCTATCTTAGTCTGTTCAAGTTTATCTATCTATCTATCTTAGTCTGTTCGTTTATCTATCTATCTATCTTAGTCTGTTCAAGTTTATCTATCTATCTATCTTGATCTCATTCATTGTCTATCTATCTTAGTCTGTTCAAGTTTATCTATCTATCTATCTTAGTCTGTTCGATTTGTCTCTGTCTGTCTTGGTCTGTTCAGAGTTGCTCTGTCTATCTATCTTGGAGTCTGTTCTGGTTTATCTATCTATATCTTCGTCTGTTCGTTCTCTGTCTGTCTCTGTCTTAGTCTGTTCGTTTATCTATCTATCTGTCTTAGTCTGTTCAAGTTTATCTATCTATCTATCTTAGTCTGTTCAAGTTTATCTATCTATCTATCTTAGTCTGTTCAAGTTTATCTATCTATCCATCTTGGTCTGTTCAAGTTTATCTATCTATCTATCTTAGTCTGTTCAAGTTTATCTATCTATCTATCTTAGTCTGTTTCGTTTATCTATCTATCTGTCTTGGTCTGTTCGTTTATCTATCTATCTATCTTAGTCTGTTCAAGTTTATCTATCTATCTATCTTAGTCTGTTCAAGTTTATCTATCTATCTGTCTTAGTCTGTTCAAGTTTATCTATCTATCTATCTTAGTCTGTTCAAGTTTATCTATCTATCTATCTTGGTCTGTTCTGGTTATCTATCTATCTATCTTAGTCTGTTCAAGTTTATCTATCTATCTATCTTAGTCTGTTCAAGTTTATCTATCTATCTATCTTAGTCTGTTCAAGTTTATCTATCTATCTATCTTAGTCTGTTCAAGTTTATCTATCTATCTATCTTAGTCTGTTCAAGTTTATCTATCTATCTATCTTAGTCTGTTCAAGTTTATCTATCTATCTATCTTAGTCTGTTCAAAGTTTGCTCTGTCTATCCCATCTTGGTCTGTGGTTTGTCTATCTATCTATCTTAGTCATTTCAAAGTTTATCTATCTATCTATCTTCGTCTGTTCAAGTTTATCTATCTATCTATCTTGGTCATTGGTTTATTATCTATCACAGTGTATTGGTTTATCTATCTCATCTCATCTTGGTCTCATTGGTTTAGCTATATCTATCTTGGTCATTGGTTTATCTATCTCTCTGTCTTAGTCTGTTGATTTATCTATCTATCTATCTTCGTCTGTTTCATTTATCTATCTATCTATCTTAGTCTCATTCAGTTTCTATCTATCTATCTATCTTAGTCTGTTCAAGTTTATCTATCTATCTTGGTCTGTTTCTCGATTTATCTATCTATCTATCTTAGTCTGTTCGTTTATCTATCTATGTCTTAGTCTGTTCGTTTATCTATCTATCTATCTTAGTCTCATTTAGTTATCTATCTATCTCTGTCTTAGTCTCATTCGGTTTATATATCTATATCTTGGTCTGTTGATTTATCTATCTATCTTGGTCTGTTCAGTTGTCTATATCTATCTTAGTCTGTTCAAGTTTATCTATCTATCTATCTTAGTCTGTTCAGTTTATCTATCTATCTATCTTAGTCTGTTCAAGTTTATCTATCTATCTATCTTAGTCTGTTCAAGTTTATCTATCTATCTATCTTGGTCTGTTAATTTATCTATCTATCTTAGTCATTGGTTTATCTCTCTCTGTCTTAGTCTCGCTGATTTATCTATCTATCTATCTTGGTCTGTTCGTTTCTCTCTGTCTATCTTGATCTCATTCATTTATCTATCTATCTTGGTCTGTTCTGAAGTTCTCTATCTATCTATCTTGGTCATTCGGTGCTCTATCTATCTATCTCTCTTCGTCTGTTCAAAGTTCTCTGTCTATCTTAGTCTGTTCGTTTATCTATCTATCTATGTCTTAGTCTGTTAGTTATCTATCTATCTATCTATCTTCGTCTGTTCAAAGTTTATCTATATCTATCTTGATCTCATTCATTTATCTATCTATCTATCTTCGTCTGTTCAGAGTTTTATCTATCTATCTATCTATCTTAATTCTGTTCAAAGTTTATCTATCTATCTATCTTAGTCTGTTTCAAAGTTTATCTCTATCTCTCTTCGTCTCGCTAGGTTTATCTATCTATCTATCTTAGTGTTCGTTTATCTATCTATCTATCTTCGTCTGTTTCAAGGTTTATCTATCTATCTATCTTCGTCTGTTCGTTTATCTATCTATCTATCTTAGTCATTGGTTTATCTATCTATCTATCTTCTGTGTCTGTCCCTGCCTATCTATCTCATTCATTCATTTATCTATCTATCTATCTTCGTCTGTTCCGTTTATCTATCTATCTATCTTGGTGTTTCATTTATATCTATCTATCTTCGTCTGTTTCTCTATCTATCTATCTTAGTCTGTTCCGTTTGTATCTATCTATCTTCGTCTGTTCCGTCTGTCTATCTATCTATCTTAGTCTGTTTGATTTATCTATCTATCTATCTTAGTCTGTTCAAAGTTTATCTATCTATCTATCTTAGTCTGTTCGTTTCTCTATCTATCTATCTTAGTCTGTTCAGTTCTCTATCTCCATCTTGGTCTGTTCCAGGTTTCATCTATCTATCTATCTTGGTCATTGATTTATCTATCTATCTATATCCCAGTCTCATTGGTTTATCTATCTATCTATCTTAGTCTGTTCAGTTTATCTATCTATCTATCTTAGTCTGTTCAAGTTTATCTATCTATCTATCTTAGTCTGTTCAAGTTTATCTATCTATCTATCTTAGTCTGTTCGTTTATCTATCTATCTATCTTGATCTCATTCAGTTGTCTCTCTGTCATCTTAGTCTGTTCAAGTTTATCTATCTATCTATCTTAGTCTGTTCAAGTTTATCTATCTATCTATCTTAGTCTGTTCAAGTTTATCTATCTATCTATCTTAGTCTGTTCAAGTTTATCTATCTATCTATCTTAGTCTGTTCAAGTTTATCTATCTATCTATCTTCGGTGTTCGTTTATCTATCTATCTATCTTAGTCTGTTCAAGTTTATCTATCTATCTATCTTAGTCTGTTCAAGTTTATCTATCTATCTATCTTAGTCTGTTCAAGTTTATCTATCTATCTATCTTGGTCTGACAGGTTTTATCTCTCTGTCTTAGTCTGAACACAGTTTATCTATCTATCTATCTTAGTCTGTTCAAGTTTATCTATCTATCTATCTTAGTCTGTTCAAGTTTATCTATCTATCTATCTTAGTCTGTTCAAGTTTATCTATCTATCTATCTTAGTCTGTTCAAGTTTATCTATCTATCTATCTTAGTCTGTTCAAAGTTTATCTATCTATCTCATCTTAGTGTTGGGAGTTTATCTATCTATCTATCTTAGTCTGTTCAAGTTTATCTATCTATCTATCTTAGTCTGTTCAAGTTTATCTATCTATCTATCTTAGTCTGTTCAAGTTTATCTATCTATCTATCTTAGTCTGTTCAAGTTTATCTATCTATCTATCTTAGTCTGTTCAAGTTTATCTATCTATCTATCTTAGTCTGTTCAAGTTTATCTATCTATCTATCTTAGTCTGTTCAAGTTTATCTATCTATCTATCTTAGTCTGTTCAAGTTTATCTATCTATCTATCTTAGTCTGTTCAAGTTTATCTATCTATCTATCTTAGTCTGTTCAAGTTTATCTATCTATCTATCTTAGTCTGTTCAAGTTTATCTATCTATCTATCTTAGTCTGTTCAAGTTTATCTATCTATCTATCTTAGTCTGTTCAAGTTTATCTATCTATCTATCTTAGTCTGTTCAAGTTTATCTATCTATCTATCTTAGTCTGTTCAAGTTTATCTATCTATCTATCTTAGTCTGTTCAAGTTTATCTATCTATCTATCTTAGTCTGTTCAAGTTTATCTATCTATCTATCTTAGTCTGTTCAAGTTTATCTATCTATCTATCTTAGTCTGTTCAAGTTTATCTATCTATCTATCTTAGTCTGTTCAAGTTTATCTATCTATCTATCTTAGTCTGTTCAAGTTTATCTATCTATCTATCTTAGTCTGTTCAAGTTTATCTATCTATCTATCTTAGTCTGTTCAGTTTATCTATCTATCTATCTTAGTCTGTTCAAGTTTATCTATCTATCTATCTTAGTCTGTTCAAGTTTATCTATCTATCTATCTTAGTCTGTTCAAGTTTATCTATCTATCTATCTTAGTCTGTTCAAGTTTATCTATCTATCTATCTATCTTAGTCTGTTCAAGTTTATCTATCTATCTATCTTAGTCTGTTCAAGTTTATCTATCTATCTATCTTAGTCTGTTCAAGTTTATCTATCTATCTATCTTAGTCTGTTCAAGTTTATCTATCTATCTATCTTAGTCTGTTCAAGTTTATCTATCTATCTATCTTAGTCTGTTCAAGTTTATCTATCTATCTATCTTAGTCTGTTCAAGTTTATCTATCTATCTATCTTAGTCTGTTCAAGTTTATCTATCTATCTATCTTAGTCTGTTCAGTTATATCTATCCTATCTTAGTCTGTTCAAGTTTATCTATCTATCTATCTTAGTCTGTTCAAGTTTATCTATCTATCTATCTTAGTCTGTTCAAGTTTATCTATCTATCTATCTTAGTCTGTTCAAGTTTATCTATCTATCTATCTTAGTCTGTTCAAGTTTATCTATCTATCTATCTTAGTCTGTTCAAGTTTATCTATCTATCTATCTTAGTCTGTTCAAGTTTATCTATCTATCTATCTTAGTCTGTTCAAGTTTATCTATCTATCTATCTTAGTCTGTTCAAGTTTATCTATCTATCTATCTTAGTCTGTTCAAGTTTATCTATCTATCTATCTTAGTCTGTTCAAGTTTATCTATCTATCTATCTTAGTCTGTTCAAGTTTATCTATCTATCTATCTTAGTCTGTTCAAGTTTATCTATCTATCTATCTTAGTCTGTTCAAGTTTATCTATCTATCTATCTTAGTCTGTTCAAGTTTATCTATCTATCTATCTTAGTCTGTTCGTTTATCTATCTATCTATCTTAGTCTGTTCAAGTTTATCTATCTATCTATCTTAGTCTGTTCAAGTTTATCTATCTATCTATCTTAGTCTGTTCAAGTTTATCTATCTATCTATCTTAGTCTGTTCAAGTTTATCTATCTATCTATCTTAGTCTGTTCAAGTTTATCTATCTATCTATCTTAGTCTGTTCAAGTTTATCTATCTATCTATCTTAGTCTGTTCAAGTTTATCTATCTATCTATCTTAGTCTGTTCAAGTTTATCTATCTATCTATCTTAGTCTGTTCAAGTTTATCTATCTATCTATCTTAGTCTGTTCAAGTTTATCTATCTATCTATCTTAGTCTGTTCAAGTTTATCTATCTATCTATCTTAGTCATTCAAAGTTTATCTATCTATCTATCTTAGTCTGTTCAAGTTTATCTATCTATCTATCTTAGTCTGTTCAAGTTTATCTATCTATCTTAGTCTGTTCAAGTTTATCTATCTATCTATCTTAGTCTGTTCAAGTTTATCTATCTATCTATCTTAGTCTGTTCAAGTTTATCTATCTATCTATCTTAGTCTGTTCAAGTTTATCTATCTATCTATCTTAGTCTGTTCAAGTTTATCTATCTATCTATCTTAGTCTGTTCAAGTTTATCTATCTATCTATCTTAGTCTGTTCAAGTTTATCTATCTATCTATCTTAGTCTGTTCAAGTTTATCTATCTATCTATCTTAGTCTGTTCAAGTTTATCTATCTATCTATCTTAGTCTGTTCAAGTTTATCTATCTATCTATCTTAGTCTGTTCAAGTTTATCTATCTATCTATCTTAGTCTGTTCAAGTTTATCTATCTATCTATCTTAGTCTGTTCAAGTTTATCTATCTATCTATCTTAGTCTGTTCAAGTTTATCTATCTATCTATCTTAGTCTGTTCAAGTTTATCTATCTATCTATCTATCTTAGTCTGTTCAAGTTTATCTATCTATCTATCTATCTTAGTCTGTTCAAGTTTATCTATCTATCTATCTTAGTCTGTTCAAGTTTATCTATCTATCTATCTTAGTCTGTTCAAGTTTATCTATCTATCTATCTTAGTCTGTTCAAGTTTATCTATCTATCTATCTTAGTCTGTTCAAGTTTATCTATCTATCTATCTTAGTCTGTTCAAGTTTATCTATCTATCTTAGTCTGTTCAAGTTTATCTATCTATCTATCTTAGTCTGTTCAAGTTTATCTATCTATCTATCTTAGTCTGTTCAAGTTTATCTATCTATCTATCTTAGTCTGTTCAAGTTTATCTATCTATCTATCTTAGTCTGTTCAAGTTTATCTATCTATCTATCTTAGTCATTAGTTATCTATCTATCTATCTTAGTCTGTTCAAGTTTATCTATCTATCTATCTTAGTCTGTTCAAGTTTATCTATCTATCTATCTTAGTCTGTTCAAGTTTATCTATCTATCTATCTTAGTCTGTTCAAGTTTATCTATCTATCTATCTTAGTCTGTTCAAGTTTATCTATCTATCTATCTTAGTCTGTTCAAGTTTATCTATCTATCTATCTTAGTCTGTTCAAGTTTATCTATCTATCTATCTTAGTCTGTTCAAGTTTATCTATCTATCTATCTTAGTCTGTTCAAGTTTATCTATCTATCTATCTTAGTCTGTTCAAGTTTATCTATCTATCTATCTTAGTCTGTTCAAGTTTATCTATCTATCTATCTTAGTCTGTTCAAGTTTATCTATCTATCTATCTTAGTCTGTTCAAGTTTATCTATCTATCTATCTTAGTCTGTTCAAGTTTATCTATCTATCTATCTTAGTCTGTTCAAGTTTATCTATCTATCTATCTTAGTCTGTTCAAGTTTATCTATCTATCTATCTTAGTCTGTTCAAGTTTATCTATCTATCTATCTTAGTCTGTTCAAGTTTATCTATCTATCTATCTTAGTCTGTTCAAGTTTATCTATCTATCTATCTTAGTCTGTTCAAGTTTATCTATCTATCTATCTTAGTCTGTTCAAGTTTATCTATCTATCTATCTTAGTCTGTTCAAGTTTATCTATCTATCTATCTTAGTCTGTTCAAGTTTATCTATCTATCTATCTTAGTCTGTTCAAGTTTATCTATCTATCTATCTTAGTCTGTTCAAGTTTATCTATCTATCTATCTTAGTCTGTTCAAGTTTATCTATCTATCTATCTTAGTCTGTTCAAGTTTATCTATCTATCTATCTTAGTCTGTTCAAGTTTATCTATCTATCTATCTTAGTCTGTTCAAGTTTATCTATCTATCTATCTTAGTCTGTTCAAGTTTATCTATCTATCTATCTTAGTCTGTTCAAGTTTATCTATCTATCTATCTTAGTCTGTTCAGATTTATCTATCTATCTATCTTAGTCTGTTCAAGTTTATCTATCTATCTATCTTAGTCTGTTCGTTTATCTATCTCTATCTTAGTCTGTTCAAGTTTATCTATCTATCTATCTTAGTCTGTTCAAGTTTATCTATCTATCTATCTTAGTCTGTTCAAGTTTATCTATCTATCTATCTTAGTCTGTTCAAGTTTATCTATCTATCTATCTTAGTCTGTTCAAGTTTATCTATCTATCTATCTTAGTCTGTTCAAGTTTATCTATCTATCTATCTTAGTCTGTTCAAGTTTATCTATCTATCTATCTTAGTCTGTTCAAGTTTATCTATCTATCTATCTTAGTCTGTTCAAGTTTATCTATCTATCTATCTTAGTCTGTTCAAGTTTATCTATCTATCTATCTTAGTCTGTTCAATTTATCTATCTATCTATCTTAGTCTGTTCAAGTTTATCTATCTATCTATCTTAGTCTGTTCAAGTTTATCTATCTATCTATCTTAGTCTGTTTCAGTTTATCTATCTATCTATCTTAGTCTGTTCAAGTTTATCTATCTATCTATCTTAGTCTGTTCAAGTTTATCTATCTATCTATCTTAGTCTGTTCAAGTTTATCTATCTATCTATCTTAGTCTGTTCAAGTTTATCTATCTATCTATCTTAGTCTGTTCAAGTTTATCTATCTATCTATCTTAGTCTGTTCAAGTTTATCTATCTATCTATCTTAGTCTGTTCAAGTTTATCTATCTATCTATCTTAGTCTGTTCAAGTTTATCTATCTATCTATCTTAGTCTGTTCAAGTTTATCTATCTATCTTAGTCTGTTCAAGTTTATCTATCTATCTATCTTAGTCTGTTCAAGTTTATCTATCTATCTATCTTAGTCTGTTCAAGTTTATCTATCTATCTATCTTAGTCTGTTCAAGTTTATCTATCTATCTATCTTAGTCTGTTCAAGTTTATCTATCTATCTATCTTAGTCTGTTCAAGTTTATCTATCTATCTATCTTAGTCTGTTCAAGTTTATCTATCTATCTATCTTAGTCTGTTCAAGTTTATCTATCTATCTATCTTAGTCTGTTCAAGTTTATCTATCTATCTATCTTAGTCTGTTCAAGTTTATCTATCTATCTATCTTAGTCTGTTCAAGTTTATCTATCTATCTATCTTAGTCTGTTCAAGTTTATCTATCTATCTATCTTAGTCTGTTCAAGTTTATCTATCTATCTATCTTAGTCTGTTCAAGTTTATCTATCTATCTATCTTAGTCTGTTCAAGTTTATCTATCTATCTATCTTAGTCTGTTCAAGTTTATCTATCTATCTATCTTAGTCTGTTCAAGTTTATCTATCTATCTATCTTAGTCTGTTCAAGTTTATCTATCTATCTATCTTAGTCTGTTCAAGTTTATCTATCTATCTATCTTAGTCTGTTCAAGTTTATCTATCTATCTATCTTAGTCTGTTCAAGTTTATCTATCTATCTATCTTAGTCTGTTCAAGTTTATCTATCTATCTATCTTAGTCTGTTCAAGTTTATCTATCTATCTATCTTAGTCTGTTCAAGTTTATCTATCTATCTATCTTAGTCTGTTCAAGTTTATCTATCTATCTATCTTAGTCTGTTCAAGTTTATCTATCTATCTATCTTAGTCTGTTCAAGTTTATCTATCTATCTATCTTAGTCTGTTCAAGTTTATCTATCTATCTATCTTAGTCTGTTCAAGTTTATCTATCTATCTATCTTAGTCTGTTCAAGTTTATCTATCTATCTATCTTAGTCTGTTCAAGTTTATCTATCTATCTATCTTAGTCTGTTCAGTTTATCTATCTATCTATCTTAGTCTGTTCAAGTTTATCTATCTATCTATCTTAGTCTGTTCAAGTTTATCTATCTATCTATCTTAGTCTGTTCAGTTTATCTATCTATCTATCTTAGTCTGTTCAAGTTTATCTATCTATCTATCTTAGTCTGTTCAAGTTTATCTATCTATCTATCTTAGTCTGTTCAAGTTTATCTATCTATCTATCTTAGTCTGTTCAAGTTTATCTATC
>JBBBDQ010002425.1:1277500-1322560 GCA_037127315.1 Ascarosepion bandense
ATATATATATATATATATATATATATATATATATATAATCATTTGCAGACAGTCCTGTTTCGCTGTATCACAGCTCATCATTTCGGTTTAACTTCCAATTTCTTTCTTGAAATCCGACTAATTTGACAGCAGGCGTAGATTTTACCACTAGCCTATCGGCGCACGGCGGATAAAAGCATATTTTGCCGTGTTATTTACAATATTAACGCCAGTAGCTGAGAGTGTTCAAATTCATTACTGAATGAACGACGCGTAAATAGCAATGAGTAGCTACTGTTTTTTAATGTCTACCATTACCTCAGAGTGCTTAATCAACGGGCACGAGCGTAAATAATCATCCGCAGACAGTCCTGTTTCTCTGTACCACAGCTCATCCATATATATTGTGTATTGAGGCAGTAATGCCCTTTTTTATGCAAGTTTCCTTAAAAATGATAGACAAGGTGATGTGCTTAATTTTTTATATAATTTTGCATGTGATATATTTTTTTCTTTTCAGAACATAAGTTATATAAGAATTGTCTAAATGTTTATTAAATACACACACTAAACATACCAAATTCTGTCAGTAAAATACTCGTCGATAATACAAATACAACAGCATCATCCACATATAAAAAAAAGATTAAAAATAGTTAAAACACTATCAAATAAAACAAAAGCTAACATTCGATATATCAACTATAAACACGGTCATAATTTATTGACCTAGTTTGGAAATTAAAACACTCCTCTAAGTCTAGATAGATGCATAAAGTAATCTATAGATTCAGTTAAAAGTAAAACAAAAGTCCTTGTTGACAATGGCTAAAAGTATAGCGGAAAGAGTTGGGACATACAAAACTTTTGAAATTCTTTATGTGTATGGTTTTTAATGAAACTTGCATATCTAAACTTATTTACAAATGGAACTTTGTGTGTGTATGTCTATGTGTGTGTCTGTGTGTGTGTGTCCGTTACCTATAGACTCCAAAACGGCTGAACCGATTTTCTTGAAAATTTACACAGTTGTACTATAAGCGTCTGCCAGTGTTCTAAGCTAGGTTTTGTATCGAGGTGCTCCCGATAAATAACGAAAATCTATAATCAAATAAATCGGGTTATAGAAGGAGTGGTCCGATTTTAATCAAATTTGATACACTCATAGACAAAGACATAAGAAACGATATTCAGAAGTTTCAAGGTTGCAGTTCTTAAATAGTGCAGAAAATCGATAATATATAAATATATAAAAGGCAAGTTGTTTGTGTGTGTGTCTGTTTATCTGCCTGTATGTTTATATTTTTTCAGCCCTTTTATTTTTGTTTTTGCTTCGGGTTTTGCTTTAAGTAGGTATAATTGTAGTTCTTAGTCTCAGCCATGGTACTATTTACTCAGAGGACTTATTTAGACTTCAAAATTCAGTTTATGACGAAAAAACTTATTTGATATCGATACTGGAAATCAAAATTTGACTTGCATCCATTCATTTTTCTTTCAGTCTATGGTTTCGCTTTAACTGGAAACAACTATTGCCTTTTAGTCTTTCGTGCCAACGTCCGAAGAGTCTGAGCTCCAGGACCATGGATTAGTTTTAAAGCTTTCATTACACCCGATAAACGCCGGGCAAGTATGATATAGTATTTCGTTACTTTTACTTTGTTTCTGATAAATGTTTGTTATTTGTTAATATTTTGTTTAGCTTTTAAAAACTTTGGCTTACGACCTCATCGCGTCGAAACATTAGTTCCAATACGATCACAGAAGTTAAACAACGTCGAGCCTAGTCAGTATCTAAATGGGTAACTGCTGGGGCATAGCAGGCAATGTAAGCATGAATCAGTCGGCGCTGTAATGTTAAGGGCTCGGGATTATTTATCTAATCTTTGGGTTCATTATATACACTTACGCCAAAATGCCCATGAGAAAGGCATGAACTCATCTTTTCTCTCATAGCTATGGGTTAATAAGTAAAACTTGTGTCAGTAAACTATTATTATTTAAAAACGTTATTACAATTCTTCTAGGTTTAAATAGCCTGCATCGGGACGACATGCTGTAGAAAATGAATTAATCGATTAATTAATACTCTGCTTATTTTGCGAAAGGCACCTTTTGATTGAAACAGTGTTTCTGCTCACACGCTGAATTGATGAATGATTATATAGATATTTACCTCTTTTCCCCACTGAGATGTGATATGATACATGGTCGAGTTTATGGTGGGGAACCCGAGAGCGTACACCCAGACCCCGCAAATTCTGGTTGCACTATCCTCGGCGGTGCGCACTGATTCACCACTCTAGCGCAATGGGATGATATAGCCTCGGGCAGCTGTTCTTAGGACCAGGTACCTATTTAATTTCTCTCAGCTGCATTTATGTACCCGGACAGAAGTACGACCGTGCCGCAAAGATATACCTTTTTTATTTTTTATTTTTAATAGAAAAGATACTTTTTGCCATATCCCTGTTGAGCACTGGAATCTATGCTACATTAAAATGAATGTTCACATAACTTAAACGCCCGCTATCATATATGCCAATTCTTTCAGCTTTCTAACTCTTTATAAACTTTTGAAAAGAACCAACACTTGACAACCTAATCCTATTCAATCAGTTTATCCCATAATAATCGCAACTGAAAGATAACAAACCCTACCCGGCATGCACCAGGTAAATATGCATGATAATATAATATCCTGTTACTTTATACGAGCACTGGTTGAATTGAAAAATAGATATGACAAAGTGGGCTAATAATTCTATTGAAATATGTCTCAACATTACAAATTTTATGAGTGAAAAACACCACCAGTTAGAAAAGTTTCACTTTAGTATTTCAATGTACACACCAGTTGAGCGATGTAAGAAAGTGAAATTTTTTTTTTTTTTTTTTTTTTTATAAGCGTTTCACCCCGAGCAAGGCATGTCACTGCCACTACTGTGCAGGGGGCTACGTAGAGAGGAGAAAGGCTGGTTAAATATAGGACATAACAGAGGGTGGGTGATAGGCGGGTGAGGATACCGAGAATGAGGGTTGGGTAGATGAGAGTGTTGTGAGAATAGTTGGGAGTTAGTGTGATAGGAGGTGTCTATTGACCCTACATTTAAACACCTGGAGATTGTAACTGTCGGGAAAGCAGACTTGTGGAAGGGAGTTCCACAGGCGGGAAGCGCGAGAAAAGAAGCTGTTGGAGCAGAATTTACGGTTACATCTTATTTGTTTAACTGTAAAAGGGTGGGACCTAGTTGCTAATCTAGTATCTCGTGTAAATTCGTGCTTGGGCGGCACCAGTGATCTAAGCTTATCGGAGCAGAAGCCATGAAAGTACTTGTAGAAGTGATCTAAGCTCATCGGAGCAGAAGCCATGAAAGTACTTGTAGGAATAACGACGAGGAAACACACGTGTTATTTTGAACGAAACAAGATAAAGAGTTTATTTAGATCACATTTGAAGTCTTCTTAGCTTATTTCAAGACAGGTAATCAAATATTAAAATTCATAGTTTCGATGAATTGTCAAGATAAGAAATGCTCATATAAAATCATCGGACATGAACTTAATTACAAATTGCTTAAAAGAAATTCAGAGAGTTCGTTTTTCACCTAAAAGTTATACGGTTGTATTCAACAAGAATAAAAAGATATATTTTAAGGTACTTAGGCTTCGGGGCTGAATAAATTATCTTGAAATTTTGATGTTCTAATTAGAAGCTGATAATATTTCAGCGTTTAATTTGACAATTGGGTTATTCAGACGCATGGGACTCTGCTATAATTTATTTTTGTTGACGGCAAGTAGGTGAAGAGGAAGAAAGAGAAAATGAGAGGGTAGGCGTGTCGCTGGGACATTTGTGTCTGATATGCGCCCTGAGAATCTTTTGCTACATTGTGACTAGTTGCTCTCTCCCTGGACACGGCTCTCTTCTTTTTGATTCAACTTTTTTTTTATCTATTTATATGAAAAACGATTTGACACTTGCTCATTACTCCTTTTTTTATTGGTTTAAGTAAATTTTCACATAGGCTCACTAAACTTTACCTTAGCCTTTTCCTCGGCTAAGGGCCAATCCTTTTTTCTATTGGTCAAAATAAATTTTCGCACTGGCTTGTGAATTTGAAAACGATGAAGAAAAAATAGTTATTTTTATTTCTTATTCACCACAAAAGAAAATATTGAGTTAAAATACTTAGAATATATGTTTTTTAGAACGTATATTCTACTTTACATATATAATCATAAAGAATGATAAACCTTTCAGCAAATAATTTGGTAAAGACTCAAGATATATTCATCTTTAAGTACAAATTACAGGAATGTGGTATTTAAAGGTAATAGGCTCGATAGGAATGATAAAGAAAAAAACGGAAATCCCATAAAAAATCAATATTTATCTGATATACAAAAGGTTGTGTTAATGAGTGCAGCCAAAAAAATCATTCACTCCAACATGATCTTCAGAAGAGAAAACATTTATGTCTCTTAGACTTGGTAAATAAATGTATCAAACAGAAAAACAAAAGAAATAATACTTCTACTGTTACTACTACTTATAATAAGTATATTAATAAAAAGACTATCAGAATAGCGTTATAATTAAAGATTTCTTGTGAGCATAAAATTATTTTTCTTTTGCGTATTATTTCTTACATTGAAAGATTTTCATAACAGTAAAGGCTTGCAGCCACCTCACGTACTAATACTGATTCCCGTTCAAAAGTTAAGCAACGTCGAGATTGCTCAGCCATAGCTGGGTAATCGCTTTAGAATGCCAAGAGCTGAACTTTTGAATGTGCCAGTGCTGTAATGTCTAATGGCTCAGAATTGTTAATCGAATAGAATAGTTTCAATCCAAGTTGAGTTCGTTATATTCAATTACTCTTGAATACTCTTGGGAAATCTTCCTCAACCCGTGATGCTCTAGGGCCTTTCATGGGTTATATAATGCCCGACCCTTCCTTCTTCAATTTCTGTTCATGTCGTCTAAAGCGAGCGTGAAACTCAGGTTATGACTAGAGCCATCATTTCATAGTGACCGCTTAGAAATACTAGGTGCTGTAAACAGGCTTGTATGGCTTGTGTAACATCCAATCGGAGAGTCGAATTGGAATTCCCGCCGTGTTTGATATATTCAGTTTTGAGCAAATAATCTTGGGAAAGATATAAATTTAATCCTTCTCTCTCCAGCTATGGGTTAATTAGTAAGCCATTATTATCTCCGAAAATTAAATAAAACTGTCAAAAAATATATTCAGGTTTCGACATTAAATAAACCATAGAGGTTGATATGCCACTAAACAAAAACTATCCATATATAAGCAAGGTCTAGCCTGTTGAGTACCTAGATGGGTGACCGCTTGGGAATGTAAACTTGCATGTGTGGGTTGAGTAACGGATAATCGGAGAGACGAATTGCAATTCCCGTCGGCTTTGATATATTCACTTTCGACCATATAATCTTGAAAAAGATATCAATTCACTTCTTGTCCCTCCAGCTATGGGTGAATTAGTAAGACTTGTATCACTAAGCCATTATTATATCCAAAAATTAAATAAAATTGTCTAAAATATATTTTCGTTTCGATATTAAATAACCCATAGAGGTTGATATGCCACTAAACAAATACCATCCATATATATATATATATATATATATATATATATATATATATATATATATATATATATATATATTTCTTTGTTGCTTTACTATCGCATTGAGCGATTTAGTGTTAGGGTTCTCGTCTCGGTTTTTTTTCTTTCCTGCTAGTATTTTGACGTATGTTCAAGTACTTTGTTTCTTTTTTTACTTCCCCTTTTTTCCCCTCCGAGTTTGTTCTCGGTGGGTTTTTCGAGCCGAACTGAAATATATTATAACAATTATTAGCATTAGAATTATTGTTATTGTTATTATTATTATTATTATCATTATTGTTATTATATATATATGTTCTTTTGATTCAGTAATATATCTTATTTTACAAGTATTGTGCTTTCAATGAGAAATGATAATGACGTTGTGACAACATCGTTCTCGTCATTATTTCTTATGAGTGCACACGTAAGATATTATTTAGATGCTTGACTTAATCCGAAAATGTTGCTAAAGGCTTCTGACGTCTGAGTAGCTCTTAGAGGGACAGCGAAGACAACTATGAGGTAAATAATCTAATAGAATTGCAAGAAAAACACAAAAAAACGCCTTACATGCTTCATTGCACCTTTCCATCTCATTTCGTAAAAGATTTTCATTTAACCTTAATGTTATTGTTTGCGGTTTAGTTTGTCGTATATTGTTAAAACGCGCGCCGTCAGCTCTTCTTGCTGAATATCTTAAAAGATATGTTTTAATACGTATCACTGTTTCCAATAATATCACTGTTTCAAAAGGTATATCTGTTTTGTTAGGTATCCCTAAAAATCCGACGAATGAAGAGACTTCATTGGGTTACGTAGTAAATATCAATGCAAAATTTATTTACATTAATTTTTAGCCATTTATTATTATAAATTTTTTATGGAAATTAAAAAAAAAAAATCAATAATCACTTTAATTGTACTGTTTATTTCTTTTTAGTACAATAAATACCAATCTGCATATCATTCCAAGAACCCTACACAGTACACGATATACTGACAAACTGCATAGACCTTGAACAGATCCAACTAAAATACTATCAAGAAAATAATCTAAGGGATATTTTCAACAAGGTTGACGCTAAAAATATACTCAGATTCCTAAGAGAGCCGAAACTATACAAGATATAGTCAAAAAGTTACTCTGAATCATAAGTAACATTTAATGTCCACCATTCATATTACAACAACTAATGTTTCGACATTAAATGACCCATAAAGGGTTGATTTGCCGTAAACAAACCAATCAATCAGTGAACACTAATTTAGAAAGTATCTCTTTTTAAAAACTTATCACTGTTTTAAAAAATATTAAAAAAAAAAAACACTGTTTTAAAAGGTATCCCTAATTTAAATAAATATCTCTTTAAAAAGGTCTCTCTGTTTTAAAAGGAGTTAATTTATAGAAATCCGCTGTTTATCTGATTTTATATTTTCTCAGATTTATTGAATTTCTTTTAGTGACCTTTCAAGGTGCTGCTGGAAATACTTTTTCTTTTATGAAAAGTGATATTACTTACGATAGACAGGAAATAATTTTTTACTAATTAGCAAAATTAATAAATTAGGCAAAATATTCCTCGCTTTGATTAAGAAACATTTCCAGAATAATAATCCATTAAGTAAGAATTATAAAAATTACTCTATAAATAAGTTATAATTGTACGGATAATCTGAAAAAATATAAAAATCATCATAATACTATTTGAAATAAAAGTTCAAACCGAACGGAAAATAAAAATCATCCAAAAACTGAAATCAATAATTTAGACAGTAATAAATGTAATTGTAAAAATCCTATAGAGTGCCCCTTAGAAAACAGGTGCCTTATAGAATCCATTGTTTATCAATGTACTATTTCTTGTACGGAAAACACTAGTAATATAAAAATTTACGTTGATAGTATTAAGAATTCGTTGAAAAAAGATTTTATCAACACACTTCTTTATTTAGTAATACTAAGAACAGAAATAGAACATTCTTATCAAAATATTGTTGGTATCTAAATGAAACAAATAAAACCCCCACAATAAAATGGAGCATTTAAAAAAGCTAGAATATGTAAGTTTTTAAACGTTCGTGCCACGTGTATCTACATGAAAAACTTCATATTATTAAATTTAAGAATAAAAATCTATTTAATGTAATGAAATAAATGTCATAAGTAAATATTGCAAAATGTTCACCTTAGAATATAGTTAAACATTCTTCTTAAAAATATCCATTAACTTACATATATCCGATAATTTGTTTTGTATTATGATATAATATTAATAAAATATATATTGAATTTTTTTAAAATTCAGAATTTATGAAAAATTGAGGAAAATGCACTCGGAACCGATATAAAATACTATAATTATACTCAAATGTCCCTTTAAGTCAGACGAAAAATATATACTGTTGTTTTTTTCTTTCTTTTTTTTTTTAAAAGTGCTGGGATACAGAGAAAACTAAGGCCGTAATCTTGTAACAAAAATAGATACACGGCACCGGAAGTCTAGACTCTGGCTCAATTGACTGACACTTTTCCTTTTAGTTTAAAGAAAAACAAACAAACATTTAACCTTTATTTTCGAAATTTAGAAGTTGAATTTCATTCTGATTAGTTAAATTAAATATACACATAAATTTTTCTGTCTTCCCACATACATATTAACTATTTAAATAACAATCGCAATGTTTTATACATTCAAATTTAAATAATTTTCACATCAATAAGTCAACATTGCTTGATGAGGAGGTAAAATTTCGAAATAGAAAATATTTGTGACGCAATGTAAATTAAATTAATAAAAACAAATTTGTAATATAACAATCTGGCCCCACCCGAGGAAGTGATGCAAGCGATGGTGTTTTAAATCGGTGAAGAGAGACACTCCCGTCAACCCTGAAGCGCGCTCTCTTAACTCTCTGTTCCCTAGGCTACACGGTTCATCGTCATTAATAAAAAATACAACTTATATTTTTATATATATGGTGTTTGTCGTCATACAACCAGATAGAAGACAGTTTAATTGGTGCCCAGTGACTTGCTGTTTTAAAACAACAACAACAAAACAGATAGATAAGAGCTTGGTTACCACGGCGACAATTGAAATTCAACGGAATTAAAACTACCAGATAGAAGACGAAAATAGTAAACAACAGGACGACAGCAGCGAAAGGTAGGTGACTTTTGATTCGATCTTGTGTGTGTTCTGCTCTTGTTCATAAGTTATATTTAAAAAAAAAAATGGAACAGCATACTTTTGCCGATTTTGTTCAAGGTCTGACCCTAGAATTGAGAAATGTGGCTTGTTCGGTGTCGAACACTTTAAGGGGAGAATCTTTTTTAAAAAATATACAGCCATTAGCATGCAAAGAAGATGGTGGTTGTACTGCTTGGTTGGAGGATATGGAGAGGTATTTTCAAGTTGTGCGCGTGGCAGAAGAAGACAAGTGTCAGGCAGCTCTTCTCACAACAAGGAGAGCTGTTGGACACTATGTAGATAGACTAATCGCTAGTAACCCACAACTCACATGGAAGGAGTTAAAAACTTCTTTAAAGGAATATTACGGATTGGTTTTAGACCCCGACGCACGGTTAGTCGAATTAGTGAACATTAAGCAGGGTAGAACGGAGGGGGTGCAGGACTACATGCAGAGAGTAGTACGCCTAGCGGAGGGCGCATATGTTGGGGTTGACGGGAGGAATGAAGTTGTTACAAAACAAGTTTTAGGATTTTTCATAAAAGGTCTAAGGGATCGGGAAATAAAGATGGCAGTTATGAAGGATGAGCCACAAACACTGGAGGCTGCTTATCAGAAAGCGTTATCTGAGTTGAGATGGAAAATTCGACTCGAAGCAAACTCTGAATACGAAGAGGAGCCTATGGAAATTTGCCACTCTCGGAGACGGGTACCGATAGAAGCCGTAAGCCCCGCTAAATCTAATAATAATAATAATAATAATAGGAATAAGAACAATAGAAAAGTTGGAACTCGTGAGCGGGAGAGGAACGGGAGCGTTGTTAGGTGTTGGAATTGTGGGAAAGAAGGCCACATAGCGAAATTTTGTAGACACACCCCGGGAAACGGCAGAGGTCCGTTCGTGCGACGCCCAACGAACGGAACAAGACGGTACCAACGCACATAGTTGGTAATATGGGCGCGCCAAATTCCATCTTTATTAGAATAGGACGTAGACCTTATAGGGCATTGGTAGAAACGGGAGCAGAGGTATCGGTTATAAGCTGTAGGGTATTTAAAAAATTGCGACTGGGACTTGAACTGCAAAAGAGGGACATTAAACTTCGAACTGCGAATGGATCCCCGTTATACGTTGAAGGCCTTTGTCGTCTACAGGTCCAGATAGGAAGTAAGTCCATACCCCATGATTTTTTAGTCGTGAAAAATCTCAATAGAAACGTTATACTTGGCCGAGATTGGCTGATGCAGAACGGGGTGAGAATGTATTTCGATTTGGGGGCATTGAAGATTGGTGAAGAATACGTGGCATTAGAGGAGGATGTTCATATTTCCTCTATTGTTAGGTTAGCTCAAAAAGTAACATTAAGACCTCAACACCTGCATGCTTGTCTGGGATTAACCAGGCCGAGAAATGGACGTGGCAAAGAATATGAAATCGAACAGCTGAGTAGTGGATATGTTAGCAACTTATGTGGTATATCAGTAGCCAACGCAGTTGTAAAAATGCCAAAGTCTCGTAAGTTTCAGTTGCTGATAATGAATAACACTAACCAGACAATCACTTTGAGACGGGGGTGTCTGCTGGCTAAATTGGAAAGGGCAGGTAATATTACTGAAATTACTATGCCCGATAAACAAAATAATAAAAGTCCTGATGTAGATTTGGAACAGGTACATGCATCGGAGGAATTCAAGCCTGAAATTAACAAATTGCTAAAAAAAAATAGGGACATGTTCGTTAGTGACGACAAGAACCTGGGCAGAACCGATACTGTGGAGATGCGTATCGATACTGGAACACATGAGCCCATAAGAAAACGCCCATATCGCACACCCCTCAAACAAAGAAAGACAATGGATTCAGCAATCGACGAAATGATGCAGGCAGGTGTAATTGAGAGATCCAATAGCCCGTGGGGTTTTCCAGTAGTTTTAGTAGAGAAGAAAGACGGTGGTAAGAGATTTTGTGTAGACTTTAGAGCACTTAATAAGATTACAAAGAAATATGCTCGACCTCTTCCTGTCATCGATGATATACTGGCATCACTTGGTTCGGCAAGGTACTTTTCGAAGCTTGATTTAAAATCAGGGTACTGGCAAGTTAAGCTTCATGATGATGACAAAGAAAAAAGTGCATTCACCTGCCACAAGGGTCTGTTTCATTTTAATGTTATGCCATTTGGACTTGCAAACGCACCCGGCATCTTCCAGGAATTAATGTCAGTTGTTTTACAGGGACAGGAAGATTTTGCTCTGGCATATTTAGATGATATTCTGATATTTTCAAATACGGTGGAAGATCATTTAAGACATATAGACACAGTCTTGAGTAGTCTACGTAAGCACAACCTTAAACTGAAGCCAGCTAAGTGTGAGTTCTTTAAGAAAGAGACCCAATACCTGGGGTTCAAGATAAGTGAAGAGGGAATACAACCAGACCTCAATAAAGTCAAGGCTATAAAGTCAGTTTCTACTCCAACCACTGTTAGGCAAGTAAGAGCTTTTATCGGGATGACCTCATACTATCGCCGCTTTATTAGAAATTTCTCTGATATAGCCGAACCGCTGGTCAATTTGACAAGGAAATATGCACGATTCCAATGGGACGATGCTTGCCAAACCGCTTTCGATACACTAAAAACGAAGCTCGCGGAGATGGTAACACTAGCCTATCCCAACCCAAATAAAGCGTATAGATTATATACTGACGCATCCGATCAATCGATTGGCGCATGCCTATCCCAGGTGGTGTACGATAAGGAAAATAGGAAGGATGTAGAAAAACCAATTTATTTATTGTCCCATAAATTAAGTGACACACAAACGAGGTGGTCAACTATAGAGAAAGAGGCTTATGCCATACACTATGCTCTTCAGAAACTGAATCACTACCTGCATGGCGCAACATTCACAATATACACTGATCATAGGCCCCTGGAGCACTTACTTAACTCGCCCATACAAAATAAGAAGATACAGACTTGGGCTCTGAGCATGTCTGGCTACAATTGCAGCATACAGTATCTTAAGGGTAAGGATAATGTTTGCGCGGATCTCTTATCACGCGCTGTTGATGTGAACGAAGACCATATTGCTTCTCCAGTAGAGATAGATGATAGAAATTACTTGGTTAGTGTTATAAACTCCAACCTAATGGAGCCGGAAGAATTAGCAGCCCATAAAAATGTCGGAAATTCATCAGAGGCACCCGAACGGCCCACATTGAAAGGAATAGACATAATCAGGGAGCAAGAATCAGACAAAAACATCTTAGACCTGAAGATTAGATTACGAAATGGTAGGGCTACCAAAGCAGAACAGAAGAGATATATAGTAATGGATGAGGTGGTGTACTATTTGTCTCAAACTGATGATGAACCCCTCATCAGGCTGTATGTACCATCTCACCTTAGAAAAATGGTGCTAGTTCAATACCATGATGACAGTGGTCATATGGGGGTGGATAAGACATTCCACTCAATAAAACAAAAGTATTTCTGGCCTTGTTTACTTAGAGAAATAAATGATTTCGTAGGTAAATGTATCCCGTGTCAGACAAGAAACCTAAAGAGGCAGCAACCCCACATACAGGAATGTGACTTCCCTCCTTTTCCTTTCGCTAAGGTTGCTTTAGAATCCAGTGATTCGGATGACGAATCCGGAGCGGAACAGACCGACTTTCCAGTGCACAAAAATCGACACCAACGTGTGGAATCAGACGATGAGTTTGATGTTCCATTAATGGAGCGTCGCATCATGACGCGACGTAAAATGGCGAATAAAAACGTGTCAACTATTGATAGTGATGATAGAATCGGTGGTATAAATAATGTTTCATCCACGTTCGAGGATGATTGCTCAAAGTGCGAAACGTCTGGATCTACTCATGTAGATCAGGGTTTTTCTAGGGAATCACCTAGCAGCGGAGATGTCCAAATGAGGCAAACGTCTGTTGGGGCAAAAAGCACGGATAGACCTGCAGATTCCACAGTTGATCGGAACAAAAAGAAAGAACAACTGAAAAGTCTTGTAGACTTATTGGCTGATATGCTATAGGATTGGGAAAGAAAGCAGTGGGAGGATTAACGATAGTTTAAGTGAAATAGTTAGGTCACCTTCCTTATAGCAAAACATGCGGAAGATACAAACTAAGGAATTACGAGTCACGGGTCCATTTTTTTTAGACTAAATTAAGATAGATGAAACCTCTAATCCTCCACAAGTAAATTGCATGCGGATTAACGTTGGAATCAGGGTAATTTTCTTCGTTTTCTATTGAACATTTCTCGGTCAGACTATGAATGATATGTACTGCAGATAATGGCAGTTTTTCTGTGTTCAAACATAGTATGTTTGAAATTAAATTAAATTAAATGAAGTTACACATGAAGTTACATGTGTAACAATAAACTCGAGCGGAAACACGCATGGTGTTGGTCAAAGGTCATTTACTCGATGTCAGTTTAGAAACTGGGGCGCGGTTACCGCCTATGATCATATGGTCGTGCATCGAGGCGTCTACGCGTATGGACAGAGTCGAGAAAGGAAACGAACATTGAAAGTTACAGAAACTTAAAAAAAAAAAAAAAAAGAACAATGAAACATCGAGCTGGGAGAACATTATCCTCTGTATAAGTTCCAAGTAATTCTATCATCACTTTTGTGGCAGTCTCACTCATTTTGGCTTCCAACACTGCATCATGAAGCATACGCAAGAGATTCTGTGTTTTTTGTACAGGAAAATTCCACAATGGACACGAATATTGTTGGGTTGCCGATGTAGGCTCCCCCATATATTTTTTTTGTTGTTGTTTTGTTTGTTTCGGCACATGTTTTGTACAATTGTCGGGCTTGTGTGGCATGGGGATTGTGTGAGGGTGTTGCGCTTAAAATGTTCTTAGGTGAACATTTTGGAAAATGGGAGGGCGAGGAGTGTAATATAACAATCTGGCCCCACCCGAGGAAGTGATGCAAGCGATGGTGTTTTCCATCGGTGAAGGGGGCGGCGAAGCGACAAGACAGGTGTTTGTGAAATACATCCTGTCGAAGCCGGAGCGGATGTCATTTTGACCTTATTTCCGACAGCGGCGGAAATGGCTACAGAGGCAAACAGATCAGGTGTCTCTTAGAATTACGTGGGCGTTGCGTGGGCGAGGCAAAAACCGGAAGGAAAGTCCCGGTTCTAGAGGACTATATAAAGACCTCGGCACACGGATTCGCCAGTAGTAGCAGAGAACGGCCAGTGGAAGCAGACAAACACCACGGCAAGACTACACTCCCGTCAACCCATGTGCCCCTCTCCCTCCCGTTCTCTATTCCACACAGTTCGTCGTCAATAATAAAAATATAACCTTATATTTTTATATATGCGTGTTTGTTGTTTTGTCGTCTTACGGCGATATATAACAAATTTACTTATAATAATACATATATATATATATATATATATATATATGTGTGTGTGTGTGTGCGTGTGCGTGTGTGTACGCGCACGCGCGTTTAGACTTATATATCACTCAGTATAATTATTCTGATGTGAACCCTTAAATCATATGTCTATTTGTTTTGTATCAGTGTGAGTGCGTGCGGGTGCATGTGTGAAAATTTTAGATAGAGTGCTGAATGCGATATGTAAATTGTCGCCACTTTACGCATTCTATTTCGCGCATCCGCCTTGTTTATTTCTTGATTTTGTCTACTGCACAGTATAGTAGAGTCAGTTGGGCACCGTCTATGAAAAATTTAGCACCATGACACAATTCTCTCTGCCATAAATTTGGAAACGGCGTGTTATACTTCTTGGCATTCATGCCGGAAGCTACAATAGGAACATTTCAAAGTGTTTGAGTGTCAATCTGAGGACAATGCAAAGGATTAAGAAAAGAGTTTCGATGAGTCTAATGGTGATTCTTCTGATTAGAAATGAACTCCCAAATTTGTTGGTGAATGCTTCAGATAAAGCACTGGGGCCTACATTAAGTGATTTGAGAAGATAATCTTGCCCTGGGTCAAGAGGGTAGATCTATAGCTGCAACAGGATTCTGCACCATGCCACACAAGTAGGAAAGCCCGGTCATGCCTGTCAGACAATTTCTGCAGCCACATCACCTCTTACATGTGGCCATATCAGTCAGTCAGTTAAGTGCCATACGTGATACACGATTGGGCGATCATGTCTCGAAAGAGACATGACTGACTGGGCAGAAGATTATCCTGCAGTAGGTTGCCATTGCTTTCTGCGGTAGACTGGTTGCCGACCAAGGCGATAGAACCCAATCTGCCCTTTTATTTAACCCATAACTGGAAGGAATAGACGGATTAATACCTTTCCCAAGGGTATTTGTGCGTAAGTGAATGCAATGAATTAGGCTGGAATTCGAACTCGGCTCCCCGATTTCTCGTTCGGAGCCTATATCCAATGCACCACAACGCACATCCGTCTGGCCACATATTTTACCAAATTCCAGGTCCCTTGATTATTTGTGGGGCACAGATGAGCGAGTAAGTATCAAAATCTCTTTGTGTTGTCTGTTCTTCAATATGGCTGTGAATGCTGGACAATATCATCAAAGATGAAGGAAAAACTTGAAGCAACTGAAATGTGGTTCTGCAGAAGGATGCTGCGAATATCATGGATCGACCATGTGAGAAATGATGAGCATCTTGGAAATGATGGAAACAAAAAGGAAACTAATACTGAGCATCAGGAAGAGACAGCTGAAGTTCCTGGGACACGCAATGAGGAAGAAGGGCTTGGAGAACCTGACACTAGCAGGCCATATAGAAGGAAAAAGAGACAGGGGAAAGCAGAGGATAACATATTTGAAGGACCTAATCAGGTGGATGATGGAACGAGAGTTGCATGGTGTAACTGGAGAAGGCGTGCTAAGAGCCACCAATGATAGGGAGACGTGGAGAGCCATGATCGCCTACGTCCTGAAGGGACAGGGCAGATAGAAGAAGAAGAGAAAGTACACCAAATATGAAGTGAACGTAAGAATTATGCCAACATTCACCAAATTCAATAAGATCATTTATAACTGTACAGAAGATTCCAAATACAATTTCTTCCTATTTCATTTTTATTCATTTTTCAAATTTTTAACTAGTTGTTTTACATAATTGGTAAATATTCATATGTAAATATTTTCCTGGAAATTCTTCTGTTGAATTTTCCTCTATGATACCTACACTTTATGAATTTGAGTGTAGTACTAGATTGGCGTCAAGGTTTCATCATTTTGCAGTTGAAATGGTAAGATGTAACTTTCCCTAAGAATACTTTCGTGATAATTGTTCTGATGAACTTTCCTCAGTGGTACTTACACATTATTGATTTAAGCACAGTACTAGATTGGCGGCAAGGTCTCATCATTTTACCCTTGAAATGGCTAGATGTAACCTTCCCCAAGAATACTTTCATGATAATTGTTCTGATGAACTTTCCTCTATGGTACCTAGACTTTATGCTTGTAAATTGTAATGTTTCCAAAACGAAACTGCTCTTCTTTAATCACGAAAGAGAAATTTTTTACGTATTATAAAATGATTTATGCGCGGTATAGATAGTGGAGTGGTATCCCGTTGTCTTCTCCACGGTGATTTATTGAGGCACCACATCTAGTGGCCGTTAACTCCTTAAGAGCTTTTCCGCCCTTTGTAGATTTAATTATTTTCCCTACCGGAATGCTAACATCCAGTAAAAAACAAAAATGCAAAGAACGGGTGAGAACGGGGTGGGTGGGAGAGAGAAAAATATAAATATTAAGTATGTACTTATGTTAAAATGACTAGTCATGTTGAGGAAGAAAGGATGGAAACGAAAAGGAAATTAATACTGAGCATCAAAAGAAGACAGCTACATTTTCTGTGGCATGCAATGATATGCAATGAGAAAGAAGGGCTTAGAGAACCTGAGGCCAGATAAAGGGAAAAAGAGACAGAGGAAAGCATCGGATAATATATTTGAAGGACTTGAAGCAGGTAGATGGCAGAACGTGTAACAGGAGAAAGCGTGCTAAGAGCCACCAGTGATAGGGAGACGTTGAAAGCCATGATCGCCTGAGAGGACAAGGCACTTTGAAGAAGAAGACAATGGATGCCACTAGCTTCCTGGAGAGCAACAAGCTGCGCCTTTTTGGACAATGTTTTCTACTGATGTGGAGTGATTACATCGAATCTATAACTGCATCTGCTGCTGGGAAAGTTAAGTCACTGTGTTGGGCCAGAATGTTTTTCTCGGAAAACATATTGCACATTTATAAATCTACCATTCGTCCGTATATTGAATACTGGTATTCAACCTGAGGTTCTCGACAAAATCCAAATAAGGATCCGCAATGTAATCTTGGCATCTTGATTTCAGCTACATTCTCACCTACGTGATGCGGCTTCCCTCTGTCTTTTCTACCAATATCTTTCATAGCAACTGCTCTGACCGGCTTTCTTCACTGGTGCCTCGATTACATGAATTGAAGCGTGCTATAAAATTGGCATCTAAATCCCACCCTTTTACCGTTGAAATAGTTAAATGTAATCGCCTCTTCTACTCTATAAGTTTCTTTTCTCACACAACCCGACTGTGGAACGCCGTTCCGTTTACATGCTTTACAATCTATAGCTACAATCTCCAGAAATTTAAATGCAGTTCAATTACCATCTATCTTCTTGAATTGTGTCCACCTTTTATCCTTTCTTCAGTACCCATTGTACCCACTCTGTTCTCTCGATATAAATCCCTGTGAAATAGTTGCGGTCCCTCTTTGATTGCTGTGAAATGAGCAAAAGAAAGAAAAGCTTCAAAACTAAAATCAGAGGATTAGAAATTATGTTTAAAAAAAACTACGATTTTTAACAGTTTATTAGAGATTATCTTTTAAAAGTTAAATTTTAAATGTGGCAACAACTCTCTCTCTCTCTCTCTCTCCATCTCACTGTTTTTCAATCCCTCTCTATCCCTACATATATATATATATAATTAAATTTGTTTTTTGAACTACAAATGCATTTGAACACTGATATTTCGGTTTCGAGAAATTTCCGTGTCGCAATGTATTTTTAATTAAAAAACAAATTTAATTATATGATTATATTATACTTTACAATATTTATTGTATTGAGCACTCTTTTAAAAATAAGTATATGCAGAGAACTCGGAATTGTAAAACTGTTGGTTCACTTTACCTGTATATATATATATATATATATATATATATACATATATATATATATATATATATATATGTATATATCTCAGAATAGCCCGGCGTTACTCGGGTGTAATGAAAGCTTTAAAATTAATCCAAGGTCCTGGAGATCAGACTCAGCCTAAAGAATATTTGTGTGAAGATTGGTATATATAAAAGGCAAAATGTGTGTGTCTGTTTATCTGTCTGTATGTCCTTTATACAAATCCACAATTTTTATCCGACCCTCACCAATCTTCACACAAATATTCTTTAGGCTGAGTCTGATCTCCAGGACCTTGGATTAATTTTAAAGCTTTCATTACACCCGAGTAACGCCGGGCTATTCTGAGATATATATATATATATATATATATATATAATCGATTTTCTGCACTATTGTAAGAACTGCAACCTTGAAACTTATGAATATCGATTTTCTATACTTATCAGGGGTACCTCGACACACAACCTAGCTAAGGACACTCGCAGACGCTTATAGTACAACTGTGTAAATTCTCAAGAAAATCGGTTCAGCTGTTTCGGAGTCTATAGGTAACGGACACACACACACAGACACACACACAGACAAAGTTCCATTTATAAATGAGTTTAGATATATATATAGGAAAAACTAATAAAAGTTTGTAAGTAAAAAATGTGTTTTTTTGACAGTATTTATTTATTTCAATTATTATATAGATATTTTTGATATTTCAGACCGGCCTCTGCCTTTCATCAGAAACAAAGGATTTTAAAATTGAAAGTAGAAGTTTTCCTGTACATATTAAGACAGTATACGTTGATTATCATTATGCTATATATATATATATATATATATATATATATAACTCTTTACGCTCTCGCAACCTGGAAGAATGGTAGCTTTTGACAAACAGTAGCCACTTTAGCATCTACGCATCGTTCATTCAGCAATGAGTCTGAGCTCTAGGACCATTGATTAGTTTTAAAGCTTTCATTACACCCGAGCATCACCGGGCTATACTGCTAGTTAATAATTATAGCAACAATAAATCTATACTTTAAACGAAGTGTTCACGGCTTCTCGCATTTTTTCTTCTATACCAAATTCTCCCGTTGGATCAACCCCTATTTCTGTTATATATATATATATATATATATATATATATATATATATATTCTTCTTTACTCGACGTAATAATTCTTGTAAAAAATAAAATATGGCATTGCTAAAGAGTAAACACGTGGCAAGAGCTATCATAACTGGTAGTAAAGAGAATTGAATTCTTCCACACCTTTATAAAACGGCTGCTATCTCTGAGTGAGGGAGATAGACACTGTGGAGTCACTGAGTCGTAGCCACAGAGTGAGTGAGTGGATGAGTGAGTGAGTGAGGACCCTACGAGAGGAAGTACTCTCCAGTCCACGCTTACCTTTGTATTAGGTTTTACGAGATTATACTTTTCAACTTTATATCCTACTCCGTGTTATCTTTGTATGGCCATTCGGTCATAACACTGGCGACGAAGAATATTCGAACTCACAAAAGGAAACTTCTACTTAAAAGATTCTACGCCATAACACTGGCGACGAAAAATACGCGAACCATAAAGGGAAACCCCTACCTAAAAGAATTCCACGCCATAACAATATATATATATATATATATATATATGTGTGTGTGTGTGTATGTGTATATAACGTGCTTATTATATATATATATATATATATATATATATATATATATAATGCATCTATATAACATATATAAATATAATGCTTATTATATATATGTGTGTGTGTGTGTGTGTGTGTGTGTGTGTGTGCATAAGAAAAATTAAGGCAGACACGTTATTTCATGGTAAATCGGAATAATGGCTTATTTCAGGTGAACCATCATCAGCTTCTGTCTTTATTGTACAGAAGATTTTACACGAATGAAATTTACAAACAAAAGCCCCCCTAACCCCAAAAAACCGGAATTAAAATAAAGATTGCTCCCTTAAAAGAGAAAATTTAAGAAAAAATACGTCATTACATCATTTCGGCGAATACAAACATTCAGACACAAGCACATATATACGCAGCATATAATCAAAGAGCACGCGGGGTCTTTGTGAATTTTATTTGTGTAAAATCTTCTGTACAATAAAGACAGAAGCTGATGATGGTTCACATGAAATAGGCCCACACTTCCGATTTACCATGAAATTACGTATCTGCCTTAATTTTTCTTGCACACACACACACACACACACACATATATATATGTATATATGTATATATTTTATAAACATATAAGGTTAAATATAAGAGACAATGAATGTCTATTATGTTTAATCACGAGCCGTTCTAAACATCGTATTTTGGCTTTAATTTCAGTTGAAAATAAAGATAAAAAGTTTTCAACATTTGGATAATTTTTTATTAAGTTGGTTCTAAGCTCACATAAGCCATCTTCAGAGAGGTTATAAGGACAGTAACACAAAAACATTATTAAACATAATAGACATTCATTGTCTCTTATATTTAACAGTATATGTTTAGAAAATTATTTGCTGCCTCGATACACTATATATATATATATATATATATATATAAGGATCTAAGGGTGAGCCAACAACCTACATCGGTTTCGCTTAAACAGCTCTTATATATATATATATATATATATATATATATATATATATATAACGCGCTTATTATAATGGAGAGGATTATTATCTAGCAAGAGAAACAGATCCCAACTGGCTGACAGCGATAATTATCTTGATGCCTTTTTGAATATATAATTGTCAGCATTTCTGATTTTGTCAAAATGTACGTTAATGACGGGAAGAAATTGAACCCACTTAAAAGAGTTCACTTAAAACTCTGGTACATTCAAAACAAAATAGAATTTCAATTAGAATTTACTTTAATTAGAACACGACCAAAAGCATTTCTGTGTTTTGATGTCTTGGAAATAATAAGACGAATTATTTGTCGTATAAATTCGATAAATTCCTGAGAAACTCTCTAAGAAAATTTAAAGAGACGAAGAATATAATGCAAAAGAAATTTGAAATACTTTCAGATACATTTAGACATGGAATCGTGGTGAAACCTCTTTGTCACCGAGATAACACACTGTAATTTTTTAGAAGGATCCGTATTATTTACGCGCTGATTTATGTTTATTTTTTCTTAAACTGAGGATTTATGAAGAGAAGAAAATAAATATTGGAACAAATTAACTTCAGAAATGGAGTTGTCAATATCCATCTTCTAAGAATTCAAAAAAAATATTTAGTCCCCCATGGGAAATTTTATAAAAAGAAAGACCTGAAGACACCATGATTACAGAATTACGCTGAAAATAAATGTCATTAAACAAAAGTGATTCAATGACTGCATAAATGAATTTATACATAGGTCGGTGTATATAATAACATAATTACTATATGCATTGCAATCATAAATTTCAGTTAAAACATGGCTCGAGAGCCACTGAAGAAGATTATTGTTAGAAATAGTTATAATGAATTAAGAATATTATATTAATTAAAGTTTACGAGATCAGGGAAGATAGCTTTGGATTGATCCTTGATTGGAAAAGGGTAAGTTTGTAGCATTCAAAGAAGTATCTATACCAGAGTCTGCTTCACAAAGCATACGTTTTGGATGAAAACCAGATGTGTGGTACGGTAGACATGAGAGGGATATCACTGTGTACGAGAATGATAGTCATCTTGTTGAGTGTTTGAGTTCATTTGCTTTGTTCAAAATGAGAGCGATTCAACTCCGTTGAAGAAGAATGGGGGAACTTAGATTTAACAAACTTAACGGGTGCAGCTAAAAGAAAACGATTATTCTGAACATTAGAATATTGAAATAGATATAAACTGGAGACATTTCTTCTGAGTTACAAGGACTTTATAGGGAAAATGAACAATCTTCCCCAAGACGGCGAAAACAATTTTTGAGTTTAAGTATGTCATGGTGGCATCACCCATTCAACAAATTGAACTCTTCCTACAACTACATATACTTCCCTTCACAATAAGAGACACCAAGAGAGCTCAGAGAGAGAGAGAGAGAGAGAGAGAGAGAGAGAAGCATAAGGCAGATCTACAGAGGAGATCGATAGGCAAAGATAGCCAAGACTGCTACCGTACGACCATTGCAAGTCCCAGTTCTAATATTTCTATTTAACCCGTATTCATCGTTTTACTAACAGAGTTCCAACATATATATATTGCTGTGTTTAATATATATATATATATATTTATCGTTGCTTCTTATTCTGGTTGTTGTTGTATTATTTATTGCAGAACTTCTTAACCGGGTCCACGACAAATTAGTGATAAGTTTCGTATAAATATAGCAATAATATCTTCTCCTTTTGGACCAAGGTGATCATGGCTTTCCACAAACCCTGTCCTTCTTAGTTCTTAGCAGTTTTTTAAAAATTTTTACTACTCCCTAATCTGCCAATTATTTACTCGTTAGGCAGGTTATTCCTGCTGTTCTCCGTCTTTCAGGCTTTTAATATGCACTGTGAGTGTTAATTTTTCCAAGCATACTCTTTTCATTATTTCAGTGTCTCTTTCTCGTTATAATTTGCGCTTACATTTTCTCGAAAAAGCCGTCGTTTCTCACATGTTTAGTTAATGCTACTCTCAACATTCTTCTGTAGAACAATATTTATGTTGCATGTATCGATACAGACTATATTTTTGGATTGCAAAAATATTTTTTGTATAATGGTTTATGGATACAATTGTTTTCCAATTCCGAAACGTCATCCGTTACATCACCCACACGCCCAGGATGACCGCACCTTGTATTCCCAAACGGTCACCTGTATAGGTACTGGCTAGATTCGACGTTGCTTAACAGCGATAACGTACGGGAACCGATGTTACAATGTGATACGGCCGTACGAAGAAGTGATTACAGGAACCTCCAATCAAACAAAAATATCAAAGACATTTTCGATAAACCACCCATAAATGCAAAGAAACAAACACCCAACCTATCAACTATCCTCACTTCTAACAAATATTTAAATAATACAAACCTATCAGGGAATTTAAAATGTGGGAAGCCTCGCTGTTTAATTTGTAAACATTTAATAACAGACAAAACATTCTCTGTACCCAACACCAAAATAAAATTACACCCACCAAACCTTACTTGTGACAGCAAAAACATCATATACTTTCTCTTCTGCTCAATTTGCCCCAACAGTGGATATATCGGCGAATCCGGTAATAGCTTTAGATTTCGCTTCAATAATCACAAACTAAATATACGACAAAAAATGTATACTCCCCAATTGCAGCCCATTTTAATCAACCTGACCATACTTTAGAAAATTGCAAATGTTTACTAATAGACTCCAATTTTAGTTCTACATACAGACGCAGAAAGAAAGAAAAATACTGGATTTTAAAATGAAATACACACAAGCGAGGGTTAAATAGGGACTTAGGTGTGTTGAATCTTTACAAATATTTCAACAGCTAAAAAATTTTTTCAGATATTCCAAGAAATTTTTCTCTAATACAAACAGACTTTCTCTACAGACGTTGTGAACAAACAAACCACGTGATGTAAACACAAACAAAAAAAATATTCGGACGCTATCGTGAAATACGTTTCTAATTAAAATTTAAAAATCTGATGAAGGGTCGAGGGCGATCTGAAGTATAAAATACAATAATAAAAATAAACAAACATTGTCCCAAAAAAAGTACATCTTTAAAATTCAAAACTTTTTATTAATATTTTTTCCTATACATATTAAGACAGTATACGTGGTTCATCACTATAGTATATACTATATATATATATATATATAGTATATATATATAGTATATATATAGTATATAATATATAGTATATATATAGTATATATATATAGTATATATATAGTATATATATAGTATATATATATAGTATATATATAGTATATATATAGTATATATATATATAGTATATATATAGTATATATATATATAGTATATATATATATATATATAGTATATATATATAGTATATATATATATAGTATATATATATATAGTACATATTTATATAGTATATATATATATAGTACATTTATAAGTATATATATATATATATATAGTATATATATATAGTATATATATATATATATAGTATATATTTATATAGTATATATTTATATAGTATATATATATATATAGTATATATATATATAGTATATATATATATATATATATATATATATATATATATATATATATATATATATATATATATATATATATATAATGTGTGCCTTGGTTTGATAAAGTAATTAAATATTACGCGCAATTTCCTGTATAAATTGTTCATAACCAATTGCTTGTTTGAGGAAATAACCAAACAGGTTTTAATTTTTCATTTATGTTTTTTAACGAAATTTTCCATTAACCAACTGTTAATGAATATTATACTTTGAATGTTCATGGAATTTAGTTAATAATCTATACTCGAAAGTTAAAAATAATTAGTAGGTTACGCGTCGTGTTTGATCTTCTCTCCAATTACATATTCATTGATGACACATCAACGCAACTTTTAAGCTACTCTCCATCGACATTTGAATTACTTAGTGGCGGAAATAGCTAGGTCTATGCCTTGAGACATCTTGAAACATCGCGGTTCTGTTCCCTGGCCTGTGTAGGCTTAGGACAGGTTAGATATTAAAAAGCATTTTGTAAAATTATTAAAAATCAAAAGAATGTCCGGTGAACAGAAAGAGGAACTACAGCGAGAGACAATACCTTCTCCGTTGGCAAATGCTACTGCTAATGTCAGTACAGCCTTAACCGCAGAAAATATGTTACCTACCCTGGTTAGCTGCTGATTGCTCGTTCCATTACACGTGTGTAGAAAAATAGAATAGGCTGCACCTACGCAACGGCAAATCGGGGAGCCGAGTTCGAATTCCAGTTGAATCCCTAGCATTCACTTACGCACAAATACCCTTGGGAAGATACTAATCAGTATTTTCCCTCCAGTCATGAGTTAAATAATAGGACAGATTTGGTTCTATAGTCTTGGCTGGCAACCAGTATACCGCAGAAGTAATGGCAACCTACTGTGGGAAAATCTTCTGCCCAGTTAGTCATGTACCGAAAGAGACATGATCGCCCAAGCGTGTATCATGTATGTCGCTTAACTGACAGATGCAGGATGTGCGTTGTGGTGCAGTGGATATCGATTCGGAACGACAAATCAGAGTGCCGAGTTCGAATTCCAGTTGAATTCCTTGCATTTACTTACGCACAAATACCCTTGGGAAAGGTATTAATCCGTCTCTTCTCTCCAGTTATGGGTTAAATAATAGTACAGTTTGGGTTCTATAGCATTGGCTATAGAACCCATATATAGCTTTCATTGAAAATGACTGACAAAAAATGCATGACAATTATAAACAGGACGATTTTTTTCACTTCCAACTATCATCTGAAAATACGCACCTCTGACTGACTTAAACAAGAATATTTAATTATCTATAACATAAACTGCAGAGAACCAATGTCGTTTACGAATCTGTCTTTTGAAGAAATTTGTTCTTGAATAATCCAAATTTGTAAACAATTACATCGGCGAAATTACCACAAGTATGACAGAAAATTGACTTTGCACCTTTCCGACCAGAGTTCGATTCGATTTCATTTAAACAAACACGGAGATCTACCAGGCTCTTTCCGGTACAGACTTGTTGACAAGACACATATAACAGCATCATCCACATGCAAAAAAAGAAGAAAAAAAAGAAAAAGATGGAAAATATTATTAATACAAAAGATAAATCCTCCAATTAATAACTTCAATTATGAACAATGTACTAACCGTATTCGGAATATAACCGGAATATAACCGTATTCGGAATATAACATACTCGCGAATCCATATACGTAAACTGTACACATTCAGTTATCCGTAAAAAAAAAATTCAACTCAGATAACAGATAAAAGTATAGCCAAAAGCGCTCGGGGAAAAACATTTGGGCAATTCCGACATAATTTGAGTTCTGGAAAGAAAACAAATAATCAGATCATATGAAAAATTATCTAAAATCTTGATAATATTTTGTCTTTAATTTTCAATGAAAACTGCATAAAAGAGAGATTGCTGTCCAAATAATATATATATATATATATAATTCATCAAGTTTTTTATTAGACCTCAACAGAATGCAGAAAGCACTGGTCGGCCGTTTCGTCCTATATTTGGGATTCATCGGTTGACATTAGCCATCATCAAAGTTGAAAATTGTATTGAGTGTATGAACCTTGAGGACTACTACCCTTGTCCTTGTAAACTTTCTATTTTTTTAATATAGTCTGATGATCTTTATCATCAAAAAAAGAAAGAAAATCAAAATTAACACAATTTTCAACTTTGATGATGGCTAATGTAAGCCGAAATCTCAGAAAAGATTAAACGAAAGATATGTATCCATATTGTGATTTTCTTTCTTTTTACATATAGTCTGATATATAAAGAAAGAAAGTTTACGAGGACAACGATAATAGTCCTCGAGATTCATATATATATATATATATATATATATATATAGTCATCCGCAGACAGATCTGTTTCGCTGTATCAGAGCTCATCTATGTGACTAGACATGTCCACTTGCTTCTGGCCAAGATCGAAACTCGACCAATTTGGTGTCAGTCGGAGTCTCTACTCCCTGAGCCATCGGCGCATGGCATCAGAGAAGGGAAATTTTAACGTCTTGTATATAAGCAGTGTATACAGACGCCAGTCATCGAGAGAACTCAATTCATTTCTGAAGAGTCACGCATATAGCCGAAATGGAAACTGTTTTTAAAATTTTCTTCTCCAGAGAGCTCAATCATAATGGGAGCATAATATATATAATGGAAATACTGCTATCACGATCCAGAAAAACATGTTCCATAACCAATGGTTGTGATCGAATATATTCTATCTACCTATTTATGTGTCTGTCTGTTTGGCTGCCTACCTTCCTCTCTATTTATCTGTTTGTAAAATCTTCATATCATTCATAAATATAACTATTTGGTCATTAGAGCGTTAATTTTTAACTAAGTTTTGGTTTCGACAACAGAAGCACATTTCTACTTTTTCTGATAATTTATTCGTGGAATACTTTGCTGTCTTGGAATTTTTCAAGCCATTGAACGGACAAGAAGTGTTACCGGGAACCAAATAAGTTGTCTATTAGTAGAACATCTAGAGCGATCCCTTCATGTGAAAAATATCCACTTGTCATTTTTGTCTATATGTTACTTTCATCAAGCCGAACTGTGATGTCATGCAAGAAATTCAAGAGTTGCCTTACTTTCGCAGAACTGTTTTCTGCTGCAGTGCGCCCTTCCAACTCGGTAGTTGATATTGTTGCTTATACAAGTAATTAGTTAAGTGCCAGACGTGATACACGCTTCCGTTGTATTCAACGTGATATGCCGTAAGTTGCTTAACTTCGGTTCGATCACCGAAGTTAAGCAACGTTGAGCCTGGTCAGTATTTAGATGGGTGACCGCTTGGAAATGTCAGGTGCTGTAAGCGTTTAGTGACGGATGCGCGTACTTACGGCTATATCTCGTTGAATACACCGGACTCGCTCGATCACCGAAGTTAAGCAACGTTGAGCCTGGTCAGTACTTAGATGGGTGACCGCTTGGGACTGCCAGGCGCTATAAGCGTTCAGTGACGGATGTGCGTTGTGGTGCAGTGGATGTCCTTTTTGGAAAGAAAAATCGGTGAGCCTAGTTCGAATTCCAGTTGAATACTCTGCATTCACTTAAGCACTGGTACTCTTGGGAAAGGTATCAATCCGTCACCTCCCTCCAGTTATGGGTTAAATAACATGATGGGGCCTGGGGGCAACCCATCTAGTGTTGGTGTCACAATAAAAACACCCTTAGTAGCCCAGGCGAAGCATCAAGTATTCAGCTATTTGACAAGATTATGAATTTCGCTATAAACTGCGCCAGGGTTCCAAATGCACAGGGAATACTGGAGGGGTGTAGTGAGTTTTATCTCAGCCAAGGCCGCAAGACGACGACGACGATACACACTTAAAAGACACATGATTAACTGCACGGAAGATTTTCCCAAAGTAGGTAGCCTTTTCTTTCTGCGGTAAACTCGTTGCCTTCTAAGGCTATAGAAGCTAATCTGTCCTGCTACTTTGTCCATACCCGGAAGGAGAAGCGACATATTAAAACCTTCCCCAAAGGTATCTGCCCGTAAGTGTATGCAACGAATCCAACTGGAATTCGAACTCTGCTTTTCGATTTAAAAAAAAATATCATTCAAATCCAGTGACCATAATGAATCCCCTACTGCGATGAATTCGCCTCAGTACAGACGGCAACGAGACCTCTGGTTGGGAGAGAAATCGGTTTGCTGTTTTTCTAAAATCTGAACACACCCTTGCTGTACATTACAACACCCACTCAGCAAATACCGTTTAGAGTGTACTACCTGTCTGGATCGAATAGCTATTTTTTTCTTTTCGATTCTAGTCATACACCAATGAAATATCATTTAAAAAACAATAAAAATAATTAACACTTGTATAAAAAACTGATAAATAAAATATTCAAATACAATCTTAAAAAATATTTAAAAAATAGTAATCTAAACTTATTTATAAATGGAACTTTGTCTGTGTGTGTGTGTGTGTGTGTCTGTGTGTCCGTAACCTATAGACTCCGAAACAGCTGAACCGATTTTCTTGAAAATTTACACAGTTGTACTATAAGCGTCTGCGAGTGTTCTTAGCTAGGTTTTGTGTCGAGGTACTCTCAATAAATATCGAAAATCGATAATCGAAAAAATCGGGTTATAGAAGGAGTGGTCCGATTTTAATCAAATTTGATACACTCAGAGACAAAGACCAAAAAACGATATTCAGAAGTTTCAAGATTACAGTTCTTACAATAGTGCAGAAAATCGATAATATATATATAAAAGGCAAGTTGTGTGTGTGTGTGTGTGTGTGTGTGTGTGTGTGTGTGTGTGTCTGTCTGTCTGTCTGTTTATCGGCCTGTATGTCTGTGTTTTTTTCAGCCCTTTTATTTCAATTTTTGCTTCGGGTTTGGCTCTAAATAGGTATAATTGTAGTTCTTAGTCTCAGCCATGATACCATTTACTTAGAGGACTTATTTAGCCATCAAAATTCAGTTTACGACGAAAAAACTTATTTGATATCGATACCAAGAAATCAAAATTTGACTTACATCCATTCATTTTTCTTTCAGTCTACGGTTTCGCTTTAACTGGAAACAACTATTGCTTTTTAGTCTTTCGTGCCAACGTCCAGTCTGAGCTCCAGTACCATGGATTAGTTTTAAAGCTTTCATTACACCCGATCAATGCCGGCCTATACTGCTAGTAAATAATAATAATAAAATAATAATAAATATATATATAAAATTTTGACACTAATAATAATAATAATATTAAAAAGAAAAAGGATCTTTAGAATAGTAACAATAATAATATAATAATATATATATATATATATATATATATATATATATATATATATATAATTTAACACTAATAATAAAATAATAATAATATTATTATTAAAAAAAAGAAAAAAAGTCCTAAATACTAGTAATAAAATAATATTATAAAAATGGTGTTTAGGATTTATCAAACTTTTCTTTCCGTAAATTCTTGTGAATATTATTACCATACCTTCAGATTTCCGCCGACACATTGCAAACGCCATACTAGACTGACTGCATCAGCTATCAGGAGCAGGTTTAATTTCAATTGCGCATCTACGACTTCTATAACTTCATATAGACGCCGAGTTATCGACATATCGTCGACACAAAGAGTTGAGATATATGATCTAAATATTTTTTAAATTAAAGTGATTCACCATGTACTGATGTTTTAGATGTTTCCATATAGGAATAATTATATCTATATATCTAAATTTTATATCAGTATTTAAAATCTTATATATACATATCTATGTCTTATATCAATACGTAAAACCTAATATCTATATATCTACACTAGCATTTTGTTAAAGAAATGATGTATTTTATACTATATTTAGTATTTATTGCCAAATAAAAATACAATGGTTCTTTTGTTATTATTACTTTACAAAATTTTAAAAGGTAAGGAAACAAAGATGAACTCGTCTGAATACCCCTAAATTTTCTTCATTCTTTCATTGATGAAACTGCAATATAGGTAGTTGTTAAATATTTATATATTCATTTAATGAACATGTTATTGCGCAGTATTAGCAAAAGAACTATTCTATTTTCATTTACAATTATTCACTTGGCAAGAAATACTAAAAAATAAAATGAAATACATCATTCTTTTTAAAACATTGGGGTGGTCGTAATAATTATGGCCGGTAGTGTGTGCACATATATATATATATATATATATATATATATATATATATATATAATTTCAAACATACGCACCGTAATGGGTGCGCAAGAGGGTGTCGTCAGTGATGTCATCGCGAGGATCACTAGGAGGTTTCGGGTCTTTCAACATCATACCCCACTCGCCGCGCCGACCCGACCAGAGATGATCAGTTTCTGGCCCACCCTCGATAAGCGCTTTCAGACACTGGAAAATTACGTTTAGGCCCGGTACGAAAGCTTGCAAATGCTTTTGATTGGCAACAGTCAGAGCCACTTTCCATTTAGAGGCGAACCGCACATGAGCTCGTCCGGAACATTAATTTAGACGCAGAATTTCGGGGAATTTTAGCTAACAATTTGGAATCCAGGCACCCTCTCTTTTGATCCATAACCAATTAGCTGTTCTTTCTGCTGTTTCGGTTATGGACTTGAATGCTTTTCTTCTTTTTACTCCCACTATCCCAATATCTGTTAAGGCTTTGCATAAGGACATTGCTGCTAATCCTCTAGTCCCCACTTCTATAGGAGTGCGGTTAGCCCTCCAGCATTTAACCCTGCAACTCTCCAGCAGTTCGTCATATTTTAACATCTTGCTTTCATGAGCTTCCTCTGCGTTTTCTTCCCAGGGGACCGTCAGTTCCCACAGGACTATCTTCTTCAAATTATGTGAGAAGAAAATTATATCTGGGCGAAGTTTTGTGATGGCAATTTGGTCTGGGAATTTCAATCTTGAGCCTATATCGGCCCTCAGTTCCCAGTCTGTTGCAGGAGATAGCAGGTTTGGATTTACCTTTCTATTTCGTGGGATTTTCGCGCCCACTTTAATACATTTTATCTGCCTTGTGTCTGGGTTGTAAACATTCTCTTTGATAGCATTTTGAACTATTTTCACGATCCCTTAGAATTTCGTTATGGCGCCACCTGTAACGCCCATCAGCTAGTTCAGATTTACAGCTACTCTGGATATGTTTTAAGGTACCTTTGCGCCCACAAAGATGACAATTTGGCGACTGGGTTTTATACCATAATTGTAAGTTTGTGGGGCTTGGCAGGGTGTCGTATACTGCCCGAATCAGAAATTTTAATCTGGAGTCACCGTGCCATATTTCGGACCATTTGATTTGGCGTTTCAACATAGAGCTCCATTTGGTCCATGCCTCTTGCTGTCTCATCCCGACTTGGATTGCTATTCGTTTCTCTTCTTCGCCGTTTCTGATTTCTTCCTGCAAAAAATGACTTTTCTTTTTTCCTTGCAGTTTGTCATATTTTTCTGAGGGAAAAAACCCGAGGCCCGCGCTCCAGTAGCTATGGTCCCTAGTATTGCCTTTTCTCGGATTCTTTCTTTTGCTGTATTCAGTTCTTTCAAGGCGTTCCATTTTCTACCTGTATATACTGATATTCCCGCTACTTTGGGATCTTTCGAGCACTCCTACTGGATTGTAGCTCTCACTTTAGCTACTTTAAATTCTTCGTGTAGGCTTTTAAATGGGAGTTTCAGTGCGTTTGTTTTCCCGTATAACGCTGCGCTGCATAGAGATCTTGGCAAACCTAACCACCTACGTAGTCGTGATGTTATGCTTCTTTCCGTTAGTTCTACCGTGGAGAAAGTGAAATCATAGATCGTTACAGGCCAGAGTATTTTTGAAAGAATGATGTGTTGATAAATCCAAGCTTTATATCTGCCAGATAAGCCAGACTTATCAACCCTGATTAACCACCCTTCTAGATTCTCCTTTGTTAATACTACGGATCTTGAATCTTTTAGGGTTTCATAGAACTGCTTCCACAAGCTCTTTACTGGCTTTTGATGTATTGTAGGTATGTCATCTCCAAAGAGCTTAAATCTTTCATTTTTCGAAAGCTTACTTTTCTTCATTACTAGGGACCGTGATTTAGAAGCGTTAAAACTCATTCTTGCCCAGTCGATGAGTTCTTCGATGCCCTTCAGCAACCGCTTTGCCTCAATGGCGGACGTGCTGGTTATGGTCATGTCATCCATATACGCGCGAATCGGTTGTTGCCTTACACCGGATCTGGAGACTGGTCCTTGACATTCCACTTCAGCCGCTTTTTCAGCATATTCATTGATAACGCGAAGAGAGTCGCTGAAATGGTGCAGCCTGTTATTATCCCTCTTTCAAGATTGTGCCACGCTGAAGTTGAGGTCTTTGTCACTGCCCTCATTCTAAAATCCTTATAGTAGTTTAAAAGGAGCTTGGTGAAAGTAGTGGGTATATGGTACCGGATTAGGGCTTCTTCTACCAGACAATGGAGAATTGACCCATAAGCATTCTTAAGGTCTAACCAGAGGACTGCAATATCTCCCTTATTTTCCTTGGCATCTTTTAGTAGTTGGGTAATGACCCCTGTATGTTCCATGCATCCTGGCATGCCTGGGACATCTCCTTTTTGAACAGAGGTGTCAATGTAGTTATTTAGTATTAGATATTTTGACAGCCTACTGTTTAATAAGCTGAAGAAAATGTTTCATTCAACATTCTGCAGCGAAATACATATGAATTGGTTGATTTTCTTGGCGTTTTCCTCAGTGCTACTTTGTAGCGTTCCACTGCGGGTTTCATCCAGTAATTGTTTGGTAAATCCGAAAGGATTGGATATGAAGGCTGCCCTTTTCCGAGTTCTTTCTCTCCTCCTCCGGCGGTGCCATTCGGCTTTTCTTAATGCTTTTAAATCCGATCGGATCGAGTCTCTTAGTTCTCTTAAGGCTTCTTTTTCTTCAGGCTTTGCATTCTTATATTGTTTTTTAGTGATTTTAATTCGATTTTCTCTTCGATTCATGGTGCTATTCGCCACTTTTTTTCCTTCGCTGTTTCCAAATCGTTCTGCTCCAAAGCTCACGATTATTTTGCTCATAATTTCTAGTCGTTTATCAACGGATCCTTTCAAAATCAATGTCAGGATCTAGCTGACGTCCAAATCAAAAGCTTGCCAAGAGTTTGTATCTGTTGCTGCAGGCCATTTGATCTTTTTCCGAAAATTACTTAATGTTATGTTGCTGGACATATTGACCCCTACTTGGAAGGACTGGGTACTGTGGTGTGCATCCTGGCCCTGCTCTTCCTTCGTCTCACCAGGAGAGTATCCTGTGCGTTGCAGATTGTCAATACGTGCCGTGCATTTCATTTTCGTCTGATGGATCTTCAGGCCACATATATTTTTACATTTCCTGCCGCAGGGACAAGTCAACTTCGATTGATGTGGTAGCCATGGTTCGTAACCGGTAAATCTGTCCAATTAGGGATCTCATTCTCCCCCCTCTCGGGATCCCTTGGGGGTGTCTACGTGTAATTGTGTCTGTAGCACATTTATTTTGACATGCTGGGTTGCTAGCCCAAGCATGTATACTCTGTAGTCTCTCCTACCGTCAATTGTCTATATATATAAATATAATTGTCAATATATATATATATATATATATATATATATATTAATCATATCAGCACGAGCAAGGCGGTAACACCACTTATGTGTAGGTGGCTACGTAAGAGTGCAAAGATTGGAAAAGAGAAAAGCGGAAACCACATCCTAAACAGGGAACAAGGGATGAGCCTCTTCACTTGTTCATTAGACATGGGTGGAGTGTGAACCGGGCGATAGTTTAGTCTATCTACTCCAATTAATATATATATATATATATATATATATGTGTGTGTGTGTGTGTGTGTGTGTTGAGTCTGAAATCCCTCATAAAAATCCAGAAGTAATTTTCTAATCAATAGAATCAGAGTAAGTTTTCTGAGCTGTCGTACTTTCGTAATCACCATTAGACTCATCCAACTCTTTCCAAATTCTCATCACTGTCCTCAAATTGACACCCAATCACTCTGAAATGTTCGTATTGGAACTTTCTGCGCGATTTCCAATCAGTACAGCATGCCGTTTCTAAATGTCTGAAGTGATTTGTGTCATGGTAATCTATTCATCACTGACGGTGCCCAACTGACCCTACTATATTATGCAGTTGACTAATTCAAAAGCAACCAATGCGTATGCACGAAATTAAAAAATAAAATGGCCACAATTTACTCATCGCACCCAGTAGATACGAATTTTCTTTAAGAGATAGATACATATAGAGTACTGTGCAAAAGTATTAGGACAAGAACGATTTTATCTTTTATGAGGCATCAAAATAAAGTTTAAAATCACCCCTGTCCTAACACTTTTGCACACTTATCCGCCATGGTGTCCCATTTGGGGTACGTTTAATAGGATGTACGTTGTGGTACAGTGGATATAGACTCGCAACGACAAATCGGAGAGCCGAGTTCGAATTCCAGTTGAATTCATTGCATTCACTTATGCGCAAATACCCTTGGGAAAGGTATTAATCCTCCCCTTCCCTCCAGTTATGGTTTAAATAACAGGACAGATTAGGTTCTATAGCCTTGGTTGGAAACCAGTCTACCTCAGAAAGCAATAGCAACCTACTGCGGAATAATCTTCTGCCCAGTCAGCCATGACTTTTAGAGACGCGATCGCCCAAGCGTGTATCACGTATGGCACTTAACTGACTGATTAATAGGACAAGGATTTATTTATCTACAAGACAATGACCCTAAACATACTTCAAGCCTTTGTAAGAATTATTTAACTAAAAAGAAGAGGAAGAAAGGCTTCGGAATTAGAATTGGCCCCCACAATGACCTGATCTCAATCCTATTGAACATCTATGGGATATTTTGAATAAAAGAAATTGATAAATCTAAGGTTAATTCCCAAATATTTGCGAACAAATACAAGCTGCTTGGCAGGAGATACCATTAGATACATTACAGAAGCTTGTGATGTCAATGCCTGACAGAATGAAGGCTGTGATGAAAGCAAAAGGCTATTATACTAAATATTAAATTTTGGAACAAATATTTTTTCTTGTTAAAGCATTTGTTGAGTAAATCAAATAAAATTACTTTAATTAAATTATTTTCTGTCAATATGCCTCACAAAAGATAAAATAGTTTTGTCCTAATACTTTCGCACATATATCGTATATATATATATATATATATATATATATATATACATACTAGTTGCGATTGGTAAATTGTCGCAATTATTTCATTATTTCAAAGCAAAAGGCTATTATAGTAAATATTAAATTTATTTTATATGTCTACTGCTACGTGTTATCAGTTGTAACAAAAAAGAATGATTGATCAAAACCCAGAGCTAAATCACAAACAAATATTTTGTTGTGGAGGAATATCCTGTCCTACACAGGAATGGGTCTGGCCCGGGTTATAAAAGACCGAGACGAGAACGAACTACAGTGAGAGCACTCGAAAGAGATCGAGTGTGTTCACCATTACACGGGAGTGATCAAGATCATCATCATTATTATACGAGAGTCGACAGCCGTCGGCCTTAGACGAGATTTAGACGTCACTAGACGGAATCCTACTTCTCAAGACGGACGGATACATCCTAGACAGAGACATTGCCTTCTTAATTGTTAGTCGTGTTAACTGTTCGTTGGTGTACTTGTATTTGATTTATTATACTGAGGTATAATAAATCTCTATTTATATATACTCAGTGTTAAGAGTTATTTCTTGCACTATTCTTTCTCTGTTTATCCCCTCCCGGGATACAACAAATTTAATTTAGAAAAACAAAATATATATACACTTTTTTCATTTCTTCAATAAGAAAATTTGAGTTTACTACTGGCAAGTGTCACGGGTAAAAGTTAGGAAGAGGAAGGACCATGAGTCAAGTAACTTTACACAGTTAATCTAGCGAAGTAGTCTAAGTGCGATACTTTTTGGAAATTCTCAAATGGGTATATAAAGAATAATTATTAGTTTGGTCAATGAAAGAATCAAAAATGTCTATTTACCCATTTAGTTCCATGAGGTTCTCTTTTAGGTTTTAGTTGGTCGGCAACTTTTAGTGGAGATTCTTTTGGCTGGGTGGCGGATGTGCGTTGTGGTATAGTGGATATCGGCTCGGAATGAGAAACTGGGGAGCTGTTTCCGAATTACAGTTGAATCCATTGCATTCACTTACGCACAAATACCATTGGGAAAGGTGTTAATCCGTCTCTTCCCTCCAGTTATGGGTTAAATAGAAGGACAGACTGGGTTCTATAGATAGATAGGACAAGACTGAAATAGATAGATAGGACCAGACTGAGATAGATAGATAGATAGATAGATAGGACCAGACTGAGATAGATAGATAGATAGATAGATAGGACCAGACTGAGATAGATAGATAGATAGATAGGACCAGACTGAGATAGATAGATAGATAGATAGGACCAGACTGAGATAGATAGATAGATAGATAGAACCAGACTGAGACAGATAATGTGCCTACCACAGTAACGTGGTTTGGGTAGAATATTATTATTTGTGTCTAAACAATAATCAGTGATACATTGACAGGTTTAGAAAAGCATCTGAAGAAAAGAAACAAATGGATTTTGGCCTCGAAAATTCCCATTCCAACAGCGAAATTGTGCTCCGCCCCCACAATATCTTGATGCCCACGTCATAGAATATATATTAGTCCATTAGATACTATTCGAGCCTGACCCGACCATCACCGATCTTCTTTATTTTCAAGAGCTTGAACGAATCTAGCACGATTTATGTAAATCTGTCCATTTATGGTCAACCGGAAGGGTGTCAGTTTACGACATGACAATGACAGACACCATACTGTTGAAAAAAATACAAGTGATTATATTGTGAGTCGTTCCAAGGTGAGAAATCTAGTTTGGCATCTTAGCTTCTGACTCGATTTTCTAAGGTCGGATTTTCATGTATTCAGATCATACGACCGAAATTGGCAGTTTTAAATATTGGCCTAAATAGGAAATGAATCTCTTCCGCTGCGCCAGTTCTTTTTTCTTTTTTTTTTTCTTGTTTTACCTGCGAAGATAAAAATGACTTTCCCAGCGGGCTTTTCCTGATTATTAATGTCAACGTTTAGGTTTCTTGAAAAGATAAATGGAAACTTTTCTTGAACAGGTGTTTATTCCTTCCAAAACACGTGACAATACTTTGTTAATGGCATCACATATTACGTAGTAACTTACCTTTCTCTTCCTCGACATCTCTATATATACAAAAAGAGATCTGTATCCGTAGAAGAAACATATAGATTTAAACAACGTAGATGTCATAATACACCTAACACCTTAGGATCCTTTCGGGCAACACATTATCAAATGTGTACGTTGGCAAAATTTTAACTAATAATCAGGACACATTAAAATAACATATCGAGTTTGTTTTAAAACGAGTTTCACCTTCCCTTCTATAACGTTACGTTAATGTGTCCTGATTATTAGTTAAAATTTTGCCAACATACACCTCTTATATATATATATATATATATATATATATATATATATATATATATATATATATGTTGGGGATTACCCCTTTTTGGATACAAGAATAGACTCGCCTGATGTGTACATATAACCCTGCCTATATAGAGTACAGCAGGGATTGAGTATTTGTAGAGTTGAATAGTTGTACAGCCGCTTAGATGGTCAGTAAGTTGGTGCCTATTAAGTTGGAGTTGTTTTGGATATAGACTCATTACTCGGACATACTTCTTCACTACAAGATTGTATATATTGATATCTACTGATTGTATTCCTACTATTCCGTGTTCCAGTTTGTATATTTTCGTTCAATATAATTTACAGTTACTATCTCCATATCTGCTTTTGTCATTTATTATTTTGTGTGGTTTCTCACCCAGAATCCACAACAATATATAATATATATGTGCGATTGGTAAATTGTCGCAATTTTATTTTTTCAAATATTCTTTAGTCTGAGCTCCAGGACCATGGATTAGTTTTAAAGCTTTCATTACACCCGAGCAACGCCGGACTATACTGCTAGTAGAGTAATATATATCATGTAGATATGATACATATTTATTATATTTATACCAGATATATATAATAATAATGTAACTGAGTGCTTAAAACGTTCGCATTTCGACTATGATACCCGGGTTCGAAGCACAAAATGGTCGGTTTGCCAGTAAGGTGATTTCTTTATCTTTCTTTAAATTGCCTGTGTATAGTGCAAGAAAAAACTGATCATAGAAACACACACACTGTTCGAATATATACAGTCTATCTCTCCCACTGAATTGGTATGGGATGTATTAGATGAGAAATATCGGTGAGAATACCCAAAGAGTGAGAGTGAGCTTTTTATAAGAGCTTGAAAATTACTTGGAATCGTTTGCTATCTACTTTATTTAAAAAAAAAAACTGTTGGAAAGAATATTAAGAATCTGTAATTATTGTGACCAAGTGAATAGTTTAAGACATAACAAAACATGTATGATAGAAATATTATATATTTAACAGTAAATACATCAGAAGCGTATGACACGGCGAGTGAGTGTGTCAGTTGTCCAGCGTTCAACCAATTTGACTGTTGGTATTTATTCTAGTATATTTACAAAAAAATAATGGCACAAAGCAAAGAATTGTATAAGAGAAGCCTGAGCTTCATCTGTTTTAGTTTACCTTGGCTAGCCGTATTCGCTGACCAAAGCAGACTATACAAAATTCCTAGCACCAAAACATCATATTCTTACTTTCCATTCTTACTACAAACACAATAATGCCTCCAAGACTGAAGATCTAACTAATCCCATATGTACAATTTGGCTGTGGGGAGTGGGTAATAACAAATTTAAAATTGAAAAATTCGATTAATATATATACAATGAATTATACGATTTACAAAAATGGTTCCTAGTAATACCCGCCAGTAATTCTTAATGGAGACAGAAACATTAGTTAGTGGGGCGTGTCAAAATCAAACCGTCTTGCATTTAATCTTACACATAATCACGCACCCATCCAAACACAACAAATACGAAATAAAAACACTCGAAAACAAAGTTACCCCGCATCTACCATGGAATTAACATCTCAAGTCACCTAACGGGGAATGAGTTAGGGAATTAAACTTATAAAAGGGAGGACAAAAAATAAAAATGGGGCCAATGACCATACATATCTTAGCTAATTTTAAACATGGAGAAACCAAAAACCTAAACTATTCCAATTTCGGGTGTTGACTATGTTTACTTCAGAATCTCTAATATCCTAATGCCTAACCGGCATCAAAATGCCACTACAATTCAGCTTCTTTACTCGACAGATTCATGAAAGACTTACCCACCTTTTGCCAAATTCTGATGGAGAGAGTCGTCGCCTTTCCGCTCCGATCTTGACTTTAAGCTGATGCTTGAAGAACAAGAGCAGTTGGAAAAGGGAAAACTTCTCATCCCCATAGAATTCTTTTTGTCGCGTCGTCCATATCACGACTCTCATAACACCTAGTAAGTATACGAATACATAATGCTCAGCCCTAGTCAACGCGAACCTAGATAGAGTCGGTTGCTATATTCAGCAATAAACGACCTAAACTTAAATTTAATTAATCTCACCACTTATTCCCAACCACAGCCCCTGTCAATTCCCGCTCTATCATTAGTTTCAACTGGTCAGGGAAATTTTGCTCATCAAACAATGAACAGTTCAATTTCCAGTAGCCAGCCAATTTAGCTTTAGGATATATAAGTTTACATGAACCCGGTCGTCTTTCACTGAAATCAAACCCTGGACGAAAATCAGGCTTTAAAATAATTGGCGCTTAACTCTGCCAATTTGAAGTCATCACACTGTTTATTGTCTCACGGAAGTCATTGCAGTGTTTATTGACTCGCGGAAGTAGTATAATCTTCGTCTTCTTTTGCGGGTGTGATCTATGCACTTCCAACGCTTGTGAAACAATGATGGTTTTGAGCTGAAGATTTCTGATAATGATTGAGCCGCCTCGTTAAATTTCAAGTAGCTGGTTTTCTTAGGCAAAATACAGTTAACAAACTTAGTATATTCTGATGTGCCTAATTTTTTTGAAGAGAAGGCGAAACCTTTTATGGTCAGTCCACTTTGCACAATCCTTATTGTATAAAAGCCCTTGTAATGTTTAAAATACGGAGCGATTATAATTTCTTCTTCAATTGTAAACGTGATGTTTCCAATATTACTCCATATAGCACTTTTATCCTCATTTTGGCTTTTGATAAATACATTATACAAGTGTCTTTGCTCATTCTGTGTTTAAAGGAGCATTTTTTCAAGGAGCATTGTCTAACCTGAATTCAAAGGTGCAATTCCTCAAATTTCTTCTGGTATTCTTGTTCTCGTTGGAAGTTTTCTTGTCTTTTCAAATATTTCTGTTCCAACAGTAGTTGTGGTTCCTGTTCATCAACTCTAGCATTGCATTTTTAAATTCGTTTATTTTACTGCGGTGGTACGTAGAAAAAGAATGAGAGGGGAAATCTTTTTTCTCTTAACCAACAGTAAGTCTGTTTCACTTGTACGATTCATTTACTGAAAAATGTATAAGCAGGAGAGGGGTTAAATTTTTACTTTGCCCTATCAGTGAAAACAATAAGTATGTTTGACTTGTACAGGTCTTTTAGTGACTTGTTGGAATGGGGGGGGGGAAACAAGGTCCACCAACCTTCTTCCTAACCACTGAACTGAACTTGTAGAAATCCTTTCGTTTTGAAGAGTTCGTCTTTTTTCTTCGCTGTCAGTGTTGTAATTACAATTTAACCCCTCTCCTGCTTATACATTTTTCAGTAAATGAATCGTACAAGTCAAACAGACTTACTGTTGGTTAAGAGAGTAAGGAGAAAAAGATTTTGCATTTCCAACCCCAGTCTTTGGCCGTAGAGTCTGATGAGAATTCCTTCTTTCACCATTGTTGTAGACACTGGCCAAGCAAAGAAAAGAAAATATATTTTCACGTGACGTTCATTTCTTCGAACCCTTCGTCGCCATGATGTTGTAACCAAGTGAATGGTTTAACAAATAACAACGTAATTAATTAATTGGTAATTAATTAATTAATTAATTGGTAATTAATTCGTCACGTTTCTTAATTACCATGTGTCGTCACCGACGTAAATTTAAACTTAATTAATTATCCCCTTCTTCCATTTATTCATAATATGTTTTGCCGTTTAAAAGGATTAGAATTTAAATTTGGAGAATCTGAAGATTTTTCCTACCTACTACCCCTGAATCAATGGACAAATTACCTACCTTCCACTACCAAAGGAAGATTACTATTAAAATTTTCTTCTGCTTGACTCTGTTCAAACCCACATTCCTCATCAATTCTTGTACTAACCTTTCCTTGCAGTACAAGAATTTTTCTCCATTCTATGGTTGACTGGGGTTGGAAATGCATGTCTGGAACTGACATATTGAATAGCTATCTCCCGTAAATATGAAGTGGAGTTAGAGATGAAATATATATATATATATATATATATAACCACGCTCTCCCGTAGACTTACCTGTCACCTTTCTGATCAGAGTACTATTAAACAACATTTCTTAGAAAAACATAGCCATGTAGGTAATATCAGACAGATTTTAGTCAACAATACAATAGTCCTCACTCATACACACAGTAAAAAGAAACTTCAGATATTGGAGACCATCTACATTAAATCCAAACAACCCACACTTAATAAAATCACGTTTAAATCTGGTCTTAACACATTACATTGCATTTAAATATATGGTTCTGTTGTCATTTCGAGCTCTCACGCGGTGTGACGTCAAAGAACCGCATTACACATTTACGAACTGCGTTTGCTATTTTTGGTAACTGTTATCGCTGCTTAGCAAAGTTTTATGTCAACAAAAGATAAAATCGCTGATGATGGTGGATGTTTTATGTTAACGTCCTTGTAACCTCTCTGAAGCTGGCTCATGTGAGCCGAAAGCTTAGAAGCAACTCACTTATCCAAATGTTGGAGAATTTTTGTTTTTATTTTCACCTAAAATTGAAGCCAAAATACGATGTTTAGGACGGCTCATGATTAAATATAATAGACATTCATTGTCTCTTATATTTAACAGTATATATTTAGAAAAAATATATATATATATGTGTGTGTGTGTGTGTGTGTGTGAAACAAACCAACAGGCAGAAGAACACGGTCTTGAGTATGAAAATTGGAGGTGATAAGATAATTTGATTTATGGTCCTCCACTCATCCCCAGAGATAACGTCATATTTCTCCTTAGATACAGTTTTTTCTTTCTTTCATTTTAAGGTGAATAAACTAGACAGAAGCTGACGCCCTCGTCAAAATGCGTCGTTTATAAATTTTCACTTTGTCTCATCAACATTACACTACTATTAAAAGAAAAAATATGGCATAAATTTCAACCGAAAACAGTACAGGCTGCGCTGTCCGCTATCAACGAATATCCAATGTTCTCTTATTGAGAAACAGCTTATAATTAATATTGCGCAAACACAGGGCCGTATCTGACTACCGGGCCCACCGGGCACGGGTCAGGGCTGATCCGTGCAATCATAGTGAAAATCCGAGCGAGGAAAAATGTCTTCGTCAGAAATCATACTAAACAATACACGAAGAAAGAAAGAAAGAAAGAAAGAAAGAAAACATCCGAATGAACGCAGTAAAAATCGGTTTGTTTGTTTATTAATTTTGGGAGAAAAGACTGGTTATACTCAGAAAGTCCGAACCCGATTTCCTACTTTCGTTCACATTCTGTGCCTAATTTCCATTGGAATAGCCGAAAAAATCACAGTTTCTGGAAACGGATGACACTGATGACGTCATCACATTGTCAACTAATAAATCCGGGCAATTTTTTCTGTGCGCGGTGTTTTTTTAGCATCGGCTACGGCTCTACGCACACACACAGAGAGAGAGAGAGAGAGAGAGAGAGAGAGAGAGAGAGAGAGAGGGTGCAAAAGCAGCTTAACAGTAAATAACAATTATTCTGAGATTTTACATACAATTATATTTACTAATTCAATTATGATATTAACAATTAATTTTATTGTGTACAATGATACAAAAGTGTTTAGATTTTATCAGGTCTTCAAAGTATTGCCTATCAGAATTTTAACACCATTAAAATCTACCACTTACGTTTCGACAAACATTTTTGCACAAGTCTCTTTGTGTATTAACTTTTTGACATGCATTCCTTATGTAATTTTTTGAAATCATCAACCCTTATTGGGTTGCGACTATAAAGGTCTACCTTAAGTACTCCTCAGGAGTTTGTGTCGGGAAATGATATCTTATCCTACATCTCACAAACCCGCCAAGTCAAGTGAAGTGAACGTGCTAGCTAGTAAATTAGACCTCTTCGGTCTATCAATTTCTCATGATATGTTTCATCGTGATACTCACGGACTGCTTATGTGTAGACCCCAAATTGATGGAAATAAGGAATAATATCACCAATGCACATCTACTGTTTACCTATTTTTGGAACAGCCTATAATTTAATTTCTCTTTGTACTGTTCGTTCTCCTTCCCTTTCTTTTCTTTTTTCTTCTCTTCTTTCCATTTATCAATTGTCTATATTTTTCCTTCTCTCTTTGGCGTTCTTTTTAATGAGCGAGGAATTGCTTTTGTGAATGACCGTTACAAATGTCTATTCTCGATATGGACACGAGAGCGTCTGTGTGTAATGATTTTTCGGGACTATTTTGAATATTAATTGCTGTATCAATTGGGTCTGAGCAGCAGCGAAATACGTATCGCCCATAAATTGTACAATATCTAAAGTTTTTAAAAAATTATATATATATATATATATATATATATATATATATGTGTGTGTGTGATAATCATATCGCTCAAGCCAGGCATTTTACTGCCACTGTTGTTCAGGGGCTACATAAGAGGAATGTTATGAGGAAGAGTCACAGGTTATAGGGGGTGTTAGGAAGTGGCTAAGAGAAAGATGAGAATATTGATGAGAGTGGAGTGAACGGAGAAAGAAGCATGGGAGAGAGGATTCAGGTTTGTAAGAGAGCAAATGACTATAGACTTCACATTTATATGTATATATAACAAATTTTAAACTATATAAATGCATGTATACACACACACATACATACACACACCATATTTTTATTCGTGAATTGCGCTTTGTTCTTGATTTTGCCGACTGCACAGTAGAGTAGGGTTAGTTGGCCATCTCCTCTTCACATTTATATATATATATATATATATATATATATATATATAATTCAGAACAGGTACAAAATACAATCTACTACAAAATTGTACATTTTGTTTCGACATTGAAACAACAATGTCTCATCAGTTTTTTTTTAATAATTATGGTATTGTTCTTTCAATGTCGAAACAAATGTACAATTTTGTAGTAGATTGTACTTTGTACATGTTCTAAAGTATAATTTATAATCCATATTCATTGTTTTATTTTATATTGAGCACTGTTTTAAATGTTGCAATTATTTTATCGTTCCTTATTCATTTGTATATATATATATATATATATATATATGATGTATGGGTAGGTGTTTGAAAGCTATCACAAAGCTAATAGTATAATATATTTAGTATAATAGATGATGGTAAAGAAGTCGTTGGGTATTATCTATTTATTATTCATTAATATTTCTAGATCGGAATGACAGTAGAGCTTGATTTCATGTCCATCCACTGGTGGACCGTGCTTTTAAACTCTCTCTCTCACTCTCTCTCTCTCTCTCTCTTTCTCTCTCTCTCTCTCTCTATATATATATATATA
>JBBBDQ010002426.1:0-52609 GCA_037127315.1 Ascarosepion bandense
ATCCGTAACCCTAGGCTCTTAACCCTTGTCTTAGCCATAGGTCTAGCACCAGCCTCTTAACCCTAGCCCAAGCCCCTTAACCCTAGCCCTAACCCTAGCCTTAACCCTAACTCTAGCACTAACCCCTTAACTCCAGCCCTAGTCACTTAACCCTCGCCCTAGCCCTAACCTTAGCCTCTTAACCCTAGTCTTAGCCATAGCTCTAGCACCAGCCTCTTAACCCTAGCCCTAGCCCCTTAACCCTAGCCCTAACTCTAACCCTAGCCTTAATTTTAGATCTGGCCCAAGCCCCTTAACCCTAGCCCTAACCCTAGCCTTAACCTTAACTCTAGCACTAACCCCTTAACTCCAGCCCTAGTCCCTTAACCCTAGCCCTAGCCCTAACCCTACCCTCTTAACCCTAGTCTTAGCCATAGCTCTAGCATTAGCCTCTCAACCCTAGCCCAAGCCCTTTAACCCTAGCCGTAACCCTAGCCTTAACCGTAACTCTAGCACTAACCCCTTAACTCCAGCCCTAGTCCCGTAACCCTAGCCCTAGCCCTAACCCTAGCCTCTTAACCCTAGTCTTAGCCATAGCTCTAGCACCAGCCTCTTAACCCTAGCCCTAGCCCCTTAACCATAGCCCTAACTCTAACCCTAGCCTTAATTTTAGCTCTAGCCCAAGCCCCTTAACCCTAGCCCTAACCCTAGCCTTAACCTTAACTCTAGCACTAACCCCTTAACTCCAGCCCTAGTCCCTTAACCCTAGCCCTGGCCCTAACCCTAGCCTCTTAACCCTAGTCTTAGCCATAGCTCTAGCACCAGCCTCTTAACCCTAGCCCTAGCCCCTTAACCCTAGCCCTAACTCTAACCCTAGCCTTAATTTTAGCTCTAGCCCAAGCCCCTTAACCCTAGCCCTAACCCTAGCCTTAACCTTAACTCTAGCACTAACCCCTTAACTCCAGCCCTAGTCCCTTAACCTTAGCCCTAGCCCTAACCCTACCCTCTTAACCCTAGTCTTAGCCATAGCTCTAGCATTAGCCTCTCAACCCTAGCCCAAGCCCTTTAACCCTAGCCGTAACCCTAGCCTTAACCTTAACTCTAGCACTAACCCCTTAACTCCAGCCCTAGTCCCGTAACCCTAGCCCTAGCCCTAACCCTAGCCTCTTAACCCTAGTCTTAGCCATAGCTCTAGCACCAGCCTCTTAACCCTAGCCCTAGCCCCTTAACCCTAGCCCTAACTCTAACCCTAGCCTTAATTTTAGCTCTAGCCCAAGCCCCTTAACCCTAGCCCTAACCCTAGCCTTAACCTTAACTCTAGCACTAAACCCTTAACTCCAGCCCTAGTCCCTTAACCCTAGCCCTGGCCCTAACCCTAGCCTCTTAACCCTAGTCTTAGCCATAGCTCTAGCACCAGCCTCTTAACCCTAGCCCAAGCCCCTTAACCCTAGCCCTAACCCTAGCCTTAACCTTAACTCTAGCACTAACCCCTTAACTCCAGCCCTAGTCCCTTAACCCTAGCCCTAGCCCTAACCCTAGCCTCTTAACCCTAGTCTTAACCATAGCTCTAGCACCAGCCTCTTAACCCTAGCCCTAGCCCTAACCCTAGCCACTTAACCCTAGCCCTAGCCCTAACCCTAGCCTCTTAACCCTAGCCCTAGCCATAACCCTAGCCTCTTAACCCTAGTCTTAGCCATAGCTCTAGCACCAGCCTCTTAACCCTAGCCCTAGCCCCTTAACCCTAGCCTCTTAACACTAGCACTAGCCCTAACCCTAGCCCTTTAACCCTAGCCCTAGCCCTAGCCTCTTAACCCTAGCCATAGCCCTAAACCTAGCCTCTTAACCCTAGCCCTGACCCTAACTCTAGCCTCTTAACCCTAGCCCTAGCCCTAACCCTAGCCTCTTAACCCTAGCCCTAGCCCTAACCGTAGCCTCTTAACACTAGCCCTAGCCCTAACCCTAGCCTCTTAACCCTAGCCCTAGCCCTAACCCTAGCCTCTTAACCCTAGCCCGAGCCCTAACCCTAGCCTCTTAACCCTAGCCCTAGCCCTAACCCTAGCCTCTTAACCCTAGTCTTAGCCATAGCTCTACCACCAGCCTCTTAACCCTAGCCCTAGCCCCTTAACCCTAGCCCTAACTCTAACCCTAGCCTTAATTTTAGCTCTAGCCCAAGCCCCTTAACCCTAGCCCTAACCCTAGCCTTAACCTTAAATCTAGCCTCTTAACCCTAGCCCTAGCCCTAAACCTAGCCTCTTAACCTAGTCTTAGCCATAGCTCTAGCACCAGCCTCTTAACCCTAGCCCTAGCCCTAACCCTAGCCTCTTAACCCCTAGCCCTAACCTAACCCTAGCCGCTTAACCCTAGCCCTAGCCCTAACCCTAGCCTCTTAACCCTAGTCTTAGCCATAGCTCTAGCACCAGCCTCTTAACCCTAGCCCTAGCCCTAACCCTAGCCTCTTAACCCTAGCCCTAGCCCTAACCCTAGCCTCTTAACCCTAGTCCTAGCCATAGCTCGAGCACCAGCCTCTTAACCCTAGACCTAGGCCCTAACCCTAGCCTCTTAACCCTAGCCCTAGCTCTAACCCTAGCCTCTTAACCCTAGCCCTAGCCCCTTACCCTAGCCTCATAACCCTAGCCCTAGCCCCTAACCCTAGCCTCTTAACCCTAGACTTAGCCATAGCTCTAGCACCAGCCTCTTAACCCTAGCCCTAGCCCTAACCCTAGCCCCTTAACCCTAGCCCTAGCCCTAACCCTAGCCTCTTAACCCCTAGCCCTAGCCCTAACCCTAGCCTCTTAACCCTAGACTTAGCCATAGCGCTAGCACCAGCCACTTAACCCTAGCCCTAGCCCTAACCCAAGCCTCTTAACCCTAGCCCTAGCCCTAACCCTAGCCTCTTAACCCTAGCCCTAGCCCTAGCCCTAGCCTCTTAAACCTAGCCCTAGCCCTAACCCTAGCCTCTTAACCCTAGCCCTAGCCCTAACCCTAGCCCCTTAACCCTAGCCGTAGCCCTAACCCTAGTCTCTTAACCCTAGTCTTAGCCATAGCTCTAGCACCAGCCTCTTAAACCTAGCCCTAGCCCTAACCTTAGCCTCTTAACCCTAGCCCTAGCCGTAACCCTAGCCTCTTAACCCTAGCCCTAGCCTAACCCTAGCCTCTTAACACTAGCTCTAGCACTAACCCTAGCCTCTTAACCCTAGCCCTAGCCCTAACCCTAGCCTCTTAAACCTAGCCCTAGCCCTAACCCTAGCCTCTTAACCCTAGACCTAGCCCTAACCCTAGCCTCTTAACACTAGCCCTAGCCCTAACCATAACCTCTTAACCCTAGCCCTAGCCCTAACCCTAGCCTTTTAACACTAGCCCTAACCCTAGCCGCTTAACCCTAGCCCTAGCCCTAACCCTAGACTCTTAACACTAGCCCTAGCCCTAACCCTAGCCTCTTAACCCTAGCCCTAGCCCTAACTCTAGCCTCGTAACCCTAGCCCTAGCCCTAACCCTAGCCTCTTAACCCTAGCCCTAGAACTAACCCTAGCCTCTTAACCCTAGCCCTAGCCCTAACCCTAGCCTCTTAACCCTAGCCCTAGCCTAACCCTAGTTCTTAACCCTAGCCCTAGCCCTAACCCTAGCCTCTTAACCCTAGCCCTAGCCCTAAACCTAGCCTCTTAACCCTAGACCTAGCCCTAACCCTAGCCTCTTAACCCTAACCCTAGCCCTAACCCTAGCCTCTTAACCCTAGCCCTAGCCCTGACCCTAGCCTCTTAACCCTAGCCCTAGCCCTAACCCTAGCCTCTTAACCCTAGCCCTAGCCCTAACCCTAGCCTCTTAACCCTAGCCCTAGCCCTAACCCTAGCCTCTTAACCCTAGCCCTAACCCCTTAACCCTAGCCTCTTAACCCTAGCCTTAGCCCTAACCCTAGCCTCTTAACCCTAGCCCTAGCCCTAACCCTAGCCTCTTAACCCTAGCCCTAGCCCTAACCCAAGCCTCTTAACCCTAGCCCTAGCCCTAAACCTAGCCTCTTAACACTAGCCCTAGCTTTAACCCTAGCCTCTTAACCCTAGCCCTAGCCCTTACCCTAGCCTCTTAACCCTAGCCCTAGCCCTAAACCTAGCCTCTTAACCCTAGCCCTAGCGCTAACCGTAGCCCTTTAACCCTAGCCCTAGCCCTAACCCTAGCCTCTTAACCCTAACCCTAGCCTCTTAACCCTAGCCCTAGCCCTAAACCTAGCCTCTTAACCCTAGCCCTAGCCCTAACCCTAGCCTCTTAACCCTAGTCTTAGCCATAGCTCTAGCACCAGCCCCTTAACCCTAGCCCTAGCCCTAACCCTAGCCTCTTAACCCTAGTCTTAGCCATAGCTCTAGCACCAGCCTCTTAACCCTAGCCCTAGCCCTAACCCTAGCCTCTTAACCCTAGCCCTAGCCCTAATCCTAGCCTCTTAACCCTAGCCCTAGCCCTCACCCTAGCCTCTTAACCCTAGTCCTAGCCATACCTCGAGCACAAGCCACTTAACCCTAGCCCTAGCCCTAACCCTAGCCTCTTAACCCTAGCCCTAGCCCTAACCCTAGCCTCTTAACCCTAGCCCTAGCTCTAACCCTAGCCTCTTAACCCTAGCCCTAGCCCTTACCCTAGCCTCATAACCCTAGCCCTAGCCCTAACCCTAGCCTCTTAACCCTAGTCTTACCCATAGCTCTAGCACCAGCCTCTTAACCCTAGCCCTAGCCCTAACCCTAGCCTCTTAACCCTAGCCCTAGCCCTAACCCTAGCCTCTTAACCCTAGCCCTAGCCCTAACCCTAGCCTCTTAACCCTAGACTTAGCCATAGCGCTAGCACCAGCCTCTTAAACCTAGCCCTAGCCCTAACCCTAGCCTCTTAACCCTAGCCCTAGCCCTAACCCTAGCCTCTTAACCCTAGCCCTAGCCCTAACCCTAGCCTCTTAAACCTAGCCCTAGCCCTAACCCTAGCCTCTTAACCCTAGCCCTAGCCCTAACCCTAGCCCCTTAACCCTAGCCGTAGCCCTAACCCTAGTCTCTTAACCCTAGTCTTAGCCATAGCTCTAGCACCAGCCTCTTAAACCTAGCCCTAGCCCTAACCTTAGCCTCTTAACCCTAGCCCTAACCCTAACCCTAGCCTCTTAACCCTAGCCCTAGCCCTAACCCTAGCCTCTTAACACTAGCTCTAGCACTAACCCTAGCCTCTTAACCCTAGCCCTAGCCCTAACCCTAGCCTCTTAAACCTAGCCCTAGCCCTAACCCTAGCCTCTTAACCCTAGATCCCTAGCCCTAACCCTAGCCTCTTAACACTAGTCCTAGCCCTAACCATAACCTCTTAAACCTAGCCCTAGCCCTAACCCTAGCCTTTTAACACTAGCCCTAGCCCTAACACTAGCCGCTTAACCCTAGCCCTAGCCCTAACCCTAGACTCTTAACACTAGCCCTAGCCCTAACCCTAGCCTCTTAACCCTAGCCCTAGCCCTAACTCTAGCCTCGTAACCCTAGCCCTAGCCCTAACCCTAGCCTCTTAACCCTAGCCCTAGCCCTAACCCTAGCCTCTTAACCCTAGCCCTAGCCCTAACCCTAGCCTCTTAACCCTAGCCCTAGCCCTAACCCTAGCTCTTAACCCTAGCCCTAGCCCTAACCCTAGCCTCTTAACCCTAGCCCTAGCCCTAAACCTAGCCTCTTAACCCTAGCCCTAGCCCTAACCCTAGCCTCTTAACCCTAACCCTAGCCCTAACCCTAGCCTCTTAACCCTAGCCCTAGCCCTGACCCTAGCCTCTTAACCCTAGCCCTAGCCCTAACCCTAGCCTCTTAACCCTAGCCCTAGCCCTAACCCTAGCCTCTTAACCCTAGCCCTAGCCCTAACCCTAGCCTCTTAACCCTAACCCTAACCCCTTAACCCTAGCCACTTAACCCTAGCCTTAGCCCTAACCCTAGCCTCTTAACCCTAGCCCCTAGCCCTAACCCTAGCCTCTTAACCCTAGCCCTAGCCCTAACCCTAGCCTCTTAACCCTAGCCCTAGCCCTAAACCTAGCCTCTTAACACTAGCCCTAGCTTTAACCCTAGCCTCTTAACCCTAGCCCTAGCCCTTACCCTAGCCTCTTAAACCTAGCCTTAGCCCTAACCCTAGCCTCTTAACCCTAGCCCTAGCGCTAACCCTAGCCCTTTAACCCTAACCCAGCTCTAGCCCTAACCCTAGCCTCTTAACCCTAACCCTAGCCTCTTAACCCTAGCCCTAGCCCTAAACCTAGCCTCTTAACCCTAGCCCTAGCCCTAACCCTAGCCTCTTAACCCTAGTCTTAGCCATAGCTCTAGCACCAGCCTCTTAACACTAGCCCTAGCCCTAACCGTAGCCTCTTAACCCTAGCTCTAGCCCAAACGCTAGTCCCTTAAGCCTAGCCCTAGCCCTAACCCTAGCCTCTTAACCCTAGCCCTAGCCCTAACCCTAGCCTCTTAAACCTAGCCCTAGCCCTAACCCTAGCCTCTTAACCCTAGCCCTAGCCCTAACCCTAGCCTCTTAACCCTAATCTTAGCCATAGCTCTAGCACAAGCCTCTTAACCCTAGCCCTAGCCCCTTAACCGTAGCCCTAACTCTAACCCTAGCCTTAATTTTAGCTCTAACCCAAGCCCGTAACCCTAGCCCTAACCCTAGTCTTAACCTTAACTCTAGCACTAACCCCTTAACTCCAGCCCTAGTCCCTTAACCCTAGCCCTAGCCCTAACCCTAGCCTCTTAACCCTAGTCTTAGCCATAGCTCTAGCACCAGCCTCTTAACCCTAGCCCTAGCCCTAACCCTAGCCTCTTAAACCTAGCCCTAGCCCTAACCCTAGCCTCTTAACCCTAGCCCTAGCCCTAACCCTAGCCTCTTAACCCTAGTCTTAGCCATAACTCTAGCCTCTTAACCCTAGACCTAGCCCTAACCCTAGCCTCTTAACCCTAGCCCTAGCACTAACACTAGCCTCTTAACCCTATCCCTAGCCCTAACCCTAGCCTCTTAACCCTAGCCCTAGCCCTAACCCTAGCCTCTTAACCCTAGCCCTAGCCCTAACCCTAGCCTCTTAACCCTAGCCCTAGCCCTAACCCTAGCCCTTTAACCCTAGCCCTAGCCCTAACCCTAGCCTCTTAACTTTAGCCCTAGCCCTAACCCCTAGCCTCTTAACCCTAGCCCTAGCCCTATCCCTAGCCTCTTAACCCTAGCCCTAGCCCTAACACTAGCCTCTTAACCCTAGCCCTAGCCCTAACCCTAGCCTCTTAACCCTAGGCCTAGCCCTAACCCTAGCCTCTTAACCCTAGACCTAGCCCTAACTCTAGCCTCTTAACCCTAGCCCTAGCCCTAAACCTAGCCTCTTAAACCTAGCCCTAGCCCTAACCCTAGCCTCTTAACCTTAGCCCTAGCCCTAACCCTAGCCACTTAACCCTAGCCCTATCCCTAATACTAGCCTCTTAACCCTAGCCCTAGCCCTAAACCTAGCCCTTTAACCCTAGCCCTAGCCCTAACCCTCGCCTCTTAACCCTAGCCCTAGCCCTAACCCTAGCCTCTTAACCCTAGCCCTAGCCCTAAACCTAGCCTCTTAACACTAGCCCTAGCGCTAACCCTAGCCTCTTAACCCTAGCCTCTTAACACTAGCCCTAGCCCTAACCCTAGCCTCTTAACCCTAGCCCTAGCCCTAACCCTAGCCTCTTAACCCTAGCCTCTTAACCCTAGCCCTAGCCCTAACCCTAGCCTCTTAACACTAGCCCTAGCCCTAACCCTAGCCTCTTAACCCTAGCCTTAGCCCTAACCCTAGCCTCTTAACCCTAGCCCTAGCCCTAACCCTAGCCTCTTAACGCTATCCCTAGCCCTAACCCTAGCCTCTTAACCCTAGCCCTAGCCCTAACCCTAGCCTCTTAACCCTAGTCTTAGCCATAGCTCTAGCACCAGCCTCTTAACCCTAGCCCTAGCCCTAAACCTAGCCTCTTAACCCTAGCCCTAGCCCTAACTCTAGCCACTTAACCCTAGCCCTAGCCCTAACCCTAGCCTCTTACCCTAGTCTTAGCCATAGCTCTAGCACCAGCCTCTTAACCCTAGCCTTAGCCCTAACCCTATCCTCTTAACCCTAGCCCCAGCCCTAACCCTAGCCTCTTAAACCTAGCACTAGCCCTAACCCGAGCCTCTTAACCCTAGCCCTAGCCCTAAACCTAGCCTCTTAAACCTAGCACTAGCCCTAACCCTAGCCTCTTAACCCTAGCCCTAGCCCTAACCCTAGCCTCTTAACCCTAGTCTTAGACATAGCTCTAGCACCAGCCTCTTAAAACTAGCCCTAGCCCTAACCCTAGCCTCTTAACCCTAGCCCTAGCCCTAACCCTAGCCTCTTAACACTAGCCCTAGCCCTAAACCTAGCCTCTTAACCCTAGCCCTAGCCCTAACCCTAGCCTCTTAACCCTAGCCCTAGCCCTAAAACTAGCCTCTTAAACCTATCCCTAGCCCTAACCCTAGCCTCTTAACCCTAGCCTTAGCCCTAAACCTAGCCTCTTAACACTAGCCCTAGCCCTAACCCTAACCTCTTAACCCTAGCCCTAGCCCTAACCCTAGCCTCTTAACACTAGCCCTAGCCCTAACCCTAGCCTCTTAACCCCTAGCCCTAGCCCTAACCCTAGCCTCTTAACCCTAGCCCTAGCCCTAACCCTAGCCTCTTAACCCTAGCCTTAGCCCTAAACCTAGCCTCTTAACACTAGCCCTAGCCCTAACCCTAACCTCTTAACCCTAGCCCTAGCCCTAACCCTAGCCTCTTAACACTAGCCCTAGCCCTAACCCTAGCCTCTTAACCCTAGTCTTAGCCATACATCTAGCACCAGCCTCTTAACCCTAGCCCTAGCCCTAACCCTAGCCACTTAACCCTTGCCCTAGCCCTAAACCTAAACTCTTAACCCTAGCCCTAGCCCTAACTTTAGCCTGTTAACCCTAGTCTTAGCTATAGCTCTAGCACCAGCCTCTTAACCCTAGCCCTAGCCCTAACCTAGCCTCTTAACCCTAGCCCTAGCCCTAACCCTAGCCACTTAACCCTAGTCCTAGCCATAGCTCTGACACCAGCCTCTTAACCCTGGCCCTAGCCCTAAACCAATCCTCTTAACCGTCGCCCTAGCCCTAACCCTAGCCTCTTAACCCTAGCCCTAGCCCTAACCCTAGCCTCTTAACCTAGCCCTAGCCCTAACCTAGCCTCTTAACCCTAGCCCTAGCCCCTTAACCCTCGCCTCTTAACCCTAACCCTAGCCCTAACCCTAGCCTCTTAACCCTAGACCTAGCCCTAACCCTAGCCTCTTAACCCTAGCCCTAGCCCTAACCCTAGCCTCTTAACCCTAGCCCTAGCCCTAACCCTAGCCTCTTAACCCTAGCCTAGCCTAACCTAACCTCTTAACCCTAGCCCTAGCCCTAAACCTAGCCTCTTAACCCTAGTCTTAGCCATAGCTCTAGCACCAGCCTCTTAACCCTAGCCTAGCTAACCTAGCCTCTTAACCCTAGCCCTAGACCTAACCTAGCCACTTAACCTAGCCCTAGCCCTAACCCTAGCCTCTTAACCCTAGTCTTAGCCATAGCTCTAGCAGCAGCCTCTTAACCCTAGCCCTAGCCCTAACCTAACCTCTTAACCCTAGCCCCAGCCCTAACCCTAGCCTCTTAACCCTAGCCCTTGCCCTAACCTAGCCTCTTAACCCTAGCCCTAGCCCTAACCCTAGCCTCTTAAACCTAGCCCTAGCCCTAACCCTAGCCTCTTAACCCTGGCCCTAGCCCCAACCCTAGCCTCTTAACCGTAGTCTTAGCCATAGCTCTAGCACCAGCCTCTTAACACTAGCCCTAGCCCTAACCTTAGCCTCTTAACTCTAGCCTAGCCCTAACCTAGCCTCTTAACCCTAGCCCTAGCCTAACCCTAGCCTCTTAACACTAGCTTTAGCCCTAACCCTAGCCTCTTAACCTAGCCTAGCCCTAACACTAGCCTCTTAAACCTAGCCCTAGCCTAACCCTAGCCTCTTAACCCTAGCCCTAGCCCTAACCTAGCCTCTTAACACTAGACCTAGCCCTAACACTAACCTCTCCAACCTAGCCCTAGCCCTAACCCTAGCCTCTTAACACTAGCCCTAGCCCTAACCCTAGCCTCTTAGCACTAGCCCTAGCCCTAACCTAGCCTCTTAGCCTAGCCCTAGCCTAACCCTAGCCTCTTAACACTAGCCCTAGCCCTAACCCTAGCCTCTTAACCCTAGCCCTAGCCCTAACCCTAGCCTCTTAACCCTAGCACTAGCCCTAACCCTAGCCTCTTAACCCTAGCCCTAGCCCTAACCCTAGCCTCTTAACCCTAGCCCTAGCCCTAACCCTAGCCTCTTAACCCTAGCCCTAGCCCTAACCCTAGCCTCTTAACCCTAGCCCTAGCCCTAATCCTAGCCTCTTAACCCTAGTCTTAGCCATAGCTCTAGCACCAGCCTCTTAACCCTAGCCTTAGCCCTAACTCTAGCCTCTTAACCCTAGCCTAGCCCTAACCCTAGCCTCCAACCCTAGCCCTAGCCCTAACCCTAGCCTCTTAACCCTAGCCCTAGCTCTAACCCTAGCCTCTTAACACTACTTAGCCATAGCTCCAGCACCAGCCTCTTAACCCTAGCCCTAGGCCTAACCCTAGCCTCTTAACCCTCGCCCTAGCCCTAACCCTAGCCTCTTAACCCTAAGCCTAGCCCTAACCCTAGCCTCTTAACCCTAGCCCTAGCCCTAACCCTAGCCTCTTAACCCTAGCCCTAGCCCCCAACCTAGCCTCAACACTAGTCTTAGCCATAGCTCTAGCACCAGCCTCTTAACCCTAGCCCTAGCCCTAACCTAGCCTCTTAACCCTAGCCCTAGCCCTAACCCTAACTTTATCTTAACCCTAGCCATAGCCCCTTAACCCTCGCCTATTAACCCTAGCCTAGCCTAACCCTAGCCTCTTAACCCTAGCCCTAGCCCTAACCCTAACCTCTTAACCCTAGCCCTAGCCCTAACCCTAGCCTCTGCTTTCATAGTCCTAGCCCTAACCTAGCCTCTTAACCCTAGTCTTAGCCACTCCAGCTCTAGCACCAGCCTCTTAACACTAACCCTAGCCCTGACCTTAGCCTCTTAACCCTAGCCTAGCCTAACCTAGCCTCTTAACCCTAGCCCTAGCCCTAACCCTAGCCTCTTAACACTAGCCCTAGCCCTAACCATAGCCTCTTAACCCTAGCCCTAGCCCTAACCTAGCCTCTTAAACCTAGCCCTAGCCCTAGCACTAGCCTCTTAAACCTAGCCTAAGCTCTAACCCTAGCCTCTTAACCCTAGCCTAGCCCTAACCTAGCCTCTTAACACTAGCCCTAGCCCTAACCTAACCTCTTAGCCCCAGCTCTAGCCCTAAACCTAGCCTCTTAACACTAGCCCTAGCCCTAACCTAGGCTCTTAACCCCAACCCTAGCCCTAACCCTAGCCTCTTAACACTAGCCCTAGCCTAACCTGGCCTCTTAACACTAGCCTAGCCCTAACCCTAGCCTCAACCCTAGCCCTAGCCCTAACCCTAGCCTCCTAACCCTAGCCCTAGCCCTAACACTAGCCTCAACCCTAGCCTAGCCTAACCTAGCCTCTTAGCCCAACACTAGTCCTAGCCCTAACCCTAGCCTCTTAACCCTAGTCTTAGCCATAGCTCTAGCACCAGCCTCTTAACACTAACCCTAGCCCTGACCTTAGCCTCTTAACCCTAGCCCTGGCCTAACCCTAGCCTCTTAACCCTAGCCCTAGCCCTAACCCCTGTACCTCTTAACACTAGCCCTAGCCCTAACCCTAGCCTCTTAACACTAGCCCTAGCCCTAACCCTGGCCTCTTAACACTAGCCCTAGCCCTAACCCCTAGCCTCAACCTAGCCCTAGCCCTAACCCTAGCCTCTTAACCCTAGCCTAGCCCTAACACTAGCCTCGTAACCCTAGCCCTAGCCCTAACCTAGCCTCTAAACCTAGCCCTAGCCCTAACCCTAGCCTCTTAACCCTAGCCCTAGCCCTAACCCTAGCCTCTTAACCCTAGCCCTAGCCCTAACCCTTGCCTCTTAACCCTAGCCCTGGCCCTAACCCTTGCCTCTTAACCTAGCCTTAGCCCTAACCCTAGCCTCTTAACCCTAGCACTAGCACTAACCTAGCCTCTTAACACTAGCCCTAGCCTAACCCTAGCCTCGTAACCCTAGCCTAGCCCTAACCTAGCCTCTTAACCCTAGCCCTAGCCCTAACCCTAGCCTCTTAATCCTAGCCCTATCCCTAAACCTAGGCACTTAACCCTAGCCTAGCCCTAACCTAGCCTCTTAACCCTAGCCCTAGCCCTAACCCTAGCCTCTTAACCCTTAGCCCTTGCCCTAACCCTAGCCTCTTAACCCTAGCCCTAGCCCTAACCCTAGCCTCTTAACCCTAGCCCTAGACCTAACCCTAGCCTCTTAACCCTAGCCTAGCCCTAACCCTAGCCTCTTAGCCCTAGGCCTCGCCCTAACCCTAGCCTCTTAACCCTAGCCCTAGCCCTAACCCTAGCCTCTTAACCCTAGCCCTAGCCCTAACCCTAGCCTCTTAACCCTAGCCCTAGCCTAACCCTAGCCTCTTAACCCTACCCTAGCTTCTTAACCCTAGCCCTAGCCCCTTAACCCCTAGCCTCATAACCCTAGCCCTAGCCCCTTAACCCTTGCCTCTTAACCCTAGCCTAGCCCTAACCCTAGCCTCTTAACCCTAGCCCTGGCCCTAACCCTAGCCTCTTAACCCTAGCCCTAACCCTAACCCTAGCCTCTTAACCCTAGCCCTAGCCCTAATCCTAGCCTCTTAACCCTAGTCTTAGCCATAGCTCTAGCACCAGCCTCTTAACCTAGCCCTAGCCCTAACCCTAGCCTCTTAACCCTAGCCTCTTAACCTAGTCTTAGCCATAGCTCTAGCACCAGCCTCTTAACCCTAGCCTAGCCCATAACCCTAGCCCTAACTCTAACCCTAGCCGTAATTTTAGCTCTAGCCCAAGCCCTTAAACCTAGACCTAACCCTAGCCTTAACCTTAACTCTAGCACCTTCAACACACCTTAACTCCAGCCCTAGTCATAACCTAGCCCTAGCCCTAAACCCTAGCCTCTTAACTTAAGTCTTAGCCATAGCTCTAGCACCAGCCTCTTAACCCTAGCCCTAGCCCTAAACCTAGCCTCTTAACCCTAGCCCTAGCCCTAACCCTTGCCCTCTTAACCTAGCCCTAGCCCTAACCCTAACCTCTTAACCCTAGCCCTAGCCCTAAACCTAGCCTCTTAACCCTAGCCCTAGCCCTAACCCTTAGCCTCTTAACCTAGCCCTAGCCCTAACCCTAGCCTCTTAACCCCTAGCCCTAGCCCTAACCCTAGCCTCAACACTAGTCTTAGCCATAGCTCTAGCACCAGCCTCTTAACCCTAGCCCTAGCCCTAACCCTAGCCTCTTAACCCTAGCCCTAGCCTAACCCTAGCATCTTAACCCTAGCCATAGCCCCTTAACCCTCGCCTATTAACCCTAGCCCTAGCCCTAACCCTAGCCTCTTAACCTAGCCCTAGCCCTAACCCTAACCTCTTAACCTAGCCCTAGCCCTAACCCTAGCCTCTTAACACTAGTCCTAGCCCTAACCCTAGCCTCTTAACCCTAGTCTTAGCCATAGCTCTAGCACCAGCCTCTTAACACTAACCCTAGCCCTAACCTTAGCCTCTTAACCTAGCCCTAGCCCTAACCCTAGCCTCTTAACCTAGCCCTAGCCCTAACCCTAGCCTCTTAACACTAGCCCTAGCCCTAACCCCTAGCCTCTTAACACTAGCCCTAGCCCTAACCCTAGCCTCTTAAACCTAGCCCTAGCCCTAACACTAGCCTCTTAAACCTAGCCCTAGCTCTAACCCTAGCCTCTTAACCGTAGCCCTAGCCCTAAGCCTAGCCTCTTAACACTAGCCCTAGCCCTAACCTAACCTCTTAGCCCTAGCCTAGCCCTAAACCTAGCCTCTTAACACTAGCCCTAGCCCTAACCCTAGCCTCTTAACCCTAGCCCTAGCCGTAACCCTAGCCTCTTAACACTAGCCCTAGCCCTAACCCTGGCCTCTTAACACTAGCCCTAGCCCTAACCCTAGCCTCAACCCTAGCCCTAGCCCTAACCCTAGCCTCTTAACCCTAGCCCTTGCCCTAACCCTAGCCTCGTAATCCTAGCCCTAGCCCTAACCCTAGCCTCTAAACCCTAGCCCTAGCCCTAACCCTAGCCTCTTAACTCTAGCCCTAGCCCTAACCCTAGCCTCTTAACCCTAGCCCTAGCCCTAACCCTAGCCTCTTAACCCTAGCCCTGGCCCTAACCCTTGCCTCTTAACCCTAGCCTAGCTCTAACCCTAGCCTCTTAACACTACTTAGCCATAGCTCTAGCACCAGCCTCTTAACCCTAGCCCTAGGCCTAACCCTAGCCACTTAAACCTCGCCCTAGCCCTAACCCTAGCCTCTTAACCCTAGCCCTAGCCCTAACCCTAGCCTCTTAACCCTAGCCCTAGCCCTAACCCTAGCCTCTTAACCCTAGCCCTAGCCCTAACCCTAGCCTCAACACTAGTCTTAGCCATAGCTCTAGCACCAGCCTCTTAACCCTAGCCCTAGCCCTAACCCTAGCCTCTTAACCCTAGCCCTAGCCCTAACCCTAGCATCTTAACCCTAGCCATAGCCCCTTAACCCTCGCCTATTAACCCTAGCCCTAGCCCTAACCCTAGCCTCTTAACCCTAGCCCTAGCCCTAACCCTAACCTCTTAACCCTAGCCCTAGCCCTAACCCTAGCCTCTTAACACTAGTCCTAGCCCTAACCCTAGCCTCTTAACCCTAGTCTTAGCCATAGCTCTAGCACCAGCCTCTTAACACTAACCCTAGCCCTAACCTTAGCCTCTTAACCCTAGCCCTAGCCCTAACCCTAGCCTCTTAACCCTAGCCCTAGCCCCTAACCCTAGCCTCTTAACACTAGCCCTAGCCCTAACCCTAGCCTCTTAACACTAGCCCTAGCCTAACCCTAGCCTCTTAAACCTAGCCCTAGCCCTAACACTAGCCTCTTAAACCTAGCCCTAGCTCTAACCCTAACCTCTTAACCCTAGCCTAGCCTAAGCCTAGCCTCTTAACACTAGCCTAAGCCTAACCCTAACCTCTTAGCCTAGCCTAGCCCTAAACCTAGCCTCATAACACTAGCCCTAGCCCTAACCCTAGCCTCTTAACCCTAGCCCTAGCCCTAACCCTAGCCTCTTAACACTAGCCCCTAGCCCTAACCCTGGCCTCTTAACACTAGCCTAGCCTAACCTAGCCTCAACCCTAGCCCTAGCACTAACCCTAGCCTCTTAACCCTAGCCCTAGCCTAACCCTAGCCTCGTAATCCTAGCCCTAGCCCTAACCCTAGCCTCTAAACCCTAGCCCTAGCCCTAACCCTAGCCTCTTAACCCTAGCCCTAGACCTAACCCTATAACCTCTCCAACCTAGCCTAGCCCTAACCCTAGCCTCTTAACCCTAGCCTAGCCCTAACCCTTGCCTCTTAACACTAGCCCTAGCCCTAACCCTAGCCTCTTAACCCTAGCACTAGCACTAACCCTAGCCTCTTAACACCCCAACCCTAGCCTAACCTTAGCCTCGTAACCCTAACCCTAGCCTAACCCTAGCCTCTTAACCCTAGCCCTAGCCCTAACCCTAGCCTCTTAATCCTAGCCCTATCCCTAAACCTGAGCACTTAACCCTAACCCTAGCCTAACCCTAGCATAACCTAGCCCTAGCCCTAACCCTAGCCTCTTAACCTAGCCCATAGCCCTAACCCTAGCCTCTTAACACTAGCCTAGCCCTAACCCTAGCCTCTTAACCCTAGCCCTAGACCTAACCCTAGCCTCTTAACCTAGCCTAGCCTAACCCTAGCCTCTTAGCCTAGGCCTAGCCCTAACCCTAGCCTCTTAACCCTATCCCTAGCCCTAACCCTAGCCTCTTAACCCTAGCCTAGCCCTAACCCTAGCCTCTTAACGCCTAGCCCTAGCCCTAACCCTAGCCTCTTAACCCTAGCCCTAGCTTCTTAACCCTAGCCCTAGCCCCTTAACCCTAGCCTCTTAACCCCAGCCCTAGCCCCTTAACCCTTGCCTCTTAACCCTAGCCCTAGCCTAACCCTAGCCTCTTAACCCTAGCCCTAGCCCTAACCCTAGCCTCTTAACCCTAGCCTAGCCCTAACCCTAGCCTCTTAACCCTAGCCCTGACTTCCCTAATCCTAGCCTCATAACCTAGTCTTAGCCATAGCTCTAGCACCAGCCTCTTAACCCTAGCCCTAGCCTAACCCTAGCCTCTTAACCCTAGTCTTAGCCATAGCTCTAGCACCAGCCTCTTAACCCTAGCCCTAGCCCCTTAACCCTAGCCCTAACTCTAACCCTAGCCGTAATTTTAGCTCTAGCCCAAGCCCCTTAAACCTAGACCTAACGCTAGCCTTAACCTTAACCAGCACTAACACCTTAAATCCAGCCCTAGTCACTTAACCTAGCCCTAGCCCTAAACCTAACCTGCCCAAGTCTTAGCCATAGCTCTAGCACCAGCCTCTTAACCCTAGCCCTAGCCCTAAACCTAGCCTCTTAACCTAGCCCTAGCCCTAAGCCTGGCCTCTTAACCCTAGCCCTAGCCCTAACCCTAGCCTCTTAGCCTAGCCCTAGCCCTAAACCCTTTCTAACCCTAGCCCCTAGCCCTAACCCTAGCCTCTTAACCCTAGCCCTAGCTTCTTAACCCTAGCCCTAGCCCCTTAACCCTAGCCTCTTAACCTAGCCCTAGCCCTTAACCCTTGCCTCTTAACCCTAGCCCACAGCCCTAACCCTAGCCTCTTAACCCTAGCCCTAGCCCTAACCCTAGCCTCTTAACCTTAGCCTAGCCCTAACCTAGCCTCTTAACCCTAGCCCTAGCGCTAACCCTAGCCTCTTAACCCTAGCCCTAGCCCTAACCCTAGCCTCTTAACCCTAGCCCTAGCCCTAACCCTAGCCTCTTAACCCTAGCCCTAGCCCTAACCCTAGCCTCTTAACCCTAGCCCTAGCCCTAACCCTTGCCTCTTAACCCTAGCCCTAGCCCTAACCCTAGCCTCTTAACCCTAGCCCTAGCCCTAACCCTAGCCTCTTAACCCTAGCCCTAGCCCTAACCCTAGCCTCTTAACCCTAGCCCTAGCCCTAACCCTAGCCACTTAACACTAGTCCTAGCCCTAACCCTAGCCTCTTAACCCTAGCCCTAGCCCTAACCCTAGCCTCTTAACTCTAGTCTTAGCCATAGCTCTAGCACCAGCCTCTTAACCCTAGCCTTAGCCCTAACCCTAGCCTCTTAACCCCTAGCCCTAGCCCTAACACTAGTCTCTTAACCCTAGCCCTAGCCCTAACCCTAGCCTCTTAACCCTAGCCTCTTAACCCTAGCCTCTTAACCCTAGCCCTAGCCCTAACCCTAGCCTCTTAACCCTAGCCCTAGCCCTAACCCTAGCCACTTAACACTAGTCCTAGCCCTAACCCTAGCCTCTTAACCCTAGCCCTAGCCCTAACCCTAGCCTCTTAACCCTAGTCTTAGCCATAGCTCTAGCACCAGCCTCTTAACCCTAGCCTTAGCCCTAACCCTAGCCTCAACCCTAGCCCTAGCCCTAACCCTAGCCTCTTAAATCTAGCCCTAGCCCTAACCCTCGCCTCTTAACCCTAGACCTAGCCCTAAGCCTAGCCTCTTAACCCTAGCCCTAACCCTAACCCTAGCCTCTTAACCCTAGCTCTAGCCCTAACCCTAGCCTCTTAACCCTGTGTCTTAGCCATAGATCTAGCACCAGCCTCTTAACCCTAGCCCTAGCCCTAACCCTAGCCTCTTAACACTAGCCCTAGCCCTAACCCTAGCCTCTTAACCCTAGCCCTAGCCCTAACACTAACCTCTTAAACCTAGCCCTAGCCCTAACCCTATCTCTTAACCCTAGCCCTAGCCCTAACCCTAGCCTCTTAACCCTAGCCCTTGCCCTAACCCTAGCCTCTTAACCCTATCCCTAGCCCTAACCCTAGCCTCTTAACCCTAGTCTTAGCCATAGCTCTAGCGCCAGCCTCTTAACCCTAGCCCTAGCCCTAACTCTAGCCTCTTAACGCTAGCCCTAGCCCTAACCCTAGCCTCTTAACCCTAGCCCTTGCCCTAACCCTAGCCTCTTAGCCCTAGCCCTAGCCCTAACGCTAGACTCTTAACCATAGTCTTAGCCATAGCTCTAGTCTCTTAACACTAGCCCTAGCCCTAGCCCTAGCCTCTTAACCCTAGCCCTAGCCCTAACCCTTGCCTCTTAACCCTAGCCCTAGCCCTAACCCTAGCCTCTTAACCCTAGCCCTAGCCCCTTAACCCTAGCCTCTTATCCCTAGCCCTAGCCCCTTAACCCTAGCCTCAACCCTAGCCCTAGCCCCTTAACCCTAACCTCTTAACCCTAGCCCGTCCTAATCCTAGCCTCTTAACCCGAGCCCTGGCCCTATCCCTAGCCTCTAAACCCTAGCCCTAGCCCTAACCCCAGCCTCTTAACCCTAGCCCTAGCCCTAACCCTAGCCTCTTAACCCTAGCCCTAGCCCTAACCCTAGCCTCTTAACCCTAGCCCTAGCCCTAACCCTAGCCTCTTAACACTAGCCCTAGCCCTAACCCTACCCTCTTAACCCTAGCCCTAGCCCTAACCCTAGCCTCTTAACCCTAGCCCTAGCCCTAACCCTAGCCTCTTAACCCTAGCCCTAGCCCTAACCCTAGCCTCTTAACCCTAGCCCTAGCCCTAACCCTAGCCTCTTAACCCTAGCCCTAGCCTTAACCCTAGCCTCTTAACCCTAGACCTAGCCCCTTAACCCTAGCCTCTTAACCCTAGCCCTAGCCCTAACACTAGCCTCTTAACCCTAACCCTAGCCCTAACCCTAGCCTCTTAACCCTAGCCCTAGCCCTAACCCTAGCCATTTAACCCTAGCCCTAGCCCTAACCCTAGCCTCTTAACCCTACCCTAGACCTAACCCTAGCCTCTTAACTCTAGCCCTAGCCTAACCCTAGCCGCAACCCTAGTCTTAGCCATAGCTCTAGCACCAGCCTCTTAACCCTAGCCCTAGCACTAACCCTAGCCTCTTAACCCTAGCCTTAGCCCTAACACTAGCCTCTTAACACTAGCCCTAGCCCTAACTCTAGCCTCTTAACCCTAGCCCTAACACTAACCTCTTAACCCTAGCCCTGGCCCTAACCCTAGCCTCTTAACCCTAGCCCTAGCCCTAACCTAGCCTCTTAACCCTAGCCCTAGCCTAACCCTAGCCTCTTAACCAGCCCTAGCTCTAACCTAGCCTCTTAACACTACTTAGCCATAGCTCTAGCACCAGCCTCTTAACCCTAGACCTAGCCCTAACCCTAGCCTCTTAACCCTAGCCCTAGCCCTAACCCTAGCCTCTTAACCCTAGCCCTAGCCCTAACACTAGCCTCTTAACAGTAGCCCTAGACCTAACCCTAGCCTCTTAACCCTAGCCCTAGCCTTAACCCTAGCCACAACCCTAGCCCTAGCTTTAACCTAGCCTCTTAACACTAGCCCTAGACCCTTAACCCTAGCCTCTTAACCCTAGCCCTAGTCTAACCCTAGCCTCTTAACCCGAGCCCTGGCCTAACCCTAGCCTCCCTAAACCCTAGCCCTAGCCCTAACCCCAGCCTCTTAACCCTAGCCCTAGCCCTAACCCTAGCCTCTTAACCCTAGCCCTAGCCCTAACCCTAGCCTCTTAACGCTAGCCCTAGCCCTAACCCTAGCCTCTTAACACTAGCCCTAGCCCTAACCCTACCCTCTTAACCCTAGCCCTAGCCCTAACCCAAGCCTCTTAACCCTAGCCCTAGCCCTAACCCTAGCCTCTTAACCCTAGTCTTAGCCATAGCTCTAGCACCAGCCTCTTAACCCTAGCCTTAGCCTAACCCTAGCCTCTTAACCCTAGCCCTAGCCCTAACACTAGTCTCTTAACCCTAGCCCTAGCCCTAACCCTAGCCTCTTAACCCTAGCCTCTTAACCCTAGCCCTAGCCCTAACCATAGCCTCTTAACCCTAGCCCTAGCCCTAACCCTAGCCTCTTAACCCTAGCCCTAGCCTAACCCTAGCCACTTAACACTAGTCTAGCCCTAACCCTAGCCTCTTAACCCTAGCCCTAGCCCTAACCCTAGCCTCTTAACCCTAGTCTTAGCCATAGCACTAACAGCCTCTTAACCCTAGCCTTAGCCCTAACCTAGCCTCTTAACCCTAGCCCTAGCCTAACCCTAGCCTCTTAAATCTAGCCCTAGCCCTAACCCTAGCCTCTTAACCCTAGACCTAGCCCTAAGCCTCTTAACCTAGCCCTAGCCTAACCCTAGCCTCTTAACCCTAGCTCTAGCCCTAACCCTAGCCTCATAACCCTAGTCTTAGCCATAGATCTAGCACCAGCCTCTTAACCCTAGCCCTAGCCTAACCCTAGCCTCTTAACACTAGCCCTAGCCCTAACCCTAGCCTCTTAACCTAGCCCTAGCCCCTAACACTAACCTCTTAAACCTAGCCCTAGCCCTAACCCTATCTCTTAACCTAGCCCTAGCCTAACCCTAGCCTCTTAACCCTAGCCCTTGCCCTAACCCTAGCCTCTTAACCCCTAGCCCTAGCCCTAACCCTAGCCTCTTAACCCAAGTCTTAGCCATAGCTCTAGCACCAGCCTCTTAACCCTAGCCCTAGCCCTAAACCTAGCCTCTTAACCCTAGCCTAGCCTAAGCCTGGCCTCTTAACCTAGCCTAGCCCTAACCCTAGCACTCTTAACCCTAGCCCTAGCCCTAAACCTAGCCTCTTAACCCTAGCCTAGCCCTAACCCTAGCCTCTTAACCCTAGCCCTAGCTTCTTAACCCTAGCCCTAGCCCCTTAACCCTAGCCTCTTAACCCTAGCCCTAGCCCCTTAACCCTTGCCTCTTAACCCTAGCCCTAGCCCTAACCCTAGCCTCTTAACCCTAGCCCTAGCCCTAACCCTAGCCTCTTAACCTTAGCCCTAGCCCTAACCCTAGCCTCTTAACCCTAGCCCTAGCGCTAACCCTAGCCCTCTTAACCCTAGCCCTAGCCTAACCCTAGCCTCTTAACCCTAGCCCTAGCCCTAACCCTAGCCTCTTAACCCTAGCCCTAGCCCTAACCCTAGCCTCTTAACCCTAGCCCTAGCCCTAACCTGCCTCTTAACCCTAGCCCTAGCCCTAACCCTAGCCTCTTTAACCCTAGCCCTAGCCCTAACCCTAGCCTCTTAACCCTAGCCTAGCCCTAACCCTAGCCTCTTAACCCTAGCCCTAGCCCTAACCTTAGCCACTTAACACTAGTCCTAGCCCTAACCCTAGCCTCTTAACCCTAGCCTAGCCCTAACCCTAGCCTCTTAACCCTAGTCTTAGCCATAGCTCTAGCACCAGCCTCTTAACCTAGCCTTAGCCCTAACCCTAGCCTCTTAACCCTAGCCCTAGCCCTAACACTAGTCTTAACCCTAGCCCTAGCCTAACCCTAGCCTCTTAACCCTAGCCTCTTAACCCTAGCCCTAGCCCTAACCCTAGCCTCTTAACCCTAGCCTAGCCCTAACCCTAGCCTCTTAACCCTAGCCCTAGCCCTAACCTAGCCACTTAACACTAGTCCTAGCCCTAACCCTAGCCTCTTAACCCTAGCCCTAGCCCTAACCCTAGCCTCTTAACCCTAGTCTTAGCCATAGCTCTAGCACCAGCCTCTTAACCCTAGCCTTAGCCCTAACCTAGCCTCTTAACCCTAGCCCTAGCCTAACCCTAGCCTCTTAAATCTAGCCCTAGCCCTAACCCTAGCCTCTTAACCTAGACCTAGCCCTAAGCCTAGCCTCTTAACCCTAGCCCTAGCCTAACCCTAGCCTCTTAACCCTAGCTCTAGCCCTAACCCTAGCCTCAACCCTAGTCTTAGCCATAGATCTAGCACCAGCCTCTTAACCCTAGCCTAGCCCTAACCCTAGCCTCTTAACACTAGCCCTAGCCCTAACCCTAGCCTCTTAACCCTAGCCCTAGCCCTAACACTAACCTCTTAAACCTAGCCCTAGCCCTGACCCTATCTCTTAACCCTAGCCCTCGCCCTAACCCTAGCCTCTTAACCCTAGCCCTTGCCCTAACCCTAGCCTCTTAACCCTAGCCCCTAGCCCTAACCCTAGCCTCTTAACCCTAGTCTTAGCCATAGCTCTAGCGCCAGCCTCTTAACCCTAGCCCTAGCCCTAACCCTAGCCTCTTAACGCTAGCCCTAGCCCTAACCCTAGCCTCTTAACCCTAGCCCTTGCCCTAACCCTAGCCTCTTAACCCTAGCCCTAGCCCTAACGCTAGACTCTTAACCATAGTCTTAGCCATAGCTCTAGTCTCTTAACACTAGCCCTAGCCCTAGCCCTAGCCTCTTAACCCTAGCCCTAGCCCTAACCCTTGCCTCTTAACCCTAGCCCTAGCCCTAACCCTAGCCTCTTAACCCTAGCCCTAGCCCTAACCCTAGCCTCTTAACCCTAGCCCTAGCCCTAACCCTAGCCTCTTAACAGTAGCCCTAGCCCTAACCCTAGCCTCTTAACCCTAGCCCTAGCCTTAACCCTAGCCACAACCCTAGCCCTAGCTTTAACCCTAGCCTCTTAACACTAGCCCTAGACCTTAACCCTAGCCTCTTAACCCTAGCCCTAGTCCTAACCCTAGCCTCTTAACCCGAGCCCTGGCCCTAACCCTAGCCTCTAAACCCTAGCCCTAGCCCTAACCCCAGCCTCTTAACCCTAGCCCTAGCCCTAACCCTAGCCTCTTAACCCTAGCCCTAGCCCTAACCCTAGCCTCTTAACGCTAGCCCTAGCCCTAACCCTAGCCTCTTAACACTAGCCCTAGCCCTAACCCTACCCTCTTAACCCTAGCCCTAGCCTAACCCTAGCCTCTTAACCCTAGCCCTAGCCCTAACCCTAGCCTCTTAACCCTAGTCTTAGCCATAGCTCTAGCACCAGCCTCTTAACCCTAGCCTTAGCCCTAACCCTAGCCTCTTAACCCTAGCCCTAGCCCTAACACTAGTCTCTTAACCCTAGCCCTAGCCCCTAACCCTAGCCTCTTAACCCTAGCCTCTTAACCCTAGCCCTAGCCCTAACCCTAGCCTCTTAACCCTAGCCCTAGCCCTAACCCTAGCCTCTTAACCCTAGCCCTAGCCCTAACCCTAGCCACTTAACACTAGTCCTAGCCCTAACCCTAGCCTCTTAACCCTAGCCCTAGCCCTAACCCTAGCCTCTTAACCCTAGTCTTAGCCATAGCACTAGCACCAGCCTCTTAACCCTAGCCTTAGCCCTAACCCTAGCCTCTTAAACCTAGCCCTAGCCCTAACCCTAGCCTCTTAAATCTAGCCCTAGCCCTAACCCTAGCCTCTTAACCCTAGACCTAGCCCTAAGCCTAGCCTCTTAACCCTAGCCCTAGCCCTAACCCTAGCCTCTTAACCCTAGCTCTAGCCCTAACCCTAGCCTCTTAACCCTAGTCTTAGCCATAGATCTAGCACCAGCCTCTTAACCCTAGCCCTAGCCCTAACCCTAGCCTCTTAACACTAGCCCTAGCCCTAACCCTAGCCTCTTAACCCTAGCCCTAGCCCTAACACTAACCACTTAAACCTAGCCCTAGCCCTAACCCTATCTCTTAACCCTAGCCCTAGCCCTAACCCTAGCCTCTTAACCCTAGCCCTTGCCCTAACCCTAGCCTCTTAACCCTAGCCCTAGCCCTAACCCTAGCCTCTTAACCCAAGTCTTAGCCATAGCTCTAGCACCAGCCTCTTAACCCTAGCCCTAGCCCTAAACCTAGCCTCTTAACCCTAGCCCTAGCCTAAGCCTGGCCTCTTAACCCTAGCCCTAACCCTAGCCTCTTAACCCTAGCCCTAGCCCTAAACCTAGCCTCTTAACCCTAGCCCTAGCCCCTAACCCTAGCCTCTTAACCCTAGCCCTAGCTTCTTAACCCTAGCCCTAGCCCCTTAACCCCTAGCCTCTTAACCCTAGCCCTAGCCCCTTAACCCTTGCCTCTTAACCCTAAGCCTAGCCTAACCTAGCCTCTTAACCCTAGCCCTAGCCCTAACCCTAGCCTCTTAACCTTAGCCCTAGCCCTAACCCTAGCCTCTTAACCCTAGCCCTAGCGCTAACCCTAGCCTCTTAACCCTAGCCCTAGCCCTAACCCTAGCCTCTTAACCCTAGCCCTAGCCCTAACCCTAGCCTCTTAACCTAGCCCTAGCCCTAACCCTAGCCTCTTAACCCTAGCCCTAGCCCTAACCCTTGCCTCTTAACCCTAGCCCTAGCCCTAACCCTAGCCTCTTAACCCTAGCCCTAGCCCTAACCCTAGCCTCTTAACCCTAGCCCTAGCCCTAACCCTAGCCTCTTAACCCTAGCCCTAGCCCTAACCCTAGCCACTTAACACTAGTCCTAGCCCTAACCCTAGCCTCTTAACCTAGCCCTAGCTAACCCTAGCCTCTTAACCTAGTCTTAGCCATAGCTCTAGCACCAGCCTCTTAACCCTAGCCTTAGCCCTAACCCTAGCCTCTTAACCCCTGGCCCCTAGCCCTGGCTAGTCTCTTAACCTAGCCCTGGCCCTAACTTCCCTAGCCTCTTAACCCTAGCCTCTTAACCCTAGCCCTAGCCCTAACCCTAGCCTCTTAACCTAGCCCTAGCCCTAACCCTAGCCTCTTAACCCTAGCCCTAGCCTAACCCTAACCTACCTGCTGCCTAGTCCTAGCCCTAACCCTAGCCTCTTAACCCTAGCCTAGCCTAACCTAGCCTCTTAACCTAGTCTTAGCTATAGCTCTAGCACCAGCCTCTTAACCTAGCCTTAGCCCTAACCCTAGCCTCTTAACCCTAGCCCTAGCCTAACCCTAGCCTCTTAAATCTAGCCCTAGCCCTAACCCTAGCCTCTTGGCCTAGACCTAGCCCTAAGCCTAGCCTCTTAACCCTAGCCCTAGCCCTAACCCCCAGCCTCTTAACCCTGGCTCTGGCCCTAACCCTAGCCTCAACCCTAGTCTTAGCCAGATCTAGCACCAGCCTCTTAACCCTAGCCCTAGCCCTAACCCTAGCCTCTTAACACCCTAGCCCTAGCCCTAACCCTAGCCTCTTAACCCTAGCCCTAGCCCTAACACACTAACCTCTTAAACCTAGCCCTAGCCCTAACCCTATCTCTTAACCCTAGCCTAGCCTAACCCTAGCCTCACCAACCTGACCTTGCCTAACCTAGCCTCTTAACCCTAGCCCTAGCCCTAACCCTAGCCTCTTAACCCTAGTCTTAGCCATAGCTCTAGCGCCAGCCTCTTAACCTAGCCCTAGCCCTAACCCTAGCCTCTTAGCAACTAGCCCTAGCCCTAACCCTAGCCTCCAACCTAGCCCTTGCCTCTTCCCTAGCCTCGCCTTAACCCTAGCCCTAGCCCTAACGCTAGACTCTTAACCATAGTCTTAGCCATAGCTCTAGTCTCTTAACACTAGCCCTAGCCCAGCCTAGCCTCTTAACCCTAGCCCTGGCCTAACCCTTTGCCTCTTAACCCTAGCCCTAGCCCTAACCCTAGCCTCTTAACCCTAGCCCTAGCCCCTTAACCCTAGCCTCTTATACCTAGCCCTAGCCCCTTAACCCTAGCCTCAACCCTAGCCCTAGCCCCTTAACCTAGCCTCTTAACCCTAGCCCTAGTCCTAACCTAGCCTCTTAACCCGAGCCCTGGCCCTAACCCTAGCCTCTAAACCCTAGCCCTAGCCCTAACCCCAACCTCTTAACCCTAGCCCTAGCCCTAACCCTAGCCTCTTAACCCTAGCCCTAGCCCTAACCCTAGCCTCTTAACCCTAGCCCTAGCCCTAACCCCCAGCCACCTCTTAACACTAGCCCTAGCCCTAACCCCTACCACCCTTAACCCTAGCCCTAGTCCTAACCCTAGCCTCTTAACCCTAGCCCTAGCCCTAACCCTAGCCTCTTAACCCTAGCCCTAGCCCTAACCCTAGCCTCTTAACCCTAGCCCTAGCCCTAACCCTAGCCTCTTAACCCTAGCCCTAGCCTTAACCCTAGCCTCTTAACCCTAGACCTAGCCCCTTAACCCTAGCCTCTTAACCCTAGCCCTAGCCCTAACACTAGCCTCTTAACCCTAACCCTAGCCCTAACCCTAGCCTCTTAACCCTAGCCCTAGCCCTAACCCTAGCCTCTTAACCCTATCCCTAGCCCTAACCCTAGCCTCTTAACCCTACCCTAGACCTAACCCTAGCCTCTTAACCCTAGCCCTAGCCCTAACCCTAGCCGCAACCCTAGTCTTAGCCATAGCTCTAGCACCAGCCTCTTAACCCTAGCCCTAGCCCTAACCCTAGCCTCTTAACCCTAGCCTTATCCCTAACACTAGCCTCTTAACACTAGCCCTAGCCCTAACTCTAGCCTCCTAACCCTAGCCCTAACACTAACCCTTAACCCTAGCCCTGGCCCTAACCCTAGCCTCTTAACCCTAGCCCTAGCCCTAACCCTAGCCTCTTAACTCCTAGCCCTATCTCTAACCCTAGCCTCTAACCCTAGCCCTAGCTCTCTCAACCCTAGCCTTTAACACTACTTAGCCATAGCCTAGGCACCAGCCTCTTAACCCTAGCCCTAGCCCTAACCCTAGCCTCTTAACCCTAGCCCTAGCCCTAACCCTAGCCTCTTAACCCCAGCCCTAGCCCTAACTTAGCCTCTTAACAGTAGCCCTAGCCCTAACCCTAGCCTCTTAACCCTAGCCCTAGCCTTAACCCTAGCCACAACCTCTAGCCCTAGCTTTAACCCTAGCCTCTTAACACTAGCCCTAGACCCTAACCCTAGCTCTTAACCCTAGCCCTAGTCCTAACCCTAGCCTCTTAACCTCGAGCCCTGGCCCTAACCCTAGCCTCTAAGTCCTAGCCCCAGCCCTAACCCCAGCTTCTCTCCTCTAACCCTAGCCCTAGCCCTAACCCTAGCCTCTTAACCCTAGCCCTAGCCCTAACCCTAGCCTCTTACTAGCCCTAGCCCCAACCCTAGCCTCTTAACACTAGCCCTAGCCCTAACTCCTACCCTCTTAACCCTAGCCCTAGCCCCAACTCCTAGCCTCTTAACCCTAGCCCTAGCCCTAACCCTAGCCTCTTAACCCTAGCCCTAGCTCTAACCCTAGCCTCTTAACACTAGTCTTAGCCATAGCTCTAGCACCACCTCTCTTAACCCTAGCCCTAGCCCTACCCTAGCTTAACCCTCGCCCTAGCCCTAACCCTAGCCTCTGAACTTCTAGACCACCCCAAACCCTAGCCTCTTAACCCTAGCCCTAGCCCTAACCCTAGCCTCTTAACCTAGCCCTAGCTCCTAACCCTGCCTCAACACTAGTCTTAGCCACAGCTCTAGCAATCTCAAAGCCCTTAACACTAGTCTTAGCCCTAACCCTATCTCTTAACCCTAGCCCCAGCCCTAACCCTAGCATCTTAACCCTAGCCATAGCCCCTTAACCCTCGCCTATTAACCCTAGCCCCAGCCCTAACCCTAGCCTCTAACCCTAGCCCTAGCCCTAACCCTAACCTCTTAACCCTAGCCTAGCCCTAACCCTAGCCTCTTAACCCTAGCCCTAGCCCTAACCCTAGCCTCTTAACACTAGTCCTAGCCCTAACCCTAGCCTCTTAACCCTGAAGGCCCTAGCCCTAACCCTAGCCTTCAACCCTAGTCTGGGCCATAGCTCTAGCACCAGCCTCTTAACCCTAGCCTTAGCCCTAACCCTAGCCTCTTAACACTAGCCCTAGACCTAACCCTAGCCTCTTAACCCTAGTCTTAGCCATAGCTCTAGCGCCAGCTTCCTTAACCCTGGGGCCCTAGCCCTAACCCTAGCCTCTTAACCCTAGCCCAGCCTCTAACCCTAGCCTCTTAACCCTAGCCCTTGCCCTAACCCTAGCCTCTTAACCCTAGCCTCTACCCTAACGCTAGACTCTTAACCATAGTCTTAGCCATAGCTCTAGCACCACAGCCTCTTAACCCTAGCCCTAGCCCTAACCCTAGCCTCTTAACCCTAGCCTCTTAACCCTAGCCCCAGCCCTAACCCCAGCCTCTTAACCCTAGCCCTAGCCCTAACTCCTAGCCTCTGGGCGATAGCCTCAGCCCTAACCCTAGCCACTTAACACTAGTCCTAGCCCTAACCCTAGCCTCTTAACCCTGTGGCCCTAGCCCTAACCCTAGCCTCTTAACCCTAGTCTTAGCCATATTCTTAGCACCAGCCTCTTAACCCTAGCCTTAGCCCTAACCCTAGCCTCTTAACCCTAGCCCTAGCCCTAACCCTAGCCTCTTAAATCTAGCCCTAGCCCTAACCCTAGCCTCTTAACCCTAGACCTAGCCCTAAGCCCAGCCTCTTAACCCTAGCCCTACCTGAACCCTACCCTCTTATCCCTAGCTCTAGCCCTAACCCTAGCCTCAACCCTAGTCTTAGCCATAGATCTAGCACCAGCCTCTTAACACTAGCCCTAGCCCTAACCCTAGCCTCTTAACACTAGCCCTAGCCCTAACCCTAGCCTCTTAACCCTAGCCCTAGCCCTAACACTAACCTCTTAAACCTAGCCCTAGCCCTAACCCTATCTCTTAACCCTAGCCCTAGCCTAACCCTAGCCTCTTAACCCTAGCCCTTGCCCTAACCCTAGCCTCTTAACCCTAGCCCTAGCCCTAACCCTAGACTCTTAACCCTAGTCTTAGCCATAGGGGCTCCCCTAAGCGCCAGCCTCTTAACCCTAGCCCTAGCCCTAACCCTAGCCTCTTAACGCTAGCCCTAGCCCTAACCCTAGCCTCTTAACCCTAGCCCACACCCTAACCCTAGCCTCTTCAACCTAGCCCTAGCCCTAACGCTAGACTCTTAACCAGTAGTCCCTTAGCCATAAAGCTCTAAAGTCCTTCTTAACACTAGCCCTAGCCCTAGCCCTAGCCTCCTAACCCTTAAGCCCTAGCCCTAACCCTTGCCTCCTTTCAACCCTAGCCCCTAGCCCCTAACCCTAGCCTCTTAACCCTAGCCCCTAGCCCCATTAACCCTAGCCTCTTATCCCTAGCCCTAGCCCCACCCCATTAACCCTAGCCTCAACCCTAGCCCTAGCCCCTTAACCCTAAGCCCTACCCTTAACCCTAGCCCTAGTCCTAACCCTAGCCTCTTAACCCGAGCCCTGGCCCTAACCCTAGCTCCTCTTAAACCCCTAGCCCTAGCCCTAACCCCCAGCCTCTTAACCCCTAGCCCTAGCCCTAACCCTAGCCTCTTAACCCTAGCCCCTAGCCCTAACCCTAGCCTCTTAACCCTAGCCCTAGCCCTAACCCTAGCCTCTTAACACTAGCCCTAGCCCTAACCCTACCCTCTTAACCCTAGCCCTAGCCCTAAGCCCTAGCCTCTTAACCCTAGCCCTAGCCCTAACCCTAGCCTTTCTTAACCCTAGCCCCTAGCCCTAACCCTAGCCTCCCCTTAACCCTAGCCCTAGCCCTAACCCTAGCCTCTTAACCCCTAGCCCTAAGCCTTAACCCTAGCCTCTTAACCCTAGACCTAGCCCCTTAACCCTAGCCTCTTAACCCTAAGCCCTAGCCCTAACACTAAGCCTCTTAACCCTAACCCTAGCCCTAACCCTAGCCTCTTAACCCTAGCCCTAGCCCTAACCCTAGCCTCTTAACCCTAGCCCTAAGCCCTAACCCTAGCCTCTTAACCCTACCCTAGACCTAACCCTAGCCTCTTAACCCTAGCCCTAGCCCTAACCCTAGCCGCAACCCTAGTCTTAGCCATAGCTCTAGCACCAGCCTCTTAACCCTAAGCCCTAACCCTAGCCTCTTAACCCTAGCCTTAGCCCTAACACTAGCCTCTTAACACTAGCCCTAGCCCTAACTCTAGCCTCTTAACCCTAGCCCCTAACACTAACCTCTTAAGCCCTAGCCCTGGCCCTAACCCCTAGCCTCTTAACCCTAGCCCTAGCCCCTAACCCTAAGCCTCTTAACCCTAGCCCTAGCCCTAACCCTAGCCTCTTAACCCTAGCCCTAGCTCTAACCCTAGCCCTCTTAACACTACTTAGCCATAGCTCTAGCACCAGCCCTCTTAACCCTAGCCCTAGCCCTAACCCTAGCCTCGCAACCCTAGCCCTAGTCCTAACCCTAGCCTCTTAACCCTTGAGCCCAGGCCCTAACCCTAGCCTCTAAACCCTAGCCCTAGCCCTAACCCCAGCCTCTTAACCCTAGCCCTAGCCCTAACCCTAGCCTCTTAACCCTAGCCCTAGCCCTAACCCTAGCCTCTTAACGCTAGCCCTAGCCCTAACCCTAGCCTCTTAACACTAGCCCTAGCCCTAACCCTACCCTCTTAACCCTAGCCCTAGCCCTAACCCTAGCCTCTTAACCCTAGCCCTAGCCCTAACCCTAGCCTCTTAACCCTAGCCCTAGCTCTAACCCTAGCCTCTTAACACTAGTCTTAGCCATAGCTCTAGCACCAGCCTCTTAAACCTAGCCCTAGCCCTAACCCTAGCCTCTTAACCCTCGCCCTAGCCCTAACCCTAGCCTCTTAACCCTAGACCAAGCCCTAACCCTAGCCTCTTAACCCTAGCCCTAGCCCTAACCCTAGCCTCTTAACCCTAGCCCTAGCCCTAACCCTAGCCTCAACACTAGTCTTAGCCATAGCTCTAGCACCAGCCTCTTAACCCTAGCCCTAGACCTAGCCCTAGCCTCTTAACCCTAGCCCTAGCCCTAACCCTAGCATCTTAACCCTAGCCATAGCCCCTTAACCCTCGCCTATTAACCCTAGCCCTAGCCCTAACCCTAGCCTCTTAACCCTAGCCCTAGCCCTAACCCTAACCTCTTAACCCTAGCCTTAGCCTAACCCTAGCCTCTTAACCCTAGCCCTAGCCCTAACCCTAGCCTCTTAACACTAGTCCTAGCCCTAACCCTAGCCTCTTAACCCTAGCCCTAGCCCTAACCTAGCCTCTTAACCCTAGTCTTAGCCATAGCTCTAGCACCAGCCTCTTAACCCTAGCCTTAGCCCTAACCCTAGCCTCTTAACACTAGCCCTAGACCTAACCCTAGCCTCTTAACCCTAGTCTTAGCCATAGCTCTAGCGCCAGCCTCTTAACCCTAGCCCTAGCCCTAACCCTAGCCTCTTAACCCTAGCCCTAGCCCTAACCCTAGCCTCTTAACCCTAGCCCTTGCCCTAACCCTAGCCTCTTAACCCTAGCCCTAGCCCTAACGCTAGACTCTTAACCATAGTCTTAGCCATAGCTCTAGTCTCTTAACACTAGCCTAGCCCTAACCCTAGCCTCTTAACCTAGCCCTAGCCCTAACCCTAGCCTCTTAACCCTAGCCCTAGCCCTAACCCTAGCCTCTTAACACTAGCCCTAGCCCTAACCCTACACTCTTAACCCTAGCCTAGCCCTAACCCTAGCCTCTTAACCCTAGCCCTAGCCCTAACCCTAGCCTCTTAACCCTAGCCCTAGCCTAACCCTAGCCTCTTAACCCTAGCCCTAGCCCTAACCCTAGCCTCTTAACCCTAGCCCTAGCCTTAACCCTAGCCTAGCCTCCCCAACCCACAACCCTAGACCCTAGCCCTAACAACCCTAGCCTCTTAACCCTAGCCTAGCCCTAACACTAGCCTCTTAACCCTAACCCTAGCCCTAACCCTAGCCTCTTAACCCTAGCCCTAGCCCTAACCCTAGCCTCTAACCCTAGCCCTAGCCCTAACCCTAGCCTCTTAACCCTAACCCTAGCCCTAACCCTAGCCTCCCTTAACCCTAGCCTAACCCTAACCCTAGCCCACCAACCCTAGCCCTCTTAACACTAGCCCTAGCCCTAACTCTAGCCTCTTAACCCTAGCCCTAACACTAACCTCTTAACCTCAGCTCTGGCCCTAACCCCAATTCTTAACCCTTGCCCTAGCCCTAACCCTAGCCTCTTAACCCTAGCCCTAGCCCTAACCCTCTAGCCTCCCTAACCCTAGCCCTAGCTCTAACCCTAGCCTCTTAACACTACTTAGACATCGCCTTCTAGCACCAGCCTCTTAACCCTAGCCCTAGCCCTAACCCTAGCCTCTTAACCCTAGCCCTAGCCCTAACCCTAGCCTCTTAACCCTAGCCCTAGCCCTAACCCTAGCCTCTTAACAGTAGCCCTAGCCCTAACCCTAGCCTCTGGCACCCCAGCCTCAGCCTAACCCTAGCCACAACCCTAGCCCCTCTAGCTTTAACCTCTAGCTCTCTTAACACTAGCCCTAGACTCTTAACCCTAGCCTCTTAACCCTAGCCCTAGTCCTAACCCTAGCCTCTTAACCCGAGCCCTGGCCCTAACCCTAGCCTCTAAACCCAGCCCTAGCCCTAACCCCAGCCTCTTAACCCTAGCCCTAGCCCTAACCCTAGCCTCTTAACCCTAGCCCTAGCCCTAACCCTAGCCTCTTAACGCTAGCCCTAGCCCTAACCCTAGCCTCTTAACACTAGCCCTAGCCCTAACCCTACCTCTTAACCCTAGCCCTAGCCCTAACCCTAGCCTCTTAACCCTAGCCCTAGCCCTAACCCTAGCCTCTTAACCCTAGTCTTAGCCATAGCTCTAGCACCAGCCTCTGAACCCTAGCCTTAGCCCTAACCCTAGCCTCTTAACCCTAGCCCTAGCCCTAACACTAGTCTCTTAACCCTAGCCCAGCCCTAACCCTAGCCTCTTAACCCTAGCCTCTTAACCCTAGCCCTAGCCCTAACCCTAGCCTCTTAACCCTAGCCCTAGCCCTAACCCTAGCCTCTTAACCCTAGCCCTAGCCCTAACCCTCGCCACTTAACACTAGGTCCTAGCCCTAACCCTAGCCTCTTAACCCTAGCCCTAGCCCTTAACCCTAGCCTCTTAACCCTAGTCTTAGCCATAGCTCTAGCACCAGCCTCTTAACACTAGCCTTGTGCCCCAACCCTAGCCTCTTAACCCTAGCCCTAGCCCCCAACCCTAGCCTCTTAAATCTAGCCCTAGCCCTAACCCTCTAGCCTCTAACCCTAGACCTAGCCCTAAGCCTAGCCTCTAACCCTAGCCCTAGCCCTAACCCTAGCCTCTTAACCCTAGCTCTAGCCCTAACCCTAGCTCAACCCTAGTCTTAGCCATAGATCTAGCACCAGCCTCTTAACCCTAGCCCTAGCCCTAACCCTAGCCTCTTAACACTAGCCCTAGCCCTAACCCTAGCCTCTAACCCTAGCCCTAGCCCTAACACTAACCCTAAACCTAGCCCCAGCCCTAACCCTATCTCTAACCCTAGCCCTAGCCCTAACCCTAGCCTCTTAACCCTAGCCCTTGCCCTAACCCTAGCCTCTTAACCCTAGCCCTAGCCCTAACCCTAGCCTCTTAACCCTAGTCTTAGCCATAGCTCTAGCGCCAGCCTCTTAACCCTAGCCCTAGCCCTAACCCTAGCCTCTTAACGCCAGCCCTAGCCCTAACCCTAGCCTCTTAACCCTAGCCCTGGCCCTAACCCTAGCCTCTTAACCCTAGCCCTAGCCCTAACGCTAGACTCTTAACCATAGTCTTAGCCATAGCTCTAGTCTCTTAACACTAGCCATAGCCCTAGCCCTAGCTCTAACCCTAGCCCTAGCCCTAACCCTTGCCTCTTAACCCTAGCCCTAGCCCTAACCCTAGCCTCTTAACCCCTAGCCCTAGCCCCTTAACCCTAGCCTCTTATCCCTAGCCCTAGCCCCTTAACCCTAGCCTCAACCCTAGCCCTAGCCCCTTAACCCTAGCCTCTCCTTAACCCTAGCCCTAGTCCTAACCCTAGCCTCTAACCCGAGCCCTGGCCCTAACCCTAGCCTCTAAACCCTAGCCCTAGCCCTAACCCCAGCCTCTTAACCCTAGCCCTAGCCCTAACCCTAGCCTCCTTAACCCTAGCCCTAGCCCTAACCCTAGCCTCTTAACCCTAGCCCTAGCCCTAACCCTAGCCTCTAACACTAGCCCTAGCCCTAACCCTACCCTCTTAACCCTAGCCCTAGCCCTAACCCTAGCCTCTTAACCCTAGCCCTAGCCCTAACCCTAGCCTCTTAACCCTAGCCCTAGCCCTAACCCTAGCCTCTTAACCCTAGCCCTAGCCCTAACCCTAGCCTCTTAACCCTAGCCCTGGCCTTAACCCTAGCCTCTTAACCCTAGACCTAGCCCCTTAACCCTAGCCTCTTAACCCTAGCCCTAGCCCTAACACTAGCCTCTTAACCCTAACCCTAGCCCTAACCCTAGCCTCTTAATCCTAGCCCTAGCCCTAACCCTAGCCTCTTAACCCTAGCCCTAGCCCTAACCCTAGCCTCTTAACCCTACCCCAGACCTAACCCTAGCTCCTCTTAACCCTAGCCCTAGCCCTAACCCTAGCCGCAACCCTAGTCTTAGCCATAGCTCTAGCACCAGCCTCTTAACCCAGCCCTAGCCCTAACCCTAGCCTCTTAACCCTAGCCTTAGCCCTAACACTAGCCTCTTTAACACTAGCCCTAGCCCTAACTCTAGCCTCTTAACCCTAGCCCTAACACTAACCTCTTAACCCTAGCCCTGGCCCTAACCCTAGCCTCTTAACCCTAGCCCTAGCCCTAACCCTAGCCTCTTAACCCTAGCCCTAGCCCTAACCCTAGCCTCTTAACCCTAGCCCTAGCTCTAACCCTAGCCTCTTAACACTACTTAGCCATAGCTCTAGCACCAGCCTCTTAACCCTAGCCCTAGCCCTAACCCTAGCCTCTTAACCCTAGCCCTAGCCCTAACCCTAGCCTCTTAACCCTAGCCCTAGCCCTAACCCTAGCCTCTTAACAGTAGCCCTAGCCCTAACCCTAGCCTCTAACCCTTAGCCCTAGCCTTAACCCTAGCCACAACCCTAGCCCTAGCTTTAACCCTAGCCTCTTAACACTAGCCCTAGACCCTTAACCCTAGCCTCTTAACCCTAGCCCTAGTCCTAACCCTAGCCTCTAACTCCGAGCCCTGGCCCTAACCCTAGCCTCTAAACCCTAGCCCTAGCCCTAACCCCAGCCTCTTAACCCTAGCCCTAGCCCTAACCCTAGCCTCTTAACCCTAGCCCTAGCCCTAACCCTAGCCTCTTAACGCTAGCCCTAGCCCTAACCCTACCTCTTAACACTAGCCCTAGCCCTAACCCTACCCTCTTAACCCTAGCCCTAGCCCTAACCTCTTAACCCTAGCCCTAGCCCTAACCCTAGCCTCTTAACCCTAGCCCTAGCTCTAACCCTAGCCTCTTAACACTAGTCTTAGCCATAGCTCTAGCACCAGCCTCTTAACCCTCCTAGCCCTAGCCCTAACCCTAGCCTCTTAACCCTCGCCCTAGCCCTAACTCCTAGCCTCTTAATCCTAGACCAAGCCCTAACCCTAGCCTCTTAACCCTAGCCCTAGCCCTAACCCTAGCCTCTTAACCCTAGCCCTAGCCCTAACCCTAGCCTCAACACTCAGTCTTAGCCATAGCTCTAGCACCAGCCTCTTAACCCTAGCCCTAGCCCTAACCCTAGCCTCTTAACCCTAGCCCTAGCCCTAACCCTAGCATCTTAACCCTAGCCATAGCCCCTTAACCCTCGTCTATTAACCCTAGCCCTAGCCCTAACCCTAGCCTCTTAACCCTAGCCCTAGCCCTAACCCTAACCTCTTAACCCTAGCCTTAGCCCTAACCCTAGCCTTCCCTTAACCCTAGCCCTAGCCCTAACCCTAGCCTCTTAACACTAGTCCTAGCCCTAACCCTAGCCTCTTAACCCTAGCCCTAGCCCTAACCCTAGCCTCTTAACCCTAGTCTTAGCCATAGCTCTAGCACCAGCCTCTTAACCCTAGCCTTAGCCCTAACCCTAGCCTCTTAACACTAGCCCTAGACCTAACCCTAGCCTCTTAACCCTAGTCTTAGCTATAGCTCTAGCGCCAGCCTTCTAACCCTAGCCCTAGCCCTAACCCTAGCCTCTTAACCCTAGCCCTAGCACTAACCCTAGCCTCTTAACCCTAGCCCTTGCCCTAACCCTAGCCTCTTAACCCTAGCCTAGCCCTAACGCTAGACTCTTAACCATAGTCTTAGCCATAGCTCTAGCACAGCCTCTTAACCCTAGCCCTAGCCCTAACCCTAGCCTCTTAACCCTAGCCTCTTAACCCTAGCCCTAGCCCTAACCCTAGCCTCTTAACCCTAGCCCTAGCCCTAACCCTAGCCTCTTAACCCTAGCCCTAGCCCTAACCCTAGCCACTTAACTAGTCCTAGCCCTAACCCTAGCCTCTTAACCCTAGCCCTAGCCCTAACCCCTAGCCTCTTAACCCTAGTCTTAGCCATAGCTCTAGCACCAGCCTCTTAACCCTAGCCTTAGCCTAACCCTAGCCTCTTAACCCTAGCCCTAGCCCTAACCCTAGCCTCTTAAATCTAGCCCTAGCCCTAACCCTAGCCTCTTAACCCTAGACTAGCCTAAGCCTAGCCTCTTAACCCTAGCCCTAGCCTAACCCTAGCCTCTTAACCCTAGCTCTAGCCCTAACCCTAGCCTCAACCTAGTCTTAGCCATAGATCTAGCACCAGCCTCTTAACCCCTAGCCCTAGCCCTAACCCTAGCCTCTTAACACTAGCCCTAGCCCTAACCCTAGCCTCTTAACCCTAGCCCTAGCCCTAACACTAACCTCTTAAACCTAGCCCTAGCCCTAACCCTATCTCTTAACCCTAGCCCTAGCCCTAACCCTAGCCTCTTAACCTAGCCCTTGCCCTAACCCTAGCCTCTTAACCCTAGCCCTAGCCCTAACCCTAGCCTCTTAACCCTAGTCTTAGCCATAGCTCTAGCGCCAGCCTCTTAACCTAGCCCCAGCCCTAACCCTAGCCTCTTAACGCTAGCCCTAGCCCTAACCCTAGCCTCTTAACCCTAGCCCTTGCCCTAACCCTAGCCTCTTAACCCTAGCCCTAGCCCTAACGCTAGACTCTTAACCATAGTCTTAGCCATAGCTCCTAGTCTCTTAACACTAGCCCTAGCCCTAGCCCTAGCCTCTTAACCCTAGCCCTAGCCTAACCTTGCCTCTTAACCCTAGCCCTAGCCTAACCCTAGCCTCTTAACCCTAGCCCTAGCCCCTTAACCCTAGCCTCTTATCCCTAGCCCTAGCCCCTTAACCTAGCCTCAACCCTAGCCCTAGCCCCTTAACCCTAGCCTCTTAACCCTAGCCCTAGTCCTAACCCTAGCCTCTTAACTTGAGCCCTGGCCCTGACCCTAGCCTCCTAAACCCTAGCCCTAGCCCTAACCCCAGCCTCTTAACCCTAGCCCTAGCCCTAACCCTAGCCTCTTAACCCTAGCCCTAGCCCTAACCCTAGCCTCTTAACCTAGCCCTAGCCCCCCTAACCCTAGCCTCTTAACCCTAGCCCACAACCCTAACCCTAGCCTCTTAACCTAGCCCTAGCCTAACCCTAGCCTCTTAACCCTAGCCCTAGCCTTAACCCTAGCCTCTTAACCCTAGACCTAGCCCCTTAACCTAGCCTCTTAACCCTAGCCCTAGCCCTAACACTAGCCTCTTAACCCTAACCCTAGCCCTAACCCTAGCCTCTTAACCTAGCCCTAGCCCTAACACTAGCCTCTTAACCCTAGCCCTAGCCCTAACCCTAGCCTCTTAACCCTACCCTAGACCTAACCCTAGCCTCCTTAACCCTAGCCCTAGCCCTAACCCTAGCCACAACCCTAGTCTTAGCCATAGCTCTAGCACCAGCCTCTTAACCCTAGCCCTAGCCCTAACCCTAGCCTCTTAACCCTAGCCTTAGCCCTAACACTAGCCTCTTAACACCAGCCTAGCCCTATCTCTAGCCTCTTAACCCTAGCCCTAACACTAACCTCTTAACCCTAGCCCTGGCCTAACCCTAGCCTCTTAACCTAGCCCTAGCCTAACCCTAGCCTCTTAACCCTAGCCCTAGCCCTAACCCTAGCCTCTTAACCCTAGCCCTAGCTCTAACCCTAGCCTCTTAACACTACTTAGCCATAGCTCCTAGCACCAGCCTCTTAACCCTAGCCCTAGCCCTAACCCTAGCCTCTTAACCCTAGCCCTAGCCTAACCCTAGCCTCTTAACCCTAGCCCTAGCCCTAACCCTAGCCTCTTAACAGTAGCCCTAGCCCTAACCCTAGCCTCTTAACCCTAGCCCTAGCCTTAACCCTAGCCACAACCCTAGCCCTAGCTTTAACCCTAGCCTCTTAACACTAGCCCTAGACCCTTAACCTAGCCTCTTAACCCTAGCCCTAGTCCTAACCCTAGCCTCTTAACCCGAGCCCTGGCCCTAACCCTAGCCTCTAAACCCTAGCCCTAGCCCTAACCCCAGCCTCTTAACCCTAGCCCTAGCCCTAACCCTAGCCTCTTAACCTAGCCCTAGCCCTAACCCTAGCCTCTTAACGCTAGCCCTAGCCCTAACCTAGCCTCTTAACATAGCCTAGCTAACCCTACCCTCTTAACCTAGCCCTAGCCCTAACCCTAGCCTCTTAACCTAGCCCTAGCCCTAACCCTAGCCTCTTAACCCTAGCCCTAGCCCTAACCCTAGCCATTTAACCCTAGCCTAGCCTAACCTAGCCTCTTAACCCTACCCTAGACCTAACCCTAGCCTCTTAACCCTAGCCCTAGCCCTAACCCTAGCCGCAACCCTAGTCTTAGCCATAGCTCTAGCACCAGCCTCTTAACCCTAGCCCTAGCCTAACCCTAGCCTCTTAACCCTAGCCTTAGCCCTAACACTAGCCTCTTAACCTAGCCCTAGCCCTAACCCTAGCCTCTTAACCCTAGCCCTAGCTCTAACCCTAGCCTCTTAACACTACTTAGCCATAGCTCTAGCACCAGCCTCTTAACCCTAGCCCTAGCTAACCTAGCCTCTTAACCCTAGCCCTAGCCCTAACCCTAGCCTCTTAACCCTAGCCCTAGCCCTAACCCTAGCCTCTTAACAGTAGCCCTAGCCTAACCCTAGCCTCTTAACCCTAGCCCTAGCCTTAACCCTAGCCACAACCCTAGCCCTAGCTTTAACCCTAGCCTCTTAACACTAGCCCTAGACCCTTAACCCTAGCCTCTTAACCCTAGCCCTAGTCCTAACCCTAGCCTCTTAACCCGAGCCCTGGCCCTAACCTAGCCTCTAAACCCTAGCCTAGCCCTAACCCCAGCCTCTTAACCCTAGCCCTAGCCCTAACCCTAGCCTCTTAACCCTAGCCCTAGCCCTAACCCTAGCCTCTTAACGCTAGCCCTAGCCCTAACCCTAGCCTCTTAACACTAGCCCTAGCCCTAACCCCTCCTCTTAACCCTAGCCTAGCCCTAACCCTAGCCTCTTAACCCTAGCCCTAGCCCTAACCCTAGCCTCTTAACCCTAGCCCTAGCTCTAACCCTAGCCTCTTAACACTAGTCTTAGCCATAGCTCTAGCACCAGCCTCTTAACCCTAGCCCTAGCCCTAACCCTAGCCTCTTAACCCTCGCCCTAGCCCTAACCCTAGCCTCTTAACCCTAGACAGACCCTAACCCTAGCCTCTTAACCTAGCCCTAGCCCTAACCCTAGCCTCTTAACCCCTAGCCCTAGCCCTAACCCTAGCCTCAACACTAGTCTTAGCCATAGCTCTAGCACCAGCCTCTTAACCCTAGCCCTAGCCCTAACCCTAGCCTCTTAACCCTAGCCCTAGCCCTAACCCTAGCATCATAACCCTAGCCATAGCCCCTTAACCCTCGCCTATTAAACCTAGCCCTAGCCCTAACCCTAGCCTCTTAACCCTAGCCCTAGCCCTAACCCTAACCTCTTAACCCTAGCCTTAGCCCTAACCTAGGCTCTTAACCCTAGCCCTAGCCCTAACCTAGCCTCTTAACACTAGTCCTAGCCCTAACCCTAGCCTCTTAACCTAGCCCTAGCCTAACCTAGCCTCTTAACCTAGTCTTATGCAAGCTCTAGCACCAGCCTCTTAACCCTAGCCTTAGCCCTAACCCTAGCCTCTTAACACTAGCCCTAGACCTAACCCTAGCCTCTTAACCTAGTCTTAGCCATAGCTCTAGCGCCAGCCTCTTAACCCTAGCCCAAGCCCTAACCCTAGCCTCTTAACCCTAGCCCTAGCCCTAACCTAGCCTCTTAACCTAGCCTAGCCCTAACCCTAGCCTCTTAACCCTAGCCCTAGCCCTAACCCTAGCCTCTTAACCCTAGCCCTAGCCCTAACCCTAGCCTCTTAACCCTAGCCCTAGCCTTAACCCTAGCCTCTTAACCCTAGACCTAGCCCCTTAACCCTAGCCTCTTAACCCTAGCCCTAGCCCTAACCCTAGCCTCTTAACCTAGCCCTAGCCCTAACCTAGCCTCTTAACCCTAGCCCTAGCCCTAACCCTAGCCTCTTAACCTAGCCCTAGCCCTAACCCTAGCCTCTTAACCCTACCTAGCCTAACCCTAGCCTCTTAACCCTAGCCTAACCCTAACCCTAGCCGCAACCCTAGTCTTAGCCATAGCTCTAGCACCAGCCTCTTAACCCTAGCCCTAGCCCTAACCTAGCCTCTTAACTAGCCTAGCCCTAACACTAGCCTCTTAACACCTAGCCCTAGCCTAACCCTAGCCTCTTAACCCTAGCTCTAACCCTAACCTCTTAACCCTAGCCCTGGCCCTAACCCTTGCCTCTTAACCCTAGCCTTAGCCTAACCCTAGCCTCCTAACCCCTAGCCCTAGCCCTAACCCTAGCCTCTTAACCCTAGCCCTAGCTCTAACCCTAGCCTCTTAACACTACTTAGCCATAGCTCTAGCACCAGCCTCTTAACCTAGCCCTAGCCCTAACCCTAGCCTCTTAACCCTCGCCCTAGCCCTAACCCTAGCCTCTTAACCCTAGCCTAGCCCTAACCCTAGCCTCCAACCCTAGCCCTAGCCCTAACCCTAGCCTCTTAACCCTAGCCCTAGCCTAACCCTAGCCTCAACAGTAGTCTTAGCCATAGCTCTAGCACCAGCCTCTTAACCCTAGCCCTAGCCCTAACCCTAGCCTCTTAACCCTAGCCCTAGCCCTAACCCTAGCATCTTAACCCTAGCCATAGCCCCTTAACCCTCGCCTATTAACCCTAGCCCTAGCCCTAACCCTAGCCTCAACCCTAGCCCTAGCCCTAACCCTAGCCTCTTAACCCTAGCCCTAGCCCTAACCCTAGCCTCTTAACAGTAGCCCTAGCCATAACCCTAGCCTCTAAACCCTAGCCCTAGCCCTAACCCCAGCCTCTTAACCCTAGCCCTAGCCCTAACCCTAGCCTCTTAACCCTAGCCCTAGCCCTAACCTGAGCCTCTTAACGCTAGCCCTAGCCCTAACCCTAGCCTCTTAACACTAGCCCTAGCCCTAACCCTACCCTCTTAACCCTAGCCCTAGCCCTAACCCTAGCCTCTTAACCCTAGCCCTAGCCCTAACCCTAGCCTCTTAACCCTAGCCCTAGCCCTAACCCTAGCCTCTTAAACCTAGCCCTAGCCCTAACCCTAGCCTCTTAACCCTAGCCCTAGCCTTAACCCTAGCCTCTTAACCCTAGACCTAGCCCCTTAACCCTACCCTCTTATCCCTAGCCCTAGCCCTAACACTAGCCTCTTAAACCTAACCCTAGCCCTAACACTAGCCTCTTAAACCTAGCCCTAGCCCTAACCCTAGCCTCTTAACCCTAGCCCTAGCCCTAACCCTAGCCTCTTAACCCTACCCTAGCCCTAACCCTAGCCTCTTAACCCTAGCCCTAGCCCTAACCCTAGCCGCAACCCTAGTCTTAGCCATAGCTCTAGCACCAGCCTCTTAACCCTAGCCCTAGCCCTAACCCTAGCCTCTTAACCCTAGCCCTAGCCCTAACCCTAGCCTCTTAACACTAGCCCTAGCCCTAACCCTAGCCTCTTAACCCTAGCCCTAACCCTAACCTCTTAAACCTAGCCCTGGCCCTAACACTTGCCTCTTAACCCTAGCCTTAGCCCTAACCCTAGCCTCTTAACCCTAGCCCTAGCCCTAACCCTAGCCTCTTAACCCTAGCCCTAGCTCTAACCCTAGCCTCTTAACACTACTTAGCCATAGCTCTAGCACCAGCCTCTTAACCCTAGCCCTAGCCCTAACCCTAGACTCTTAACCCTCGCCCTAGCCCTAACCCTAGCCTCTTAACCCTAGCCCTAGCCCTAACCCTAGCCTCTTAACCCTAGCCCTAGCCCTAACCCTAGCCTCATAACCCTAGCCCTAGCCCTAACCCTAGCCTCAACACTAGTCTTAGCCATAGCTCTAGCACCAGCCTCTTAACCCTAGCCCTAGCCCTAACCCTCGCCTATTAACCCTAGCCCTAGCCCTAACCCTAGCCTCTTAACCCTAGCCCTAGCCCTAACCCTAACCTCTTAACCCTAGCCCTAGCCCTAACCCTAGCCTCTTAACACTAGTCCTAGCCCTAACCCTAGCCTCTTAACCCTAGTCTTAGCCATAGCTCTAGCAGCAGCCTCTTAACACTAACCCTAGCCCTAACCTTAGCCTCTTAACCCTAGCCCTAGCCCTAACCCTAGCCTCTTAACCCTAGTCCTAGCCCTAACCCTAGCCTCTTAACACTAGCCGTAGCCCTAACCCAAGCCTCTTAACACTAGCCCTAGCCCTAACCCTAGCCTCTTAACCCTAGCACTAGCCCTAACACTAGCCTCTTAAACCTAGCCCTAGCTCTAACCCTAGCCTCTTAACCCTAGCCCTAGCCCTAAGCCTAGCCTCTTAACACTAGCCCTAGCCCTAACCCTAACCTCTTAGCCCTAGCCCTAGCCCTAAACCTAGCCTCTTAACACTAGCCCTAGCCCTAACACTAGCCTCTTAACGCTAGCCATAGCCCTAACCCTAGCCTCTTAACACTATCCCTAGCCCTAACACTGGCCTCTTAACACTAGCCCTAGCCCTAACCCTAGCCTCAACCCTAGCCCTAGCCCTAACCCTAGCCTCTTAACCCTAGCCCTAGCCCTAACCCTAGCCTCGTAACCCTAGCCCTAGCCCTAACCCTAGCCTCTTAACCCTAGCCCTAGCCCTAACCCTAGCCTCTTAACCCTAGCCCTAGCCCTAACCCTAGCCTCTTAACCCTAGCCCTAGCCCTAACCCTAGCCTCTTAACCCTAGCCCTGGCCCTAACAATTGCCTCTTAACCCTAGCCTTAGCCCTAACCCTAGCCTCTTAACCCTAGCACTAGCACTAACCCTAGCCTCTTAACACTAGCCCTAGCCCTAACCCTAGCCTCGTAACCCTAGCCCTAGCCCTAACCCTAGCCTCTTAACCCTAGCCCTAGCCCTAACCCTAGCCTCTTAATCCTAGCCCTATCCCTAAACCTAGGCACTTACCCTAGCCCTAGCCCTAACCCTAGCCTCTTAACCCTAGCCCTAGCCCTAACCCTAGCCTCTTAACCCTAGCCCTAGCCCTAACCCTAGCCTCTTAACCCTAGCCCTAGCCCTAACCCCTAGCCTCTTAACCCTAGCCCTAGACCTAACCCTAGCCTCTTAACCCTCGCCTAGCCTAACCCTAGCCTCTTAACCCTAGGCCTAGCCCTAACCCTAGCCTCTTAACCCTAGCCCTAGCCCTAACCTTAGCCTCTTAACCCTAGCCCTAGCCCTAACCCTAGCCTCTTAACCCTAGCCCTAGCCCTAACCCTAGCCTGTTAACCCTAGCCCTAGCTTCTTAACCCTAGCCCTAGCCCCTTAACCCTAGCCTCTTAACCCTAGCCCTAGCCCCTAACCCTTGCCTCTTAACCCTAGCCCTAGCCCTAACCCTAGCCTCTTAACCCTAGCCCTAGCCCTAACCCTAGCCTCTTAACCCTAGCCCTAGCCCTAACCCTAGCCTCTTAACCCTAGCCCTAGCCCTAATCCTAGCCTCTTAACCCTAGTCTTAGCCATAGCTCTAGCACCAGCCTCTTAACCCTAGCCCTAGCCCTAACCCTAGCCTCTTAACCCTAGTCTTAGCCATAGCTCTAGCACCAGCCTCTTAACCCTAGCCCTAGCCCCTTAACCCTAGCCCTAACTCTAACCCTAGCCGTAATTTTAGCTCTAGCCCAAGCCCCTTAAACCTAGACCTAACCCTAGCCTTAACCTTAACTCTAGCACTAACACCATAGCTCCAGCCCTAGTCACTTAACCCTAGCCCTAGCCCTAATCCCTAGCCTCTTAACCCTAGTCTTAGCCATAGCTCTAGCACCAGCCTCTTAACCCTAGCCCTAGCCCTAAACCTAGCCTCTTAACCCTAGCCCTAGCCCTAACCCTGGCCTCTTAACCCTAGCCCTAGCCCTAACCCTAGCCTCTTAACCCTAGCCCTAGCCCTAAACCTAGCCTCTTAACCCTAGCCCTAGGCCTAACCCTAGCCTCTTAAGCCTAGCCCTAGCTTCTTAACCCTAGCCCTAGCCCCTTAACCCTAGCCTCTTAACCCTAGCCCTAGCCCCTTAACCCTTGCCTCTTAACCCTAGCCCTAGCCCTAACCCTAGCCTCTTAACCCTAGCCCTAGACCTAACCCTAGCCTCTTAACCCTAGTCTTAGCCATAGCTCTAGCACCAGCCTCTTAACCCTAGCCCTACCCCTTAACCCTACCCCTAACTCTAACCCTAGCCGTAATTTTAGCTCTAGCCCAAGCCCCTTAACCCTAGACCTAACCCTAGCCTTAACCTTAACACTAGCACTAACCCCTTAACACCAGCCCTAGTCCCTTAACCCTAGCCCTAGCCCTAACCCTAGCCTCTTAACGCTAGTCTTAGCCATAGCTCTAGCACCAGCCACTTAACCCTAGCCCTAGCCCTAACCCTAGCCTCTTAACCCTAGCCCTAGCCCTAAACCTAGCCTCTTAACCCTAGCCCTAGCCGTAAGCCAAGGCTCTTAACCCTAGTCTTAGCCATAGCTCTAGCACCAGCCTCTTAACCCTAGCCCTAGCCCCTTAACCCTAGCCTCTTAACACTAGCCCTAGCCTAACCCTAGCCTCTTAAATATAGCCCTAGCCCTAACCCTAGCCTCTTAAACCTAGCCCTAGCCCTAAGCCTAGCCTCTTAACCCTAGCCCTAGCCCTAAACCTAGCCTCTTAACCCTAGTCTTAGCCATAGCTCTAGCACCAGCCACTTAACCCTAGCGCTAGCCCTAACACTAGCCTCTTAAACCTAGCCCTAGCCCTAACCCTAACCTCTTAACCCTAGCCCTAGCCCTAACCCTAGCCTCTTAACCCTAGCCCTAGCCCTAACCCTAGCCTTTTAACCCGAGCCCTAGCCCTAACCCTAGCCTCTTAACCCTAGCCCTAGCCCTAACGCTAGCCTCTTAACCCTAGTCCTAGCCATAGCTCGAGCACCAGCCTCTTAACCCTAGCCCTAGCCCTAACCCTAGCCTCTTAACCCTAGCCCTAGCCCTAACCCTAGCCTCTTAACCCTAGCCCTAGCCCTAACCCTAGCCTCTTAACCCTAGCCCTAGCCCTAACCCTAGCCTCTTAACCCTAGTCTTAGCCATAGCTCTAGCACCAGCCTCTTCACCCTAGCCCTAGCCCTAACCCTAGCCTCTTACCCTAGCTCTAGCCCTAACCCTAACCTCTTAACCCTAGCCCTAGCCCCTTAACCATAGCCTCTTAAACCTAGACCTAGCCCTAACCCTAGCCTCTTAACCCTAGCCCTAGCCCTAACCCTAGCCTCTTAACCCTAGCCCTAGCCCTCCAACCGTAGCCTCTTAACCCTAGCCCTAGCCCTAACCCTAGCCTCTTAACCCTAGTCTTAGCCATAGCTCTAGCACCAGCCTCTTAACCCTAGCCCTAGCCCTAACGCTAGCCTCTTAAATCTAGCCCTAGCCCTACCCCTAGCCTCTTAACCCTAGCCCTAGCCCTAACCCTAGCCTCTTAACCCTAGTCTTAGCCATAGCTCTAGCACCAGCCTCTTAACCCTAGCCCAAGCCCTAACCCTAGCCTCTTAACCCTAGCCCTAGCCCTAACCCTAGCCTCTTAACCCTAGGCTCTTAACCCTAGCCCTAGCCCTAACCCTAGCCTCTTAACCCTAGCCCTAGCCCTAACCCTAGCCTCTTAACGCTAGTCTTAGCCATAGCTCTAGCACCAGCCTCTTAACCCTAGCCCTACCCTAACATTAGCCTTTTAACCCTAGCCCTAGCCCTAAACCTAGCCTCTTAACCCTAGCCTTAGCCCTAACCCTAGCCTCTTAACACTAGCCCTAGCCCTAACCCGAGCCTCTTAACCCTAGCCCTAGCCCTAACCCTATCCTTTTAACCCTAGCCCTAGCCCTAACCCTAGCCTCTGAAACCTAGCCCTAGCCCTAACCCTAGACTCTTAACCCTAGCCCTAGCCCTAACCCTAGCCTCTTAACACTAGCCCTAGCCCTAACCCTAACCTCTTAACCCTAGCCCTAGCCCTAACCCTAGCCTCTTAACACTAGCCCTAGCCCTAACCCTAGCCTCTTAACACTAGCCCTAGCCCTAACCCTAGCCTCTTATCCCTAGCCCTAGCCCTAACCCTAGCCTCTTAACACTAGCCCTAGCCCTAACCCTAGTCTCTTAACACTAGCCCTAGCCCTAACACTAGCCTCTTAACACTAGCCCCAGCCCTAACCCTAGCCTCTTATCCCTAGCCCTAGCCCGAACCCTAGCCTCTTAACACTAGCCCTAGCCCTAACCCTAGCCTCTTAACCCTAGCCCTAGCCCTAACCCTAGCCTCTTAACCCTAGCCCTAGCCCTAACACTAGCCTCTTAACCCTAGCCCTAGCCCTAACACTAGCCTCTTAACACTAGGCCTAGACCTAACCCTAGCCTCTTAACCCTAGCCCTAGCCCTACCCTAGCCTCTTAACCCTAGCCCTAGCCCTAACCCTAGCCTCTTATCCCTAGCCCTAGCCCTAACCCTAGCCTCTTAACCTTAGCCCTAGCCCTAACCCTAGCCTCTTAACCCTAGCCCTAGCCCTAACCCTAGCCTCTTAACCCTAGCCCTAGCCCTAACCCTAGCATCTTAACCCTAGCCCTAGCCCTAACCCTAGCCTCTTAACCCTAGCCCTAGCCCTAACCCTAGCCTCTTAACCCTAGCCCTAGCCCTAACCCTAGCCTCTTAACCCTAGCCCTAGCCCTAACCCTAGCCTCTTAACCCTATCCCTAGCCCTAACCCTAGCCTTTTAACCCTAGCACTAGCCCTAACCCTAGCCACTTAACCCTAGCTCTAGCCCTAACCCTAGCCTGTTAACCCTAGTCTTAGCCATAACACTAGCGCCAGCCTCTTAACCCTAGCCCTAGCCCTAACCCTAGCCTCTTAACCCTTGCCCTAGCCCTAACCCTAGCCTCTTAAACCTAGCCCTAGCCCTAACCCTAGCCTCTTAACCCTAGCCCTGGCCCTAAGCCTAGCCTCTTAACCCTAGCCCTAGCCCTAACCCTAGCCTCTTAACCCTAGCCCTAGCCTTAACCCTAGCCTCTTAAACCTAGCCCTAGCCCTAACCCTAGCCTCTTAAACCTAGCCCTGGCCCTAAGCCTAGCCTCTTAACCCTAGCCCTAGCCCTAACCCTAGCCTCTTAACCCTAGCCCTAGCCCTAACCCTAGCCTCTTAACCCTAGCCCTAGCCCTAACCCTAGCCTCTTAACCCTAGCCTAACCCTAGCCTCTTAACCCTAGCCCTAGCCATAACCCTAGCCTCTTAACCCTAGCGCTAGCCCTAACCCTAGTCTCTTAACCCTAGCCCTAGCCCTAACCCTAGCCTCTTAACACTTGCCCTAGCCCTAACACTAGCCTCTTAACACTAGCCCTAGCCCCTTAACCCTAGCCTCTTAACCCTAGCCCTAGCCCTAACCCTAGCCTCTTAACCCGAGCCCTAACCCTATCCTCTTAACCCTAGCCCTAACCCTAACCCTAGCCTCTTAACTCTAGCACTAGCCCCTTAACCCTAGCCTCTTAACCCTAGCCCTAGCCCTAACCCTAGCCTCTTAACCCTAGCCCTAGCCCTAACCCTAGCCTCTTAACCCTAGCCCTAGTCCTAACCCTAGCCTCTTAACACTAGCCCTAGCCCTAACCCTAGCCTCTTAACCATAGCCCTAGCCCCTTAACCCTAGCCCTAGCCCATTAACACTAGCCTCTTAACCCTAGCCCTAGCCCCTTAACCCTAGCCTCGTAACCCTAGCCCTAGCCCTAAACCTAGCCTCTTAACCCTAGCCTAGCCCTAACCTAGCCTCTTAACACTAGCCCTAGATTTAACCCTAGCCTCTAACCTCTAGCCCTAGCCCTAACCCTAGCCTCTTAACTCCTAGCCCTAGCCCTAACCCTAGCCTCTTAAACCTAGTCTTAGACATAGCTCTAGCACCAGCCTCTTAACACTAGACCTAGCCCTAACCTCTAGCCTCTTAACCCTAGTCTTAGCCCTAGCCCCTTAACCTAGCCCCTTAACCCTAGCCTCTTAACCCCTAGCCCTAGCCCTAACCCTAGCCTCTAACCCTAGCCCTAGCCCTAACCCTAGCCTCTTAACCCTAGACCTAGCCCTAACCCTAGCCTCTTAACCCTAGTCTTAGCCATTGCTCTAGCGCCAGCCTCTTAACCCTAGCCCTAGCCCTAACCCTAGCCTCTTAACCCTAGCCCTAACCCTAGCCTCTAACCCTAGCCCTAGCTTTAAACCTAGCCTCTTAACCATAGTCTTAGCCATAGCTCTAGCCTCTTAACCCTAGCCCTAGCCCTAACCTCTAGCCTCTTAAACCTAGCCCTAGCCCTAACCCTAGCCTCTTAACCCTAGACCTAGCCCTAACCCTAGCCTCTTAACCCTAGTCTTAGCCATTGCTCTAGCGCCAGCCTCTTAACCCTAGCCCTAGCCCTAACCCTAGCCTCTTAACCCTAGCCCTAACCCTAGCCTCTTAACCCTAGCCCTAGCCCCTTAACCCTAGCCTCTTAACCCTAGCCCTAGCCCTAACCCTAGCCTCTTAACCCGAGCCCTAGCCCTGCCCTAGCCTTTTAACCCTAGCCCTAGCCCTAACCCTTGCCTCTTAACCCTAGCACTAGCCCCTTAACCCTAGCCCTAACCCTAGCCCTAGCCCTAACCCTAGCCTCTTAACCCTAGCCCTAGCCCTAACCCTAGCTCCTCTAACCCCTAGCCCTAGCCCTAACCCTAGCCTCTTAACCCTAGCCCTAGCCCTAACCCTAGCCTCTTAACCCTAGTCCTAGCCCCTTAACCCAAGCCCTAGCCCATTAATCCTAGCCTCTTAACCCTAGCCCTAGCCCCTTAACTCTAGCTTCTTAACCCTAGCCCTAGCCCTAACCCTAGCCTCTTAACCCTAGCCCTAGCCCTAACCCTAGCCTCTTAACCCTAGCCCTAGCCCTAACCCTAGCCTCTTAACCCTAGTCTTAGCCATAGCTCTAGCACCAGCCTCTTAAACCTAGCCCTAGCCCTAACCCTAGCCTCTTAACCCTAGTCTTAGCCATAGCTCTAGCACCAGCTCCTTAACACTAGCCCTAGCCCTTACCCTAGCCTCTTAACCCTAGTCTTAGCCATAGCTCTAGCACCAGCCTCTTAACCCTAGCCCTAGCACTAACCCTAGCCTCTTAACCCTAGTGTTAGCCCTAACCCTAGCCTCTTAACCCCTAGCCCTAGCCCTAATCCTAGCCTCTTAACCCTAGCCCTAGCCCTAACCCTAGCCTCTTAACCCTAGCCCTAGCCCCAACCCTAGCCTCTTAACCCTAGCCCTAGCCCTAACCCTAGTCTGTTTACACTAGCGCAAGCCCTAACCCTAGCCTCTTAACCCTAGCCCTGGCCTTAACCCTAGCCTCTTAACCCTAGCCCTAGCTTTAACCCTAGCCTCTTAACCCTAGCCCTAGCCCCTTAACCCTAGCCTCTTAACCCTAGCCCTAGTCCTAACCCTAGCATCTTAACCCTAGCCCTAGCCCTAACCCTAGCGCTTAACCCTAGCCCTAGCCCTAACCCTAGCCTCTTAACCCTAGCCCCTAGCCCTAACCCTAGCCTCTTAACCCTAGTCTTAGCCATTGCTCTAACGCCAGCCTCTTAACCCTAGCCCTAGCCCTAACCCTAGCCTCTTAACCCCTAGCCCTAACCCTAGCCTCTTAACCCTAGCCCTAGCCCCTTAACCCTAGCCTCTTAACCCTAGCCCTAGCCCTAACCCTAGCCTCTTAACCCGAGCCCCTAGCCCTAACCCTACCGCCTTTAACCCTAGCCCTAGCCCTAACCCTTGCCTCTTAACCCTAGCACTAGCCCCTTAACCCTAGCCTCTTAACCCATCCCCAGCCCTTAGCCCTAACCCTAGCCTCTTAACCCTAGCCCTAGCCCTAACCCTAGCCTCTTAACCCTAGCCCTAGCCCTAACCCTAGCCTCTTAACCCTAGCCCTAGCCCTAACCCTAGCCTCTTAACCCTAGTCCTAGCCCCTTAACCCTAGCCCTAGCCCATTAATCCTAGCCTCTTAACCCTAGCCCTAGCCCCTTAACCCTAGCTTCTTAACCCTAGCCCTAGCCCTAACCCTAGCCTCTTAACCCTAGCCCTAGCCCTAACCCTAGCCTCTTAACCCTAGCCCTAGCCCTAACCCTAGCCTCTTAACCCTAGTCTTAGCCATAGCTCTAGCACCAGCCTCTTAACCTCCCTAGCCCTAGCCCTAACCCTAGCCTCTTAACCCTAGTCTTAGCCATAGCTCTAGCACCAGCCTCTTAACACTAGCCCTAGCCCTTACCCTAGCCTCTTAACCCTAGTCTTAGCCATAGCTCTAGCACCAGCCTCTTAACCCTAGCCCTAGCACTAACCCTAGCCTCTTAACCCTAGTGTTAGCCCTAACCCTAGCCTCTTAACCCTAGCCCTAGCCCTAATCCTAGCCTCTTAACCCTAGCCCTAGCCCTAACCCTAGCCTCTTAACCCTAGCCCTAGCCCTAACCCTAGCCTCTTAACCCTAGCCCTAGCCCTAACCCTAGTCTGTTTACACTAGCGCAAGCCCTAACCCTAGCCTCTTAACCCTAGCCCTAGCCTTAACCCTAGCCTCTTAACCCTTAGCCCTAGCTTTAACTCCTAGCCTCTTAACCCTAGCCCTAGCCCCTTAACCCTAGCCTCTTAACCCTAGCCCTAGTCCTAACCCTAGCATCTTAACCCTAGCCCTAGCCCTAACCCTAGCCTCTTAACCCTAGCCCTAGCCCTAACCCTAGCCTCTTAACCCTAGCCCTAGCCCTAACCCTAGCCTCTTAACCCTAGCCCTAGCCCTTTAACCCTAGCCTCTTAACCTAGCCATAACCCTAACCCTAGCCTCTTAACCCTAGCCCTAGCCCTAACCCTTAGCCTCTTAACACTAGCCCTAGCCCTAACCCTAGCCTCTTAACCCTAGCCCTAGCCCTAACCCTAGCCTCTTAACCCTAGCCCTAGCCCTAACCCTAGCCTCTTAACCCTAGCCCTAGCCCTAACCCTAGCCTCTTAAGCCTAGCCCTAGCCCTAACCCTTAGCCTCTTTTAACCCTAGCCCTAGCCTTAACCCTAGCCTCTTAACCCTAGCCCTAGCCCCTTAACCCTAGCCCCTTAACCCTAGCCTCTTAACCCTAGCCCTAGCCCTAGCCTCTTAACCCTAGCCCTAGCCCTAACCCTAGCCTCTTAACCCTAGCCCCAGAGCTGACCCAAGCCTCTAACCCTAGCCCTAGCCCTAACCCTAGCCTCTTAACCCTACCCTCTAGCCCTAACCCTAGCCTCTTAACCCTAGCCCTAGCCCTAACCCTACGCAACCCTAGTCTTAGCCATAGCTCTAGCACCAGCCACTTAACCCTAGCCCTAGCCCTAACCCTAGCCTCTCTTAACCCTAGCCCTAGCCCTAACCCTAGCCTCTAACCCTAGCCCCAGCCCTAACCCTAGCCTCTTAACCCTAGCCCTAGCCCTAACCCTAGCCTCTTAACCTTAGCACTAGCCCTAACCCTAGCCTCTAACCCTAGCCCTTCTAGCCCTAACCCTAGCTCTCTAACCCTAGCCCTAGCCCTAACCCTAGTCTCTTAACCCTAGCCCTAGCCCTAACCCTAGCCTCTTAACCCTAACCCTAGCCCTAAACCTAGCCTCTTAACCCTAGCCCTAGCCCTAACCCAGCCTCCTCTTAACCCTAGCCCTAGCCCTAACCCTAGCTTCTTAACCCTAGCCATAGCCCTAACCCTAGCCTCTAACCCTAGCCCTAGCCCTAACCCTAGCCTCTTAAATCCTAGCCCTAGCTCCAACCCTAGCCTCTTAACCCTAGTCTTAGACATAGCTCTAGCACCAGCCTCTTAACACTAGACCTAGCCCTAACCCTAGCCTCTTAACCCTAGCCCTAGCCTAACCCTAGCCTCTTAACCCTAGCCCTAGCCCTAACCCTAGCCTCTTAACCCTAGTCTTAGCCCTAGCCTAACCCTAGCCTCTTAACCCTAGCCCCTAGCCCTAACCCTAGCCCTAAACCTAGTCTTAGCCATAGCTCTAGCACCAGCCTCTTAACACTAGACCATCCCAAACCCTAGCCTCTTAACCCTAGCCCTAGCCCTAACCCTAGCCTCTAACCCTAGCCTCTTAACCCTAGCCCTAGCCCTACCCTAGCCCCTTAACCCTAGCCCTAGCCCATTAACCCTAGCCCTTAACCCTAGCCCTAGCCCCTTCACCCTAGCCTCTTAACCCTAGCCCTAGCCATAACCCTAGCCTCTTAACCCTAGCCCTAGCCCTAACCCTAGCTCCTTAACCCTAGACCTAGCCCTAACCCTAGCCTCTTAACCCTAGTCTTAGCCATTACTCTAGCGCCAGCCTCTTAACCCTAGCCCTAGCCCTAACCCTAGCCTCTTAACCCTAGCCCTAGCCCTAACCCCAGCCTCTTAACCCTAGCCCTAGCCCTAACCCTAGACTTGT